>WUAM01000047.1:3825227-3931020 GCA_024336885.1 Actenoides hombroni
CGGCAGCGCGGAGCGAAGCGCGCCGGCTCCGCGGGCGGGCAGGGCGGGGGCCGGGGCGGCGGGGTGCAGCGCGGCACATTGTCTGCCCGGCGCCCCCGGGGCTGCGCGGGGAGCGGAACGGGGCCGGCACCGCCGCCCGTGCCTGGCTGGAAGTGAAACGCGCCCCGGCTGCTCCTTTTTTTTTTTTTTTCCCTTCTCTTTTCTTTCTTTTTTTTTTTTTTTGAGCCTCCAGAAGGCTCACTTGCCCCTTTCATCTGCCGCCGCGGCCCAATGGGAAGGCGGAGGCTGCCTGCAAGTGGTCTAATCTCAATGAGGTGTCAATCATGTTCCCCGGTGGGTGAAGTAAGGTCTTTTGTAACCGCCTCTGTCTTTGGGAAAGAGAGGAGAGAGGAGGAAGACTGGAGCGGAGAGAGGGACGTCGGACCGTGCTGTAGGAGAGGAGCTGAGATTTGATCTCGCTTGTGCGTTCGCAGGGAGAAGCGGAGCACATGGATTTCTAAACACGCTGGGATTTTATACATCTACAAAAATAACAACAAGCGAACCTGACCCTACTGAAAACAGTCAAATGAATCGTAATTGCAGATCAATGCAGAGAGATGGGGAAACTTCACTCGAAACATGGTTAGTTCCTTTCACTTGCTACTCCCTCAGCCCCTTCCCCTTATTCGGTTTTTACTCGGTTTGTTGCTGTGGTTTTATGCTGGCGTCTAACGATCTTCCTTTATTATTTCCCCCACACACTTTCCTCCGGATCTGCCTAGCTGCCGTTTGTAAACCCAGAGAAAGTCCAGAAGGTAGGGCTGGCTCCTTGCTGATACTAACTTGGACCGCCTGCCTCCGGCCCGGGCGGCTGCCCTGGCCCTCGCCCCCCTGCCCTCTCCCCGCAACTTTCCGCCGCGGTTTGCGCGCTGCCCGCCCCGGCTCTGGCCCCAGCGCTGCCTGGCCGCGGGGATGGCCGCGGGGCCGGGCGGGCTGTGCGGGCGGCTCAGCGGCGGCATTGTCTCCTCTTTTCTAGGTGATAGTTTTGCGGTGAACGCCTCCCTGGCTCGCAAAGGGCTGGAGGACTGGATGGTGAAGCAGAAATACTCCGGGAGCGGCAGCAGCGGAGGCAGCAGCTCGGGACTCCAGCAAGGCTGCCAGCACCGGACCGTTTGCAGGCTCTCCAGCGCCAGGGTATGTCACTTGCCTCGCTGCCCCCGACCCCCCCGGCCGTGCTTTTTGAAATAGGGAAAACCAAAAGCTCTTTCTACATCGCTCTCTCCCTCCCAGGGGTCGGTTGTGCAAAGGAAGGGTTTTCTTTGCCCTAACGCTGCTCCAAGGTGCTGCCCCGTGGGTGGTTTCCCTCAGTCCTTTGATGAAGTTAGGAGCTACAGAGGAAACTCGGTGCTGGTACAAAAGCCAGAGGAGTGAGGGGACCGGTCCGCCAGTGTCTGGGCAGCGCGATTAGAACAAAACACTTCACAAGCAGGGACAAACAGAGAATCTCAGGGAAAAGCCCAGCACCCTGCCAGTGGGTGCAAGCTTGTGAACCCTGATTGGTGCACAAGTTTGTCTGTGACATTTTGGCAGAGGAATTCAGGGAAGAAGTCCCCGAAGACTGTATTGTTATTTATTTGCTCTTTAGTAATAATGTGTGGCTGCCTTTCTCCCTAAGAGTTACTACACATGTCACTTGTCTTGGCTGTTACCACCCCGGTCACTTCCACCCTTTCTCCTTCCTCCAGCCCTCCAGTGTAAAGCTGGGCTGGTTGAAGTAGCTTGGCTTTTTTTTTTTTTTTTTTTCCTTTAAATGTTGTCTCTTTAAAGAAAAAGGCATGATGGGAGGTAAACAAACTTAACAATTCAAGATATAGTCCTCATAGTGTTTCAGGGTATGATCCAGAGCTTATTGATGTTTACTGAAAGACTCCCATTGACTTCCTTGAGCTTTGGATCACTCCCTGAAAGCTTCATCAGTGGAAAAGTAACCTGAGAGATGGGGAGATTGGAATCTCTACTTCCCAGCAAGGAATGTGGCTCTGAAAGCACAAACAGAGCAGGGCCACCAAACCTCCTGCAGACTCTTGGTTTTGTAACCCACCAGTTTTATTGTCAGAAGCCTGGACTTCTTGTGTCTCAGGAAAAATTAACTTGCAAGTGGAGAAAACTTCATTTTAGATGAGGCGTAAAGTGTGTAGAAGATGTGTAGCATGGGAAAAGCTAATGATGACTTCTTAGATTCCACCAGTATTGTATCTAGAGGGGGGGTGAATTGTTTGGGAGTCAGGAGGAGTAAGGTGAAGGGGGTGAGATATTGAATGTGTTTGTAATTGATGAGTGTAAGTGCTGCACCTTGAACTTGCAGGTATGATTGGTTGAAGTGTTTTTTATTGTGCTTTACTTGGAGATGATGTGTCCAAAGAAAGTTCTCTTTAGGAATGGTATTTACATGTATGATACAGATGCAAAGAGTAAAAGCATGTGTTTTTAATTATTTTTCATTATCCCCTTATTTCTGAGTCAAGCTTTTTAGGTATGTTCTACCTTTCTAGGAAAGAAGTTCAACTCACCAAACTAATCGTAGGTTCAAAATACAAGAGTTAGAGGACAAAACCTCTGACTTTAGCTTTGTGAAATGTGTTTCCTTCCACAAAGACAGTTTGCTTTCTGAAAAAAAAAAAAAAAAAAAATCTTTGGTCAAAGATTCTTAGCTATTCACAGAGCTCTTAGTTTTCAGTTCCGAGAGGTCTGCTCAACTGGAATGACAGTAGAATGCTATTTCTCTTCTTACTCACAGCGTCCTCCTCATGATAGCTCAGCAATTAATTAAAGCCATTAATTAAAAATTAGTCTGCAGTTTTAGTACATTGTAAAACTGTAAATAGTTTTAAGTATGTTTAAAAAAACCATTCCCATGAGGCTTTTCGGTGTCATCCTGACAGAGTGGTTTCTGAATGTTTGAAAATAATCACAATTTATTGCCTAATATATTTGGTAGTATTTGTATACATATATAGCCTGCTAATTGGTTTAGTTTAATTGTCATCCTCTCACAGCACACTGTGACAGCTACATTGAAGTCCCTTTAAAATATGAACTTTTGGTAATATGGAAGGATGCATTCCTAATCCTACATTGTACACATGGCACATCTGGTTCCAGTTTTTCTGACAAGGATTATGGAGTCACACCTATTGACTCCATAACTGAGATTGCACGACTCTTTCTCTTTGGAGATCTCTTTGATCTCTTGTATAATTATACCAAGATACAAAGTGAATCGTAGCCTTAACTCTTGGCTCTTGATTCACCTGAAGATACAGAAATACTGGTCACTTTTACTAATGGGATTACATGGGATTGTGTGGGACAGTTGTGTGTTCCCCAGTAATGTAGTACTGCTGCGCTTGAATTGACCAAGGGCTTTTCTCCTTACTGCTTCAAAATCCCTTCAAAATGTTCAATTAGCTAACAAGGCTCTGTGGAATGGAACAGTTGTCACAGCCAAAACTTTGGCTTCTCATTAAAACATATTTTTTCTCCTAATTGCTGCATTTGTGACTTATGGCAGAGTTAGATCAAACACTGTTGAAAATACCTGCATTCAGAGAAATATCCAATTGAGTTAAAAAAACCCCAATCAACAAAAAACGGTCCTAGAAATCATTTTCCTCCTAGGAATCCTTAACCAGAGTTTTGTTGATGTTGGTTTCATTAGTCTGTAGGGTCCTATTTGGTGAAATCCAGTGTACTTCCAAAGACCTGCTGATGAGAGAGGAGAGCACTCAGTTGCCTCCAAGCCTGAAACTTCAAAGATTTGAACCATTTTGATTAGAACTTGAATGTAATAGTGAGATTTGACTTGTATTGCTCTTTTTAAGCCAAAACTTCTGTCTTGGTTGTATTTGGAAGGCTGTTTTCCTCAAGAATGGAGACAGTGAATTGTTCTGCTAAAGGTAGTCATCCAGGGGAGATGAGACTGAATTTCAGGGGGATTCATGTAGCATTTTACAAGAGGAATGAGTGACTAATGCAGGAAAGCGGTAACGTTTCATTTGTGCAACTCTAGAATGCTTGAATTTACAGTAGTTGTGCATGGGAGGTCTTTATGTCCGTTCACTCAAGGGGTGTTTGACCCATGGAGGGTTCAAGAACACACACCCTTTTCTCTTCTCGAACTGAAGTTTTGAGAGTTTCTTGGCTGGAGCAGACTTCTCTCAGCTGACCTGTTGTCCATGTCGTGTCCCGTCCATCCGTGTCTCCCCCCTCTAATTCCCTGGAAGAACAGTAATTAGTGTCCAGTTGTTACTAAATGCATCAGTCATCTGAGAAGGATCTCGTAGTAAATTGTTGGGTGAAGGCGTGAAGCCAGGGGAAGGGGAGTGTATCTGAAATATGCACTTCTGGTGTGTGTACAACTGTCTGTTCTGAGCTAAGAGCCGTGATCTCATTAAACCATTGCCACCCGCCCAGCAGGGGCTGCTCTGCTCTAGTTTTAATTACTGGGGAGGCTGAGGGCTGGGCTGCAGCCTTCCACATCATGTAGTTGTAAATGGAAAAGGAATCCTGTTGCATCCATGAAAAGTATGAGGTCCAGAGTCCTGTTCTAGTTTCAAACCTCATTGAAGTCACTGGAGCTGTAAATCTGTTAGAATGACACTTCTGCTGCTGCTTTATGAATGAGTTAATTTGTGCCCAGAAAGGTTTTCTGACAGTGTGGATTATTCTGTATAATTCTTAAGTTTAAATTTATTCAGTATGTTTACTTTTACAAACTATTTTTGGAGACCAGCATTGTTTGCAAATACTCGTGTATTTATTTATTTAACTGAGAAGTAGTTCTGTGCTAGAGGGAGAAATACTAAGTATGACACTTGCTCAGTTCAATTTACTTTTATCTTCAAAGCCATAAGAAATTTTACTAGTTTCATTGAGATCTGTGTTTGGGATTGGAAAAAAAACTTGTATTTTAAATTAAATTTCAAAATACCTCATAGTGAGCCAAGTTGTAAGTAATAATTTTAGGTAAAATAGAAAGGACTTCAGCTTACCACTCCTGCTGGGCTCTTTGGTGCTAGTGATCCTCATGTTCAGCCCTAATTGATATTAATTAGAGTTGAGTATCTGGTCTGGGAATAATACAGTATGAAATGCTGAGGCACATCACTGCTTCAGAGGTGGGGCTTGTTCTCCATTTGTTCTGTGCCTGTAACTGCCAGTGACATTAATGGGCATTCCTTGCATGGCTAAGAGGAGGCTACATCAGTGTCAACTTCACTGTTCCTCTAGCATGATCTTTCTTAAATAAAATAAAATTACAAAAAAGCCCTTCCTAATCTCCTGCTGTTGAACAACATATGTGTGCACACATACAGAACTACCGGGCCTTGTGTAGACACAGCTGAGTAGGTCACTCATCCAAAATGAAAACAGTAAACAGAAAAGAGACTTTTTTAGTGTTAAGTATATACTATGGCTTAAAGGCTGCTGAAATGGGAGATTTAATTGTAGTGCTACTTTGAGGTCATCTCATGGGTAGAATGACATTTGAAAGGCTGCCTTCTTACTGATATGGTGACAAGAGCAATTAAAATTTCCTTGGGCGCTATCTTGTGCGACTGCTTGAAGTGATTCTTTGAAACAAATATTTTCAAGTATATTAATGTCAGTATTGTATAGATAATTATTTGTATTGACTCTGAGGATTAAAAGAAACAACGGACTTGGACGTGGCAGATATCAGTATGACTAGAAAAAAATGTTGATACACAAAATATTGTGTGGCAGTTTTATTTTAAATGCCATGAACTTTGCATCGAAAGAGAGAGAAGCAGAATCTTACTTAGTGTTGAAATTTTGTGCCAACAAACCAAGGTAATTTAATTAGTGGTGCACATAGTATATCTTGACAGCTCTGGTTTGGGAAAATTATAAAATGAATATTAACAATCAGAGTCTCTGAAAGTATTAGTGCCATGGTGATGAGATTAGCAAATTGGCCAATACTGGAGCAGAAAGCTGGATTCCAAGGGAATTATCCTTGAATGATACCAGTTGGTGCAATTAAAAGCCACAATTCAGTTGCCATATGGAAAGTGTTAGGCATCCTTACATGGTTTCAAAGCTATGTGCCGGAGGTTAAATTGACATCTGAAGAAAAGCATAAATTAAATATTTTGTGTTATGAAATTAGAAGTTGACTTTGCTTGAGCCATATGGAGGAGGTGGATGGAAGACAGTCTGTATTTCATCAGGACTTGTTTTGTAGGTGTTTCAGATTTAACATGGTGCACTTTTAATTTGGGATGTTGATTGGAAAGCTGAACGGCTGGTGAAGTTTCTGCAAGCAATCTCATTAAAGTAACTGTGTGGTGGTTTTTTGTTGTTTGTTTTTGGGTTTTGTTTGGTTTGTGTGTGTGTGTGGTTTGTTTGTTTGCTTTGTTGTTTTTTTGTTTGGCTGGGGTTTTCTGTTTGTGGGTTGTTTTTTGTTTGGTTTTTTTTTTTTTTTGAGCTCTAACAGCCCTCTTTCTCCCACCCCCTCTAAAGAGGAGGTAGATGTTCGTAAGAAGGAAGTGTGTTCTATGTAGTAGCTAGGTTAACTCCTCATCTAAGTGATACAAGTTATGTCTCTTGGGCTACTGATGTTCCATCTTGGCTTAGTGAAACCGTAATTCTTCTGAATGAGAAGGCCTTGGTTATGGAGTACATTTTCTTCTGCAAATTGGGATGAAAAGTAACAACACTGTTACATTCTGTAATGACTTAAATGTAAATAATGTAGTCCAGACTTTACACTAAAACTTTGGTTATAACAAAAATGGGAAATTTGTAGCACATGATTGTCGACATATGGGAATGTTCTTTGCAGCAGCATTCATTAACAGAAGGGGTTTCTGTAGGTTTTGTGAGATCTGTAATAAGACCCAGGAGGAGCTCAGTAAGTGGCTAGTTGTAGGCACCCTTCAGAAGAAGATCTTAGTTGACTTTTATGGTTTCTTTTCAATTGGGTTATGAACAGAGGAAAGAGAAGTCTCTTGAGTATTGAAACTTTGTAAGAGTTAGTTTTTCCAAAGTTGGGGAAATGATTGCTCGGTGATGATATTTAAATCAAAATGGAACATTGCTCCCTGTGCTGCAGATGTTGACCTTTATAGAAATCCTTGTGGATGGGTTTTGCTTCATGAATGTCAGCATCAAAACCTGGCTGGAAATTAAATGGTGGATGTTGAAAGGTACAAAATACTTTTAGTATTTTTTTGTAACTAACCCACTTTTCTAGTTAATATACCAGTTATTCTGAATATTTGGGAGTTTTCAGACTATGTGGTATTTATAGATATCTTTTAATGGAAAATGAGGTATAGTTTTAGTTCAAAAATTAATGTGAAGAAATGGTCAAATAGACTTTCTCTGTGAATTTATTTAGCCATATCTGCCAATGTTGGCAGCAAAACTAAGCTTGTATTTACTCCTGCAGAGTAACTACAGCTATGGGAGACAGAGTTGGACTGTATTCCATTCAAGAATTATTAACCAGGTTCCAAATGAAAAATCTTCATTGTGTCTGATTTCTGAGCCAGGAAAGTGTGTTTATGTTGGAATATTTCATGACATTTGTCTTGCAGTGGTGGAACACCAGTGGCGTTAGCTGTGGTGAAAGGACTGTGCTGGCGCAGATATTTTTACTACTGCGTAATCTGAGAGAGGGGGAATGACTTGTGTAGGTTCAACTATTGCTGTCCTGGTCTCTCCAAGGGGTACAGCTGCACAGCCTGTTTGCTCTTCATAAACTTCTGGATTTGTTGTCATCGGAGCGATACGGCGTATGCTGTGTCTTGGAGTTGGCAGAGTAGCACTGACACTTCTGATCGCGTGAGACATCCGATTTTGAGTTGAAAGGCCTGTATAGTCACTGTCTTCTGAATAGACTGCTGCGGTGGAACTGCATGTCCACCCTTTAATAAGGACCAGTCCGTTGGCTTGCCATGGGAGCTGGCATTCCAACAGGCTTATATCCGCAAGTAAGTGTTCAGCCAGGTTCCTCAATGCCAATGTGTGTGTGTGTCTCACGTGACCAGATATGTGCCCATCTTATGGGAGAAATACTTCTGGTTTAGTCATACAGAATCTAATCGTTTGAGGAAGAGAACAATGCGCTCTCTTGTTGGGAGGTCCTCTTAACAGCTGTGAAATTGAGTACTACTGGTTTTGTTTGTGTGGTGTGGCCTATTGTATATTATAGGGAATAAATGATCCTATTGTTTTAGTCTATAAAATTTTTGGTGGAGTAAATCTTTTTGCTTCCCAGAAGACCAGGCTGTGGCCACAGGAGGCTGAAATGCCGTCAGTGTCCGAGAAGCTCCTCAATGGCCAAGAAGAGCCCTGTAAAAACACACTTAAAAGATCCCACCACACTAACCCTCGGGAGGGAGAACAGAACACCCTGCGGTTCCCTGGTTCAAACCAAGGTCCCTGCCAACCATACATGAGGAGGAGCTGTTCCTTAAATCTGAAGCCATTGTTACTACAGTTTAATACTTGTGAACAAGACTTATAAGGCAAGCAGTTTTTCTGCATTTTGTCAAAACTCTGATAGTTTGATAATTTTCTCCAATAACCCTTCTTGATCTGAACATTCAGTGGAACTCTGAAACTTACTGAGCTGACTTGCTCATATTGGGTGTCTTGCTTATACCTTGAGAAGTGCCATCTACCAGTCTTGCTTTCTGTTTTAGTGAGTTTGCTTTTAAATTCAGGCTCAGTGGCACGGATCCCTTATATCATTTGCTATGAGAATCCCTTGAGAATGTGAGATCCTCCCTTAAAATATGGGAGGAGATCAGTTATGTTTTGAGCAAGATTTGCAGCAGTGAACTTTTAAAGTGCCTGGAATTTTCAGCCATGTATCCTTGGACTTCAAAATAACAAATGCAGGCAGTGTATGTTTCTTTAGCTCAGAGATGGATTGGCATGTGGTCAGAACAGTCTATGCACTGTCCATCCAGAGAAATGCTTTGTGTTTTGCGATTAGGGTGGAATTTAATGCATTTGGGGGCATTACTTTGGCAGCTTTAAAAGGATTAAGTATATTGAGGTTCCTATTAAAGTATAACATTGTGATTCAAGATCTGTGAAAGAAAATCATGCATGGGTGTTTGATCTTGGGGTGCAGCCACACATGCTGTGAGGCATAAAATAAGGGGATAGACTCAGTAGGGAAGTGACAGAACAAAGTACTGTCTTGCAGGAGAAATGGGATTTGGGAGCAGCCTCGGATCTTTTGATCCATACTCTGATGCGAATGATGAGTGGTACCGAGGTGACAGATTTGTCTTGGGGGAGGAAGGAGAATGGTGGGTAGTGTGTCACATTGCCCTCGGAGATAGTTTGCTGTCTGATTCCCCAAAGATTTGATGGTGGTAGATAAGGACTAAACTGCTGCTTCTTGTCCTATCGAAAAAATCTTTTATAATTCCAGGAGGGTTAGTTTCAGGAGAGTTAGGTAAAGAAGGTAGTAGCTATAAAGCTAAGCCTTATGTGTTAAAGGCATATAGAGAACAAATGCCTGTTTGGAGGAGCGGGAGTTTTTGCTGAGCATAGAGTGGCCCAGTCCTGAGCTCACAGAATAACAAGCAGTCTCTGTATTGCATAAGATGCTGTGGTTAAGCCTGTATCAGTATTTCTGTAACAAACTGCTCTTTTTGAAACAATAAATAATAATTTTGCTTGTGAACTTTCCAAGTCTGTCTCTGTTCACATAGTGTATGTGTGTATAAGCTACAGACACTCATTGCCCTATAAAGAGAGAACATCATAGTCTAGCAAACAGAGTATCTGTCATTCCAGCTGAGCAAAGGTCTAAGGCAATAACCCAAAATATCCTGGAAGAAATTCTAAAAAGCATTGAAGAAATCAATCGTCTGATCCTAGAGGAAGGTCTTTGATGTAATCCTGGTAAGTTTATACTGGGAGCCTGCCTGTTTCTTTATGGTCAGCCCTAGACTTTCTATATGAAAAGTGGATCAAATAATTTCATATGCTCCTGCTTCAAAAAAAAAGATGGTTGCTAGTTTTCTAAAGTGTATGCACTGTTGAAATGTAGATTGTGGCTTTTAGCCGAAGCCCAGGTGGGGAGGAAAGGCTTTTCAAAACAAGTACTTACAGGAAAATAAATAATACTTTGATATTTTTCCCATGGAAAAACTGTGCCTCATTTAGCCATCCCGAATATTTAATTTTATTTTGAGGATAAACTTCAGAGGTTATCTCAGTTAAAGCCATTTTTATATGCAAAGCTTATGTGCAAGATCTTGTTCCTGATGTGGATATATATGTAAAAGGAGGTTTTCAGAATACCATAAATAAATTACTTTTAAAGGTATATTTTTTAACTAACTCAGTGCAGTTAGGGAAGTCTGGTTGAAAAATCTTCTTGAAAAATTCTGCAGTATTTCTCTGGTATGTTTTGATGCGAAAGCTCTGCTGTAATTGAGGGAAAACTTCTTATTGCTTTAAGTGGTTTTGTATCGGGTTCTCTGCCACATCAGTGGAAGACTAGGGAAGGTTCAAGTGGTGAGACTAATAAGTCTTTTCTCTAGCAGCTACATTGCTGGTGGAATGGCAATGTATTTTTCCCTGCAGATGCAGTTTATCTGATCATTTTATGACAGGTTCACAAAAGTTTTTCCCAGTTGTACTGCCACTTAAATTCCCATTTGCAATTAGCAATGTAATTTTGCAGATAGGTTTAAAAAGCATGTTTTGAGAGTGGCTATTCCCACAGCACTGCTTAATACCCATTAAAATGCCACATTTTTATTGTATGAAGGTGTTTTTTATCTAATTAGGTTGGTTAAAGTAATGCACCACAGTCTCATTCTCTCTTTTTTTTTCTCTTTTTTTTTTTTTTCCTCCTTCTACTCTAAGGCTGTTTTTAATCATTTATTTATGACCAATAGGAAGCACACAAAATCTGTAACTCTGGACTAATGCACAGTGTAAAGGAATAAATGAGATCTCTTCCTGCCTAGGCTATTGTACAGGGCTCTTCTTTGAAAGGCAGTTGCTCTTGGATTAAAATGTGGTGACATGTAACAGGGAAAAGAAAAAAAGAAAAAAAAAAAACCAAACTAAAAACCCCAGCATTTGGAAAGGAAATATTGTATTCATTGGTGCTACATAGACTTCATTGGAATTTGGTCATCAACCTTACCTTGGCACTCTTTTCCAGATGTGCTGCTGGACTTCTTTTTTTAAAAAATATAATTTTAGGGGAAAAAAAAAAAAAGAAGAGGAATGAAATAAAGTTTTCTGAGAACTATGTGATGAAAGGCACATTGAAGTAGCTCTGTGTCCTTGCACAGTTGCTGTTAGCCAGGAGGGACTAGCTTGACTGCAGCATGCTGGTGTTGCCCGTGCTTAGTGAACATAAATGTGCTGTTTAAACACAGAAAAAAATCTCTGGTATAACAATTTATCCTTAATCTATGGCCACCTCTGATTTTCCCCAGTTTGGAAAGACAGAACCAAAGACACTGCAGTGGGAAGCCCCCTCTATTTGCCAGTAAATGGGTAGCAGACAATGGGTAATGTCCTGTGGGAGCAGCAGAAAGGCTGAGAGGTCCCTTATTAGCTCTGCGACAGTGATCTGGCCCTCCTCGTGTGTTTCTGGTGGCAGCGCTGACCCTCTCGGTCTCACCACCACTGCAGAAAATGGGAAAGCTTGTCAAGTACAGAAGAACAGAATGGTTAGGCAAGAAAAATGTCAATGTCATGCCTTTAGGGGTATGTTTTAAGCAAGGAAGGAGTGCTGGCCTATTGTACAGTCAGAGTGTCTCCTAACATCAGCAGGAGCACTATCCGAAGACAGGGTGAGGCTTCCTTTTTCCACGCTCTCCAGTAGACGTGGAGTCCAGTCAAAATCTGCTGTTCCTGCGTATTTGTTCCAGTACCCAGTAGTATCATGAGTGGATAATCCGTTCTTCCTTCCGATAGAAATATGTACAGGGGCTCTTTTCTGAGAGGCATACCAGTCTGAGAGACTTGCCAGATCAGGGGTAGGATTTGGCTTTAAATTGTGTTGGCACAGCTTGCTGATGCCAGCGGGCTGGGTGCTAATAGCTGACAGCAGAACTGGGCGGAGGGAAGTTAACTCAGCTGAAAAAGCAATCTTCTGATGTTCAGTCTCATCTGTCTGTAAATGGGGTGGGGAAAAAAGTGTGTGTTACCTGGAGTTAGCCATCTACAGCCAAGAATCTTTCTTCTCATGATGGTGGTGACTAACAGTATCTTGTGTCATAGCCGGCTGCACGCCAAACTATATTGTAAGTTTTATGCAACGCTGGTTTGCCAGAGCCCTCCTTGTCGGGCGATGCCTTCCCGCTGTGTCAGTGCTGCTTCCTCCAGGTGAAGAGCTCGCCCTTCTGTTGACCAAGCCCTGCTTACAGCAGGGTTTACCCAAACTTCACGTGCCCGTGTTGTGCAGAGGGTGAAATGGGACAGGTTTTGCCACTCGGCTTTTTGACCTGTATGCTCTTGACAGGACAGCCGTTGGAGTGCGTGATCTCTGTGGCCTATAAAGGGTTACGTGGCTGGAGTTACCCAGGCGCCGATCCGCTGGCACACCGCAGGTGATCTCCCAGTGAATGTTGTTTAAAGCGCCTGTCCCACGGTTTCACAAATGTGCTCTGACCAGAGGATGTTTTTCTAACTTCAAAGGGCTTCTCAGGCTGGCTCGGTGCCTCGCAGACCGAGTCCACAATTCCTCTCTGCTCGTGATGTGTTCTAACCATGTGTGATTTTTTTGGTATGTGATGTTTTCTTAAAGCGGCATTGACCTGTGTTCAAGTGAAACACGCTCTTAAGCTTGTAAACACAAACTTGTCGTGTGGGGAGTTTTCATCTTAACCCCATGTGTGTATTTTTTTTAAGAGCAAGAATAGACATCAAAAAGATGAGTAATTTATAGGAAAAAGAAGAAAAGGGGAAAAAAAAAGAAATAAACTTTCAACAGCCTTTCGAGTTGCACCATCCAGAGGCTTTTCCTTGAAGATCAAAGTGTGGGCCTTTTGCTGGCCATAAGGAGAAGAGTTTATTTCCAATTTGGCAGTGCTAGTGTTACAGTGGGTTACTTTGTCTCTGCACAAGGGGTGCAGAGCAGAAAGGAGTATAGACTGGAAAGAACCTAGGACACTTATCAGTGACCCGATTTATTTATTTATTTAATCTTCCAGCCCTCTGTAGCAATGTTATATAAAATAAACTTTTAGGAACATGTTTGTATAAATATTAAAGGCTTCTTTTTCTTCTCTAGTACTTTGTAGTATAGTTTTCTGAAAGGGATTCTTTTTAGGTTAATGCAAAGTATGCTTTGTTTTTAATGCTGAGAATTACAAATGAGTGAGCCTTTGTGGGCCAAATTCTTTTACTGTTGAAGTCCCTTAACTTTCCCTTAACTCTGCTGAGAGCAGGATTAGGCCCTGAAATATCTGCTGAGGTACACTGTGCTACATTAGCTATGGTTGCAAAGCTGGGAAGATCTTGTGTTCCACTATGTAAGTTGTATTGGTGGGCACTGGTTTTTGCAATGTTTGTGCACTCATTAAATCTAGAAAAAGTAGGCTAGTTTGAGGTTTTAAAGTTATCTATTTTACTTGTTGTTATTGCTGTTATGGATGGTTTTGAGTCTATCAAAAAATACCCCAAGCCAACAGCAAAACAAACCCTTTCTTCAAAGAAAACAATACCTTACAAGCTAGACCGTAATGCTTTCTGCTTGCCGAGCAGTTGAAAAGGTTCATCTGCTGTTGGAATAAAGCATCACACTGTGAATGGCATGCCGTGAACAATGTATCTCAGCTGTGCAATGAAGTTTTGCCCCTAGTAAGTAACAGTGCTGCAATCTAGCACTTAATAATTAATCCAGCTTTCAGATACAGCTTGGTTCCATGGTCCTCATCCAGATGAGATCCTGGAGAAGTTAGTGATGTTTAGGACCAAAGTCTTGACAGCAAACAACCTGTGCTACCCTGGCATCCCATGGTTATCGACAGGACCCATCCCACCGTGCTTACTTTGGCTGGTTTTAAAGCAGGTGGCCAGGAGGAATTCTTAGTTTCAAAGTCACAGCTGCTGCTTTGAAACTGTGTAAGAAGGGCTTTGGTTTCTTAACACAAAATAACTGAGCTGCTGTTTGGTATTAGAGCATCATTATTCTGGGAAATGCACTCTTCATTTTAAAAATATCTTCTGTGTAGAAGTTGAAAGTTTATACTACATGGTTCTAAGGGCAAAGAGCTGAAAAGGTTCCTTGTCTGATGATTAAGAATTCCTCGGTGACTTGAGTAAATGGAATCTGAAGGTAGTATTTAAAATTAATAGCAATATTAGAAACACAGAGTTACTTCAGGAATCTCTTGTTTGTTGGTTTTATATAATTGAGAGAGGGATCTTTTTGGTAACTATAATTTAAGATTTCTTTCTTTTAACTGGCTGTCTTTGTAGTAGTTACTCTCAAAATGTTATATCTTTATCATTCCATCAATTATAAAGAGCAAGTGGACTTTATACCCTTACAGTAATGATGCTGTGATTAAGTAGAAGGAAATGTACCATTACATTTCTCTCCTTGTAAAAGTTTATTTTAAAATGAGCTTTCTTGGGTGACTTTTTCAGTAGTGTCAGCAACAGTGTCAGCAGAATGGTGAATTTGTGTCGCTGGAAGTATAAAGAGAATTCATGAAGGAGTTTTCTTCTTTTATAAAAAAGGATTCTATTCACTGTGGTTTTTTTCTTTTGTGTTCCATGCCACCTTATGATATTATAATGTTTTTTGCCAACTTTCACAATTTCATAGATATATATTTATAATAAATATATGTCATGTAAGCCTTTTTCTAGTGTAAGAGAAAGTACATTTTATGCAAGGTACACAGCATGGGGTTTTCTGGGCCTTCAATCTCACGTGATCCTGTCTCACAATAACTGTATCAAACGGGAAGGAGCAAAATGCCGTCCCCTCAAGCTGAGTGAAGATTTGCTTGAGGGAGGGCTGATGAGAACCTCTGCAAGGAGGCCTGAGAAAGGAGAGCAGGCAGAGAACAGTGGTTTTTCAACTTACGTAGACAGGTTTGGTAAAGGATGAAAAGGGCAAAGTTAGGGTTCATTTGGTACTGGGGACATGGTCAAAGAAATGGATGTAGAATTTGCATGCCTAGGATATAACAAATTTGCTGACTCAGTTTTTAAGGGGAAGGGGTGAGAATGGGCACATCAGAAGTACGTTCAGTACAGATGGTATATCTGGGCTGTGCCTTTAATCCTTTTTGCTTCAACTGTCAAATAATTTTTATTTGCATTTTTATCTTACGATAGTCTCTACTAGTAGCTCTCTTGTCTTGGAAGCTGCATTTTCTAGTGCAGCACTTCTTAGATCTATCCATTAACAAGTGGTGTTGGACCATATTTTATATACAGGTATATATGGCAGAAAGTTCCCTACTAAATAAAGCTCTGAGTGGCTCAGACACAGGCTTACTGTGCAATCCCTGAGTCTCTGATAACAGGGTGTGCCTTTGCTAACGGGGCTGACTAGCACAGCCCTTGGGTCTCTACGTAGTGGTTGGGATTTTCATGGGTAGGATGTCAGCCCTGTTGTACTTAAGGAGATAAGGTAATAGGTTAAATACAGCTTTCTTAAGCACTCTGAATCACAAAGTAGGTAGGCTTTGAAGTCATCTGAGATTAGAAGACTGGTCTGTGGGCTTGGATGTGAAATCAGGAGGTGTTTGTGATGTGGGTGGTCAGGGATGGATAACCATTGCTGTGGTGCTGCTTGGTCTCCGAATCTCTGAATTTATGGCCTAAGAATGAGATACAGGCGTCGTGTAGGCTGGTCTAGACCCCAGCTTTAGCTGTATATCCTTTCTCATGTTGCTCAAACATGAATCTTCGCGGAGACCCAAGATAGCTAAGCACTTTTCACTCATTTAGCCTCATTTGTTTTCTCTTTGAAGCTACCAGTTTTATCTGCTTTCTCCCACCTTTTAGCTACCTAGGCTGTTGAGGTAGACAGAGAAATATTTAAAATTCATGAAGACCTTCAATGCCAGCTGTACACTTAATTCATTGCTGTGTTTTTATGAATAAGCCAGGTATTTATTACCTACTTTCCTGAAAAAAAAAGTAATAAAATAAAAATGAAAAAGGAATATTTGAATTCCCTTGGGGTTTTATATAGTCTCTTTGCAAAAAAAACCCCAAACAAACAAAAAAACGAACAACCCTTTTTACATTGTGTTTCTTATTTTGATCTACAGGAATCTTTGAAAAGTCTGTTGGAAAGGGGCTTTCCTGAACTGTCCAGCTCTTGTAACAGTTCAGTGGCCCAAGAAGTCTAATTCTAAAATGTTGGTGTTAATCAAATCAGTTTTAACATATGGAGAAAAAAGACATTTTACTTCCTATTAAATCCGAATGGGAGTTTGGACAAGGTTCGAAGGTGGTGGAAGGGACATGTCTTTAATGTATGAGCTGAATCTCATGTAAGCTGATGTAGACTTCTTGCTTATTGCTGTACCTTGCTTTTGGTAATGCATATAAATTAAGTGCAAGATTACTAGGAATGTAAAAATCATACTAGGTAAATAATATAGGATGAGTGGAATGCCAGACTTTCACCAGTGTTACTGGGTGAAATGGACTACACAGGTGTAACTGAAGGGAAAAGGAAAATGTTCATTAAAAATTTGACTGAAGATGAGCTCTGATGCACCAGCAAGACTTGAGGCTTTGCAGGGACGTGATGGGTTTTTCTGGTGTTTGCTTGAATAATGAAATTACCCTCTCTCAAGGTTATTCTTCAGAGCAGCAGAGTTTGTACATGAGTGAAATGCATGTCAAAATGTTTACAATGAACTGAAGTGGAGTGGTGAGTCAAAGCAGTAGGTTTTTGTATGCACTGGCTTTGTAATGGAGAGCCTTATAATGAGGGTGAACTATGCCTCCTGTTCTGGTGGGCCTTTGTACAAAAGTGGAGCAGGTTTACAGGTTAATTAACACCTCTTCCCTCCTTGTGCTGCTGGCAGTGATGCATCGCCCACGGTCCTGTCTAGAAATGGTGACTGATGGTTACTGATGGATACTCCCAAGCTTTTTAGTTGTTGCCACTGAATTCTCTGCTGTGAATGTCATTTGTTCTTGTAACAATAGAGAGCACAGTTAAATGTATGGTACTGAAGAGACACTTAATTGTCCTGTTAGCCTGGCAGCAGTGAGCACACCCCTAGAACTGTGTGTGTGCAGCCAAGCACATCCCAGCCTGTAGCTTCCCTGCTTCCCACTCCATATAAGTATGAAGAGAATTCAGACAAAGTCTGCCTGACTAAAGAAGATTTATTGGCATCTCAGAACCCATTATTATGTATTTAAGGGTTATTTTTCTGAATATTGAATTGTAAGGATGGTTTTAATCTAGTGGCTCAGTGGTTTTGGAGAGTTTGGTCAGTCTGGCTGGAATCACTATACTTTGGTCTGTGTGTTGGATATGGGTATTTGTTGTTTGGTTGGTTTTTTGTTTGTTTTTTTTTTTTAGCGTCCCTTTGGACACTGCAAGGTTTTTTGCCACCTATTGCCCACAGATCCCTTTTTTTTCAGCAGCTGCCCTGTGCTGCTTTCTTTTTCTCCCAGCTCCTCAGGTCTCAACACTGTATGTGTTTGGTACTTCTATTCTAACAGCCACTGCCTTTGCTTTAGCTTCTTTTAAATGCTGCTTTGTTCAGAAACACAATCTCAGTGGGGTAACAAAGCCAGGTGGTGTGCACCCTGCTAGTTAGACCGTCTGAGTGTGGAACATCAAGAATCTTTTGACCATCTTGCACTGGCTAGCAGAGCATACTGTAACATTTGGGGCAAGTACATCCATACCACTTACCCACACCATACCCCTGTGCAGATCGCTAACAAAAACCTGGGTGTAGCACACACGTATTTTGGAGCTTAAAGACTGTCTCCTCCCATCTCCAGGGAGCAGAAAGATGGTGGAGCATAGCCCAGCTGAGGAGCAGAGTCATTCTGGGCAGAGGACGGTGCCGAGGCAGTGCTTGCTGCCATCCTTGAGGCAGCAGGGAGATTGGAGGGGAAGTGTGGTTCAGTGAATCACAGTCAGCTCTCAGACAGCTCCGGGGGCAGTGCAGCTCTCAGCTGCTGCCTTGCTCGCAGTGGATTATGGAGTCATAATACAGCCCACTATGCTGATGCAGAAAAGTAGTAAATTCATCCATGGGAGCTGCTTTATGTTGTCTAGAAATGAGGAATTCCTCTGCAAGAATGTAATGCTTTTTATCCAACTTCCCAATTCCCATGCTTCAGCAGTATATTTATCTTCACCATTTTCACGCTGCGCATAGAGGAAAGCCAAGAAACATGTATAAAGGACTTCCTTTATGGCCAGTGATATGTGCAGTCTAGCATCCTATAAAGTTAACAGGGATTACAGTGAATGACCATGTGAGTAAAGGAGGCATCCCATCAGGAAATAGGGCTGTTTCTGTGCAGTAACTAAAGCAATACTATCTACAGACTTTGAATCAAAGGCCTGGACAACTAAACAAAGCTAATCCCCAGAGATGTACTATTAAACTCATTTCCTGCGTATGGAACAAATATTGTAGGAGTTTGGAAAAGTGTATTTTCCAGCCATTGTTAAGAGAAGAGTTGGGGTGTGAGCTATAAAACTCTGATCTGGGTTCAGACTTTCTCCATATTTGTGGTTTTGGTTTGAGCCTGTCTCTGGTTGGCAGGGATATAAATGTTAAAATTTATCCATGTGGCTTGAGAGCTGTGCTGTGCTAGTAGTGTAAAGCTCACTTTTGCAGTGCAACTTTAGTTTAGGAAATATTTCTTTCTGGAGTCAGATCCTTTGTTTTACTGGGAAAACTCCGAATATGTTGGCAAACAGGAACAACTTGACTAGGCCTAGTAGGGCTGTGAATGTAAAGTGTTAATTGTTTATGAAAAATCGTTTCTCTCTCATAAATTCTCTCAAAGTGAAGTTTGTATGCCCTTACAGAGAAGAAAGTGTCTATTATATTATCTCTTCAGGAAAGCTTTTGTTTCTTTGTTTCAGCATCGATAGCTTATTATATTCCGTTACTCGAGCAATTGAAATTAATTGATATATGGGAAAAGGTTTAAACTGAATAATGAATATTCTTGGTTTTAGAGAACTTCTAAGTGAGAAAGATGAACACTAAGAATTAGGTCATGTAGTGAGGAGAATTTTTTTTATTTTTTTTTAATTTTTTTTTTGTACTTTGAGCCTAAATGTAATTGCAAGAACAACTTTCCCCTTGGGTAAGAGAGCTGTCTGCTCAGATCTGTTAGGCTAGGTCTGCCTGGGCAGTGTGTTTACAGAGTGGGAGGCTAGGGCTCTCTTTCTTGTTAGAAGACATACATTATGAATTTCAGTGAGAAATGATTGCCCAAATGTGAACAGAACAAACGAGCTAGGCATTGAACATGCTGTCTTCAGGGCTGTCACCTACTGTGTCTGTAGCCTGGTGTGTGGCACACAATGTAACTGCAGACTGACTTGGTTCTGAGCAAAGGCTGATAGCGTGCAAACATGTGTGATGGTCCTGAGATGGTGGCAAGCAAGCCCAGCAGACACAGCGTCGTGTCTGTTTTCAGAGGGGTTTCAGTGCTGCCTTCTGTCGGGTTAGGCTCTGGCAGTCATTAATTGTGTGGCAGAGAACAGTGCAGAAATGGGTACATAGGCGTTCTTGAATGCTTGGCGCTTTGTCATAAATTTAATCTATTTACATATTTCTGGTACCACTCTACAAACAAACCAGTGGACAGAGTCCTGAAACCATTTTCTCAGGCAAAGTTCCAGTTGATACCAGAGAGGTCGGGATTGAAAATAATCACTTGTTTAGAAGCATTTGAATGTGACCTTTAGAAAAATTCTCTTTCCTTTTGCTGACTTTCTGAACCCCTCCTTAGGGAGTTACTGAAAACCAGTTGGAAATTTCGATGAATTGGAGCATTGCAGGGGACATGGCTTCTTCAGAAACTAACACAGACCTACAGTATTGTTACTTTTCCATTTCTCAGTGCTCATTGCATTTGCAAGTACTCCTCTGTTAGCCTTATTAGATCTGTGGGTAGAAGCACGTGTACTGAATAACTTACACGTTTCAACATAGATGCTGAGGCCAATCCAAGTCAGGTAGTTTTTTGCATGCATGTGGAGGTCTTACCACACAAGCAGTATGCAATATATACTTCATTGCCACCATTAAAATATCCTTTTGTTCCCAGACAAACCCCCAAAAAGATATTGGGCGAGCTTGGAGAAATTCGTAGAAGTGTTAAAGGTCATTGAAGGGGACTGAAAGAGCAAAATATTCACTACTTGTGTAAGTAGGAAAACTGATAAGACTTCTTACAGACGTAGAATGAATGAATAAAAAGTACTTTTATCAGTAATTTATGTGCTCCCTTATACAGTCTTTTATTGTGATACCGAGTGTTTGCACAGCAGGCATTCTGCAATACCTATTCCAGTCAGCTTCCATGTTAACATACCAGTAAACACTACTGAAGCAATGACCGGACGAGAATTTAGTCTGTATCGTTTGAAGCTTAAAAAACGTTATTTAGTACTGTGAAAGAGTATGATTAGGGATAGCAACAGGGCAATTTTGGAAAGATTGGGTGTAAAGACATGGTAATGGAGGTCTGTTTGAATGTGGAATAGTTCTTGGAAAATGGTACAGGTTTCATTTTCTTTCAGAATTGTTGAAACTGCACAGTTTACATCTCCAGCTTTCTCAAGTATGTAGTGGAAAAGGGTGTTCAAAGTTGAGTCCATTGAGCTTAGTCCATTTCAGTTTCTTCTGCTAAAAACATAGAATAATTGTGTGCATCTACGTCAGTGAAATTGAGACTTATGGGATTTTTCTCCCTTTGAGTGAGTATCTTGTACATGATACCATTCGACATACAAGTGCTGTTACTTTAGGCTTGGCTTTAGCAGATTGTGCTGACAGCAGCAGTTATAACTCAAGGGCTCTGTCCTTTATAAAGATTAATGATCCTCGAAATAATAAATATATTGGAAATGACAAACTTGGAAGTTGCTTTTAATTCAGAAATAGAATTGTTTGTGTAACAACAGACATCTTCCCCTGCTATTTCCTATAACGGAGCAGAAGTAAACTACTAGAGCAGTAAGGTTTCAGTATCACAAAGGTGCTGTTGGAGAAAAAAGATCCCTTCATGAGGAATATATGTGTTGGGAAGGGCAGGAAGAGGGTGATGACAAGCCATTTTGCAATATCACATTTGCTTATGGCTTATGGGGCGTGCTGCAAAGAGCTTGAAGCTTTTAACACATCTGAGCATTGTTGACTCTTATTCTGGTTGCCATCATTCAGTAGCAGCAGGCACTGGGTCCAAAAGCTTGCCTTCTGTGGGTGGGCATTGTTGGAGGGAGAACCAGTAACTTATTTTTAAGTTTGCTACAGTATAGACCTAGCAGTAAATTAATCGTGACATTAAGAGGGAACATATGTATAGACATTACTTCACAGAGTTGTCATAAATTCTGCTCTTGCCATATTTTAATTTCCAAGGCTTTTGAATCTCAGACAAGGTGCTATAGATATAGTTATTAAATACTGCAGAAATATTTTTATTGGGCAAGACATTGCTTGATGATGTAGCTGTGAAAGCCAAATTCAGAGACTAGCAAAAGGCTCTTTATCCATGCATTTAGAAGGAAAAATATTATTTTGTAACACTCACTTATTATTGAAATACTTGTTTTAAGTGTACCTTCTTTTTCCTGAATGTCTGTGTGTGTGGTGTGTGTGTATATATATATTGTCAGAGTTGTGACAGTGTGGGGCTTATTCTCTTTGTTGTTGGGTTATCAGTAATACACAGGTGGAAACATAGCTTTGGAAACAGGGATTCTAACTCTTGGGGCTCAGCAAACGCTTGGTACTGTAGAGTGGCCTAGGGATGTACTGCCCTCTTTCAGCTTTTTTTGAGTACTCTTGAGAGAAGACACTGGATAGGATATAAAGAGAAAATACCACCTCTTAAAAAGTTTACACAGTGTACTACTTTTCAGTGCAAAAGTTAACTTACGTGGGGGCAGAGTTAGACTAAATATTGCTGAAAAAACAATGTCTGGTTCCCTGCTTTTCCAAGATTTTTCCTTCATGTGCACTGAAAGGGGAAGTCATGTTCTCTTCACCTTTCTGTACCAAAACATGTGTTGCTAACTCTTTGGTTTCTCCCAGGAGCTCTTCTTTCGGGCAGTGGATTGCCTTTCCCCTTGAGCATATAGGGACAGCCAATGTTGGAGGAAGCTTAAACTGGGTTGCTCACATGGAGGATGTTTTGGCAACCAGGCAAAGTATGGAATGGCGAAGCATTGGAAGAGTTAAACCCCACTGCATCCCACATTGTCTGAATAGCAAACTGTGCCCTGCTAGGGTGGAGGTATCTTAGGATCAAGTACATTGAAGGCTGACTGGGGAGTTTGGCTGCAGTTTTGGGGCAGGGGGTCTCTGAGTAAGTAAAGCTGTAACTGGCTGCTCCATGGAGTGCTGTCTGCATTCTCTTAGACCCCCTGGTAAATCCAAGCTAATTTGAGGCAGCTTATGCCTTTATTTACCCCAGTGGAAGTGTTGACATGAGCTATTACCATGGAATGCCTGCCATGTAGCCATACTCTCAGATGTCCTAATGTTGAGAAACTGGCCTGAAGCACTTTGCTGAGGTTCTTCCAGTAGAATTTCCTCTTTAGTCATTTGCTTCATAAACCATAATAGCAGAGTTGTATCAGATGGCAAAGCCCTACAGCTCCTCGCTTATAGCTTAGAACAAAACTCGAGTTATGTATCAAGTTTAATTTGATGTAATAATAATTTATATAATGTAAACATGATAGATATACATTCTGTTGTGGGAATTAATCAAGAAAACATCACGTATGTAGAAGTCTCCTCTTCATCTTCCTTTTCAAACACACATTTGCTCCTGGTTCGTGTTTAACAGCAGTGGTAAATGAAGTCCTTTGCCACGAAACAGGTGCAATGCACTGTCCTGCCCTGCCAGCACACCTCGGCTGTGGCTTGGAAAGCCCCAGTTTGGCCTGTCTGGTGAAACTGCCAGTTGTGTTGCAGACACCTACTTAACAGAAACTGGAAGCGAAATCCCCGTTTCATTTAACATTGGCCACCTATTGGATAATAACTTTCAGCCACCATAAGACTGAGGTGGATTTGAAACAGCAGCCTGTTACTGAAAGACACTGTTTCCCTTTCTGATCTGCTGAGCCAGCTCATCCTCCAGAAGCATTTGAGAAAATGTGAGTGGAGGGTAAGAATGTGAAATTTCCCTGCTGCTTCTCTGTCTTTGCCCGTGTGTCATTCTCACATGCACCCTTTAAGTCTTCAGTTCACTGTTCAGCCTTTAGTTCTCCACTGTCATTTGGCTTCAATTTCCATGCAAAATTCTTGGAAACCAGAAATGATTCAGAAGGGGATGAAACTTTTGTCTACAAGACTCTTCCTGAAGCAGGCAAATGGTTTCCTCTGTTGTAAAGAGCAAGCGAGTGCTGCGAGCCCTTGAGAAGCAGCCTGGTTCCTTGCTCTTGACACACCAGAGTCGGGACACTTCTGCCAAAAGTTACTTATGTCAGCGGAAATGGCCCTGATAAGAAGTAGTCGTCGCTCAAGTCTCGTGGCTTTGACTTTGAAGGCTTTTCATTTTTTTGCATGAAGACTGCTGATCCACTTATATTTGTTGTTGTTGTTAAATAAAAATGTGAGTGAGGGTTTATCTTTTCCTTTGAGATGTATGGCACTAGCTCTGGAACTGCATCCAAGTTTACAAAATGAGTCTGTGGTTTAGACCTCTCTGATAAACACTTTTTTGTTGGTGTTGTTGCAAAGTTGGATCAGATTTTTGTTGTCACAATGGTTGGTGCACTTGGCAGCTTGGATTTTAAATAATTAGGAGATAAAATTGGACTGTGCTTGAAATCCAGAATGTCTGGTATTTTCTTGCTTTACTTGGTGATGTTTTTAAATCCCCTTTTTAACTTTGAAGATGAATGTAAGGCAGTTAAGAACTGAGAGTTGATAATTTTTTTTGTCATTTTTGAAACCTAGATCCAAGCCAGCTTCTCTTGCAATATTTCAGCCTCACCCTCCCAGGACACTTTGAGATAAATCAGTGTCTTTATCAAAAGAAGTAGGCCTTTTGTGGTGGCAGCACTGTAACATTAAATATTCATTCTAATTTGCAGAGTTGAGACAATTAATTTGAAGTTCCCAATAAACTTTACTTTAGATTTTGAAGCTTTAAAACTATGCCACTTGCTTAATTTCATTCTTCAGTAGCCATTAAAGGAGTTTACTGCTCAGATGCATCAGAAGTGAGATGTTTTGGACATCCTGTGGAAAACCTTCTGTGCCCTTTGTGGCATGTGAAACAATGTGACAAACTGCAAGGCAGGCATTGGGATTTTGAGGGCTTTCCTCCCTTTTTTTTTTTTTAAATTCCCCCTTCTTTTTTGCTGGACACGATGCCATGGGAGTGGTGAGGGAGGAAGAACAGCAAAACAGCAGGCTAAATTGGGAAATATTTTTCCCACTTAAGGAATCCCTGCTGCATGAAATGTATAAATTGAAAATATTCTTCATATAATTTTGAATTCAGTCACACTGAAGGAAAAGGATCCTCATATGCAATATTGTTCTGCACCCCTTAGGCACTGTTGGTTCCAGTTCTGGTCTAGAAGTGGGTGTGTTCTAACAACTGGAGAAGTATTTTTCTGTATCATTAGAAACAAATTCTAAAAAAAAAAAATTTCAAAAAAAAAATTACGAGCTTAACTTTAGCTGACCATAATTTGGCAATATACTCTGCATTCAGCAGAAGATGAACAAGACAAAATTCATGACATTGTGGCTCACGCTGCACCCTCTATATCCGGGCTTGAGAGAGGTGTATTTTGGAATTAAGTAACATAGACTGCAAGCATTGAAGTCAAACTCATAGGCAGATTAATTTATTTATTTTTAAATTATTTTCTTGATTTTTATCTACTTTACTTCTTTAGTCCAGAATAAATCATATGAGGAAGGAGAACTCGAAGTCTCTGGTTCATAGCCAGCCCTATAGCTGCAAATGCCACTTCCATAGAAACATTTTTGTTAACAGTCTACCAAATATGTCACAGAAGGATACTTGTGGCACCTGCTCCCGCTTCACATGCTCATAGGCATCTTCAAACAGAAAACATAAAAATTCAGGGACTTTGAATTCAACTTGTTTCCTTTGTACTGATGGTCCCTTAAGTATGGAACGGAACATGGCAGCATGGAAGAACATAACCTTGCTGTCGTCTGAGCTGTGTCTGTTCTGAGGATAAATTGACTACCCAATCTGCTTTCTTTCAAAGGGCCTGAATTCACTTTATTCTCTTTACAGTTGATTTTCTGTAGAGGTTGGGCCTCCTAGATTTTTCCTCTGGGCAGGCTGTGGGAGGATATCCAGATACATAGGCAACTGGCAAAGCAATTTTGTTCTGCTGCTGGTGGCCTTAATTAATCCTGTCTAGATTAATTAGCTGATCCATTTGTGGATGCAGTGTTTGGGGAAGAAAGTAACCGGGAACACCGTGAGCCAACATTTAGGGCTCTTGCCCAAATATGAATACTCTGATATTCTCAGAGCAAATGTCCTCCCTCATGCTTGTGGTGCATACATGCACACAATTTTAAATGGTGAAAGTAGAAGTTGAAAAAAAACCCACTGAAGTCTGAATGGTAAAAGTAATATATAAAATCAAGCTGTTTCCGAGTGGAATGTGACTTATGGAGAGGAACACCCAAGTTTTAAACTTCCTCCTTCAAAATTTATGGAAGCCTCAGAAACTTTCCTTTTTTTTTTTTCTTTTTTTTTTCCCCCTGTTCTTTTTATATGTCAGGATCCATTTCAGGACTTAACTTTTTTTTTTAAACATGTATAACCACAGTATGTTTCATAACTTGATTTAATGCAGCTTCCATGTGTCTTGAATACAATAGTAACTTCTGAAACCAGTATTTCTTTAGAGAGCAGTAAAGTTGTTTCTTCATGACACCAGTAAGTAGTTTTCTTGCCAAGAAGTATATTGTAAGATTTACTAGACTCTCCATTGCCCTCCCCCAAGTAACCCAGATTTTAGCTTCAAGTAAAGCAAACATGTTCAAAAAGTACTCTTTAACTTCGGGCTAGGCGGATACAAAATAAAATCCTCCAGGGGTACATTACAAGTAAAAGATTCACAAGCCCTCCAGGGGGTTTAACTTTTTAAGTAGGCATTTCACAAGTATTTGTTGCATAAACCATTCTATGCTCCAGGCTGGGGTTCTTGGAGATTATTATTTTTTTTTTTTTTAATATAAGACATGAAGCATTAAATGTATTTTTGCAAAAAAATAATATCTCGTCTTTGCTTAGAGGTGATGTTCTGTGCTTTACAGCATGTGTTTTCTTGGTTTAATATTTAATATAAAATTTATTTGACTGTCCTTTTAGTCCACTCAGTACCTTGAAGTGCTGCTGTATGGAAATGGGGATCATACATGCCAATTAACTCCCTTCACTCGTTTTTCTAAACTGAGTGCTTTTCGTCTACTGCAGTTCCATCTTCGGTGGTTGAAAAAACAGGTTTTGGAGACTGCACAGGCAAGTGACAGCTATTTATATGTTGTCCTCATATAATTGAACAGCCCAGATGGACACACATGCCCTGGAAAAAGCATATCAGAAAGAGGAGATGGGTAGCCTTTCTAGTTTAGGAGATCTGGCCTCACTTTCCACATCTGTTGGAGACTTCCTTGTAAGCTTGGACAAGTCATGTTTCTGTATTGTACATGTTGTTCATTCTGCCCACAATGATAATTACCCTGTATTTTGGGTTTTTCAAATTTTAACTCCTAGGGCAGAGTCCTTCTATTCCAGTGCTGTAATGTGCAAACTGTTGTCTATAGTTTTGTTGGAACCTCCAAGTGCTACTGAAATGCAAATGACAAATAAGGATACAAGGAAAGGAACTGAGACAAAAAAAGGGTCCTTTTAAGATTGTAACAGGAAGCAATACAAGATGCTTGATCCAACCTTGAGCCATTCAGAAGTGAATGAGGAGCTCTAACTCAAAGGGATTTGGGAAGAGAAGCCCTTGAGTATTACAGGCTACCAAGTGACAAGAAAATGTAGGAAAGGGAGTCTTGGTTGTCTTTTTAGATAACTTTTTAGTTGAAATGTTGCATTTAAATGAGAATGATGATCAGTTTGAACTAGAAAGAGTAATAAAAACCCTTGTAAGAAGGGAGATGATGTGTCAGAACAGTGATATTCAAATAATCAGACATGAAGGTAAAGACAAAATAGCAAAAGCTTCAGAAAATCAGGAAGGGATTATAAATCCCAGCAAATTTCTTTCTTTCCAGATATGAGTCCCTTACATGAGAAAAAGGAGAGCCCTGGTAACTGTTAAGAATGCCTTCCTGAGAGAGGGTTTGAAGCCAAACTATTGTGTGCATTAGAACTGAGAGGCATATAATAGAAAGTCTTTGCTATTTGATAGACTGACAGAGTTCTTGGTGGACAGAGAAAGCCATCCTGTATCCAGAGGTATTTTAAGATCTGAAGGTAGGGAGGTAACTACTAGACATGGCTAAAGTGAAAGTATGTATCTTGAGACTTCAGCGTTGGAAAGGCACTTGGTAACACAAGCTCTAAAAGTGGTCACTCCCTACACCTCCATTTCCCAGAAGAGGCTAGTTTTGCTTGGTTTTGTAGGAGCATTTTTATCTCCAACAGGAGCTCATCAAGCTCTGACAGAAAGACAGCTGTAAATTTGTTTCTACCAACCACTGCTTTCAAAAAGGTAACCCAGGAACAAACCTTGCTTTAAAGCCCCAATTTGAAGGAGGAAGGTGAAGCTGCCTGCACTATAGTTTAAATGCTTCTGTCTTGGCTGCGTAGAGTTCTGTGGTATATTGTCTGACTACCAAAGGACTTTGCTTATGTTTTGCCTAATGGAGAAATTAGAAAACTATTCACGAGAGAGCAGATTTGCTCAGTTCTGGATTCATTCCACACGCTGCATGCTTTGTAAGTCATATTTTGCATAAAAGCATGTGGCTGGTACAATCAGGAGGACATCACTCGTTAATCTTGCTGGCATGGTAACCTGCTGGATTTCTGCACGGCATGAATATGATTGGCTTTGGTGCCTGGAGAATTATGAAATTGTTCCTGGTGTGGGCATGTGCTGGTTGAGGGGGAAAAAGGTGGCAGCAAAAGGTTGTGATAAGTCTATTTTCACATCCAAACTTCTTTACTCTGTGTTACCTTTCCTGCACTGGAGGAGTTAATTATATTAACAGGCTTATACTCAATTATTTATCTTCAAGTATGTTTCTCTGTAATTTCTGTAAATGTTTTGATGTCTATTACAGATCCTCTTTGAGGTTTTAGTGTTCTGGTTCTGTCATTTCCATTTTCATTCTTGCATTTGAACATGACAAATTACATCCATTTCTATTGTGGTTATAGCTGATGCTGGTTTTCCATTTGATGGGCCAAAGAAAGTCCTTGGACGCATGTATGTAGTTCCCATTGACTTAAATCACATACATATTTTATTTATAGTCCTTACCACCAACAACCTCTGTTCCCAGGTGCACATCATTTCAACATGACAGTAGTATCCAAATGTTGCAACCTCCTGGTCTCCTACGGCCTGAATAAAGTGATAATGAGCCAAATTCTTTTCACATTTACACAAACATGGTGTCTCACTTTGGAAGTGAATGTGTGGAAAGGAGAGATTTTCTCCAACTTGCCTGAGGCTTTTATGTCTCATCCCTGTACATAGAATTGTGCAATTTTTGCAGACTAACTACATTAATGACAAAGTAAATTTGCTTATTAGGAAGAAATGCTATTAGTCAAATTATCCGCAGGAATGAGATAGTCGACAATAATAACTGGTATTGTTTCAACTCTGTATCACTGAATATTACTAAAGTAAAATTTAAATTACGTAAATAAAATTACTGTATAGCCTTTGGGGGCATCATTGTTACAGAGCAGTTAATTCATCATTCACCTGGGATGGAAAGAAATTTGAGAGGACACGTATTCAATAATGCAGGCTGTCCTTCCTCACATGTAGAACACAGCATAGCCAACTAAGGACTGTTCTACTTGTTTAGATTTCTAGTGTCTTGATGATCCAGTAAGACTGTTTAATTTATTTATTTATTTTAAAATTAAAGCAGATGCTTACTAGAAATAGAAGCCACTAATAAATTTACTTTACATTTAGCTTGGAGAGTGTGTTGTTCATGACATTGTCTAGAGAACAAACAGTTCTACAAAAACCCTGGACACAGGGCACAAGAACAGATTTTTCTCCACGTGTGGGAAATTGATTGGAAACTTAACACGGAAAGAGGAAAAGATCTTAGATATCTTCCCGATGAGTTTCTTGGTTTAGGCGAGTTACTTTTGAAAACACAACAAAGCCAAGATATATTTGTAGCCACAGAGGTGCTAGGATGCTGCCTCAGCTTTGGCTCCTGATAGCTCACCAGCTCCTCTCTAGAGTACCCTCTTGGTTGGGGCAATCCTCCTAGACAGTTGATGGAAAATCTAAACCAACTTGGGATTGCATTATCTTTTCTTTGGGGCTAAAGAAGGTTTGGACGGGAGAGAGGGTGATGAACCTCATGGGTTTTCTTTGATCTTTTCCTGCCGGTGTGATGTGAAGCATTTCCTTAGGACTGCAGCGCAGCAGTCAGTCTTGTGGATGCAACTGAAACTTATTTTTGTGTTGCAGATCTGCTGGTCTCCTTTTTACATTTACGTACAGGAGAAAGGGGGAAGATTAAACTCATTTTGCTGCCCACATATTACCTTGAACAGGATGGACTGAAATCTGAATACTGTGCTGTTGAATTCTTGCTGCCCGATTTCTGTGGAGAGCCTTGCATGTCTCATATTTTTATTCATTTTTTGATTTTTCTTTTCCCTTGATTCTTCTTCTTTTTCAGTCATTTGAAATAGGGACTGTGACTTGAAACTGGAAGCAAAAAAAACTTGCTTTGAGAGATCAAGAGTCTTTTAAGTGGCTTACTGGATCAGCAGTTGCAAAGTTATCATGAGGCCTGAACTCTTTCTATGGGTTTAATGGAAGCAGCATAGTGTAGGAGCAAACATCACAACTCTGTATCCTCAAGGGAAGACTTAGTGCTTTACACATACAAGCAGAACTAAATACTGTACTTTGATGTACTCCTTTTTTTTCTTTTTTTTTTTTTTGTTACTAGTTTCAACCTGTTGGGAGTCAGTTTTTCTGCACTTCTGGTTAAGATTTCCCTTGATGTTTTGTGTATCTCATGAACATAATATAAACTGGAAAGAAGGACACTTCTTCTAGATGGTAACCATCAAAATAGCTGTAAGCTAGGGATTTGTGCCAGTTCCATGTGTACAACAGTAGTCATCGTGTGACAGGATTGTGTGGTGTTTGCCTGGTCCTCCTTGCCGTGATTGGTGAAAGCAGAATGGATGCCCAGTGTCCATTTCACAGAGGTGGGCTGAGCAGCTGTTCCATGTGTTGAATTAGACTCACTGGGTCCCTGATCAGATACTGTACCAGGACTCCAGTTTTCAGACTGTGTGTGTGGTGGGTAGTTACTGCAGCACACTGTATTCTATTGCTAGTCACTGTATTATCCAGCTGTAAATCTGGGTGTCGACAGGTGGGATACAGTGGACTTCACTCCTGCTAAAGTGTGTTTTTAAAATTCAGGGTATGTATGAGGTATTGTATGAGATATCTTGAGGTAAGAGCACAGTGCAGACAAGGTGCTTGAGCTTTACTGGAGGGTTGGCTCTGCAAGGTCAGCAGTGTCCAGAGGGTGACTCTGTCTGGTTTGCCATGTGTTTAAAAACCTCGTATCCATCTAGGGTGCCTCGTGTGCATTAGAAAAATGAGGCAAAGGGCTGGAGTAATCCTCTGGGTTGTCAAGGTTATCCCCTGTGGTTACAGACAACCATGCCATATAAGCACATTTATGAACTGACATCCATTAATAGAAAATAAACCAACAGTGCTTCAGGGTGATTGGTTGGTTGGTATTTTTGGCGGCCAGGGGAAGAGAAGCTTGCCTCATTTTTCCTGTTGAAAAGGTGTTCCATTGCCTAATCTTTGTATAGCAATCTACATCTCATTTCAGCCTGAATTAGTTATCCCAAAATACAGAAACACACCTTTTTAGCAGCAAAAACAAGGCCTCAGAGAAGGAAAATTAATGACTGGTTCACAGAAGCATCAGGTTTCAAGAACTGAAAAGTCCTGGCATGAGAGATCCAAATCCTGGTAATGTCTCTGTTTGTCCTTCAAAGGTAAATAAATCAAGCACCGTGGATTTCACTGGCTGGAAATCTGTCACGGGAGGGTAAAATTTCTTTTTGTTCATCTTCTTTAAGACCATAGGACAGTCTCCTTAATAAATACTAATTGTCTTGGTGTCCTTGGTTTAAACTTTCTCTTTCCCAGTCTCTGCTGTGTAATGCACTAAACTGATTTCATCAGTTCACTAAATGCTACATGCCAGTTACAGGCATACTGAAAACTCCCATGATAGAATGCTGGTATGCTGTGGAAATGCAATTGCAAAATAGTAATAATAATAATTATAATTAAAAAGTCTTTATTGTGACAGCTGAAATGCATGCATTTGTGTAAACATAACTAAAAGGTTCAATTTTTGAGCCTTTCCCGGAGCTTTTGTGGAAGGAAAGAATGAACAGTAAAAGACCTGTATGTATTTCTTGTGAGGTTCTGCAATACCTGCAGTACCCCTTCATATCTGGAAATCTGGACTTTAACCACATTTCCTACTGAAACCAGTAATCTTACTGAAATAAAATCAGTAAAGGTATTGGGAGAAGCCAGGCTGATTCAGAATCCTGCTGTGAATTTATTTCCCAAGCAGTATGATTTGTCGAAAGAGACACACTCTAAGATAAAACTTAATTTCAAAAAATGTAACATTTTATTAAAAATTGCTGAAGCATCTGATTTTTTTCATGTTTAAAATGAATCTTTAATTCTAATGTTTGAGCAGTTTTGTTGGTTCAGTTGTTTTGGTTTTCTTTTTGTGCAGATATTTCATTTAAATAAATAAACAAGCAGAGAAGATTGAAATCAAAACAGAACTGTTTGAAAATTATCTAAATAAATCTCTGGATGCTTTCATTGACCCAGGAGGATTTTTAGTAAAAATGAGTATGTCACTCATTACTTTTTTTTTTTTATTCCTTCCTTAGGATGTAATTTTTCTGAAATTTTGAACATTATTGTCCAGCTCTCCAAGATTTTTGGCTCACATTACTGTATGGAAATCCATGTTTAAAGTCTGCTTTGATCTTTCCTCGTGTCTAGAACTATGTGCTATGAACATTTTGTAGTTTGTTTGTTACCCAAAATAATTTGGACTTGCAATAATTGTATATATAACAGCATTGTAGTGAAATAATGCTGAACTTCCCATGTGCAACACAAATGTTGCCTCAGATCCAAGGACTCACGTGACAGCTTTTCAGGAAGGTTTAGCTATACTTGCCTTTAAAGGGTGTCTTAGCTAATTAGTGTATTAGAGCTCATGGGCCACGGCTTGTGAGTTCAGAGCTTCTGCTAATTAAGTTTTGAATGTAATTTTAGTTAAACTATTAAAGCTTTGTCCCAGGGCTGTTCTCATTAAGCAGAACTCCAGCTCTCCTGGATTTTCTTTGTTCAGAGCTCTCTTACAAGTGCACGGAGGCACATCTGGTATTGGCTATGGCATTCACATGGGTCTAAAACTGCTGCAAAAGAAACAATGCAATGAAATTTATCTGGGAAAACAGTGAGATCACAGCGTAACATTTCCCTGGAGAAAAGCCTGAGCATTTTTTATGGTCTGGCTTAGTTCTTAGTACAGTACCCTTAACCATCAAGCTTCAAGGCGTATGAAATCCCAAAGGATGGAAATAGAAATATTTTTTGTTTAGTGAAAGCTAGAGTACATGAAGATAATGATTTCCTCTCCGCCTCCAAGAATCGTTTAGGAGGCCGAGCCCTACTGCGTAACATGTACGCCCCATACGTGGGTATGGGGTCACATACTATGAACCACCTGTGACTTGAGTTACAGCGAAACCTTGCCAATCTCTGTATAACTCTGGTGTCATAATATCACTTTGTTTACCAGCTTTGGGCTTTTAATTAAATTTTACAGGATACTTGCCCACAATATGGATTAGGCCTATTATGTTAGTTGGGGAAAAAAAAAGTAATTATTATCAAACACGAGGCTTTAAAATTGGCAGTTGCTCAAATTTATTTTTTCTTAAGACTTAATAGGCATGTCCAAATGAACATGGCAATTTCTTTAGAATAGAAATGAATACGCTGTTTTGTTGTATCCGGGATCTGGGTAATAGACTGTGACATCTCCCGCTGTGATACCAGGTGAAAAATCCCTTTGAAAAGGGCAGCCCCCAGCCGTTGCCAGTGGCCTAGAACGGCTCCGTGGCTCTGTAGCAGGCGGCCGCAGCCCGCTCCCCGCTCCCCGCAGCCCACTCCCCACAGCCCGCTCCCCGCAGCACTGCCGCGCTGGGGCCGCAGGTTGCTCCCTCGGCAGCGCTGAACGGTGCCCGGCTGCCGCCCCGTCCCGCACGGCCACGGAGAGAGAGGACCGTCAGGAATCGGGGACCTGAAGGCCTTTGGAGGTGAACAGAAGGGTTTGTTCTAATCAGAGGCAAAATTTTCCCTTTGCATCTCAATGGAGAGCAGAATGTAGCACAAGATACCTGTGGTTACTGTTTGCCTTCAGTTCTCGCGTACTCGCTCTAATTCCTCCTCCCTCCCGCCGCTGCACCTTGTGTTTGTACAGCGTCCCCTTCCTGGGGGGTGTGGGCTTTTTCTCACCCTGCTGTACCTGCCTTTCCCCAGATCTTTCTTTTTTCCTCTCTTACTCATTTTTCCTTTTTGTCATCTTTCCTTTTTTTGCTTATGGAGCAAGCTACAGGGACAGCACAGAATTTGGGCTGCTCTGCTGGGGCTGCTGCTGGTCACTGCTGTGGCTCACCCCTTGGAGGGTGATGGAGGCAGGCTACAGGCAGGGAGGCAGAGAGCGCAGCCAGGAATGCGTGTTTGGTTTGCCACACACGAACATGTTACAGCCGATAGTGCCCGGTACCTCTGTGTGGAGATCCTACCCTGCAGAGATGCTGACGGATCATTACCTTTTCCTGGGTATAGCTTTACTAGGGTGTTTAGCTTTGTTTCTGTGCGTATGATGAAAGTGAGTTTTTTTCTGGAGTGTTGAGTTTGGCTTGGAGTTCCTGGATTGGGTTGATCTGAAACTCCAAATGAACTTCAGAAGCTGCTCCCTTAGGAAACCATAGCTGTGGTCTTGGCTTATCTAAACAGTGGGAACATGGAGTACTCAGCTCTTGGAGAACCTTTCAGTCATGTTCAAGGACAGCATTTGCCCTTAACCCTGACTCTAGGACCTGTCCTCTTAACTTCTCTTCCATGTCAGTCATAGTCTACCCAGTTCTTCCTGGGGCCAGAACTCAGCCTGAGCACCAGCATCGTTTCAGATTCCAGCCCTTTCTTCATGTTTGTGTTGTTTTTTTTTTTCTGGCAGCAGTTGTTGAGACTGTGGCATGTTTTACTCAAATACTGGTTTTCTTTTTTCCCAATGAGAAGCCACACCATTCCCTCAGTTGGCTTGGCAGACTACCACAGTGAGTTAGCAGTCTGAAGCTCTGTGAGGCTGCCGTTGCTGCTTAAAGTTTTAACCCTTTAATTATGTGTCAGGAAAGAATTGCTGGTTTTGAGACTGTAGCAAGATAGTTCACATCTCACCCTGCTAGGCTGAAGGCTGGTTTTGCCTGTCTTTGCTTCTTCTAAATTGACATCATTGAGGAACAATTTTGCAGATAAGGTTTATCTGTTTCACTTTGTATTAATTTTTTTTCCACATACCTCAAATTAAACATCAAAAAGAAGATAATGGGTTGTTGGTTTAGTTTGTCTATAGTAAGTCTTGTTTTTTTTTTACTCATGCTTTTGCTATTAATAATCTTTGATTCCATTTGTTTGGAGGGAGCAGGTTTTAATGGCCAACAGAACTTGGTGAGTAGGAGACCAAACACAAGGACAGTGCTCAACCTCCTACAAAGGAGATGTTTGTGTAATGGATGTATTAGATGTTGCTAAGATGTAGCCTCATATAGGCTATAGCTCTTGGAGGCTACGAACAATTCAGCTCTCGTTTCCTGTCAAAGGCCAACACTATGTGATTGATGGGAGAAGTGAATGCATCAGCAGATTTATGTTTTAGGTAAAATCTGATTATTATATTCTTAACTTGCTCTGTTGTTCTTAAGGAGAGTCATGTCCACATTGAGGCAGAATTTGGTGGTGAGATTATTACTATTAATTGTGTCTAAATAGTATTTGGCATGATAGCCTGAAACTGAGTGTGAATGTGCATAATTAGAATGCTACTGTCTGGCAAAGAAAACCCTCTCCAAATGGCTATCGCTGTGGTCAGAACGGGCCAGTGTACACTTGTATGCCATCCTGGCTTTTCTAAGGTAAACCACCACTTTCCATGGAGAGGAATGAATCGGTGCTGGGTCTGTTTCCTCAGGCTTTTCATCCTCTTATTCCTTTCCCCACTACATTAAAACTCTCTGTATGACAGTACAGCAGCAAGTCTCTCCATCAGCAAAATTACTGTGAGATTGCTCATTCCCAACTATGCTCGGTGCAGAGCTGTTTCACACAGCAACGTGGTGTTGTTGGCATATCATTCACAAATGTGCCACAGAAAAGAAAATGCCTTCCTGAAGTTGTCTTGGGAGCCTATTATTAAGAAGACAATCCTCCCCAAAAGCCATGGGCTAATACTTTGGTTTTATTAGGCCTTTTATTAGAAAAAAGTAGGTTTTTATTAGGCTATATTAGGCCTTTAAACTGGTATTTCCCTTTCCTATCTCTCCCCACTTTTTCTAATGCTTCTTTTTTCCAACTTGGCCTCTAACCTCAGCCTGTCTTGGACATTTATTTTTCACTTGCTCTTCCATGTCTGCCTGTTCTCTCCATGTTCATCTATGTCCACATCTCTGCTCTCTGAAAAGCAACAGAATTTCTTCTCTGTCCTAGAGCAAAGTTATACCCTAAGAGATTTCTGCTCCAGCACCACCAAAGCTAGACCTGAGTCTTCCTTTTCTCCCTCTTTGGCATAAAATATCCAATATAGAGATGTGGGAAAGAATAAAAGTTTACTTTTTCTTTGACTAGTACTAAAACTGACTGGCATTGCATCTTTGCCCATTCAGGAAGGATGACAAGGCGAGTATTATATGGAACATTTTATCATACTTGTGTAATTATATACAGCCTCAGGGTTGTCATTCCACAGATGGGATGGAGGCACTTCCATGCTATTTTCAGTCTTCTATTGAACCCTTATGTAACTGGGAAAGTGTAGTTGCACGTCTTTTGGATCTTTTTCCCCACTCCTGTATTTACTTACGTCTCTCACCTGTTAAGACTGTGTAGGGCTGGATGTATCTTCCACTTGTTCTTGGAGGCTGAATACTATTTGGATTTTTAGACACTTCCAAAATGCAACTGGTATTTTCAAAGTTTCCTTAATTGTGTAATCAACTGCATTTCTATTATCATAAATTGATCTGTTGTCTTATTTGGAAATGTCTTCCCTGGCTCTCTCATATGTTCTGTTCATTTTAGAGGAAATAGGCTCCCTTTTGTATATATATCAGATTTGTTTAATGGAATTAACTGTCCTCCTTACCAGAATGATTTTGATGATTTAATCCCTATGGAATTTGATAGGAAATGTAATCTTGTTCTTGTATGTAGCACTTTAGTTATGATCTTCACAGCTGTGAGCTGTGTTTCCCTTATGCCTGTCTTACTTCCTCTGTCTCTGCTAATATGAATTTGGCCAAGTGTGGTTTATAGTTTGATTTCACGCTCATTACAGTGTGACATGAACTGCTGGTAGCCTGCTGAAATGGGCATTCAGAAGCTGAAGAGATGGGAAGGCTTGCTAGTGTGTTCAAAAAATAAACATTGCGAGGAAGTTTCTGTGTTAGATGGAGCTGGGAGCTGTAAACCCTGGGAATTTGAGAATTATCTATGTACATATCTGAGCACTTAGAGCTAAACCAGCGAAGGTGTGAGATTTCAGCTTTATGTCATATCTGTCAAGGGTTAATGGGAGGCGAAGCTGGACTACTTCCTTTGCAGCAGTATCCTTTTACATTCATGCTTTTAAAAACTGGCTAACCAAATACAGTCTGGCCCTTGCTTAAAAAAGAGTTCTCACTTTCCTGAAGTTTAACTAGGGCTGTCTGTCCAAATCTGCTCACATAACATTTGATATCACATAGCAGAATCATAACTACCCCTGGAAAAGGCCACAGATTTATCCGAAAAGCAAGGTCTTTTCTTCTTGCCCATGTCCTACGTGGCACGCGAGCTGAGAGCTCAGGATTATACCTGCTTGGAAGTGTTTCTTTTGACTTCTGTTTCCCTTAAATTTGGTATTTGTATAGGAATGTGCCCAACATTTTATAAATACATTTAAAAACAATCTGTTCTTGTGCATTTTCCAGAATTTGCATTTATCGCATATGTTGCTCTACTTATTAATTTGTAGTGAAGATGTTTGATTGGTTGAATGATTGACACAATGGAAGGAAAACTCAAAACAAAAATGCAAAGGTACACACAAGTTTATTTAAAAAATGAATTAAAAAGTCATTTTTTTCTCTAATAGATAGTTTGCTGAATGGGGGTGTAGATTTGTCTGTCACAACCTTTTCCTGTGACTAAATTTGCTAGAGGCAACTGTTCCCTTTAAGTCAGATCCACAAACAAGTATCAGGAGTGTTGAGAAGAGCTGTTGAAGAAAGTCAAGTTGTGAGAGTTCTACAACTTACCTGATGTGTGTGAGTTCACCCTTGTTTTAAATGTAGAGGTTTGATAATCCTTTCTCCCGTGTCTGGTTATGCATCACTTCTCAAAGCAGACTGAGGGATGTCTATAACAATCACGCTGGCTGTGTTTTTAGTTTTTGTGGGGAATGGTGTGCTAGCCTCTGAACTCTGCTTGCTGTGAGTCCAGGGTGTGCCAGAAAACGCGTAGGGGATAAGACTCGTTTTTCTTGTTTTGCTTAAGTAAAGGTTTTCTTCCTAAATTACATAACCATTTTTCAGGCATCTTGCTAGTTCAAAAAAAATGTTCAATGTTTGTAAAACAGTGAGAGATAATTTGACTCTCACCTTTAGTTTAACCACAGCAGATGCTGCTAACTGTACTCTGCTTCCCGATGAAGTAATCTACCTTGAAGATGAGAAGTGGAAACATATTGTTTAAATAGCTGACTCGATTGCTCAGAAAAGAGGCTGACCAAAACAAGCTTATGATTTGTGCCATAGGACTAGGCTATTTAAACTACACATACAAAAATATCAGCAAAAGCTGTCTGGAAGAACCAGAGCTCATTGCAGTGGGGGTGTTAGGAGTATTTCTAACCAGTAAGCGCGCTGAGTCAAGCAGTAATGACCATAATGCTGTGAGTTGCCTGTGGAACTACCATTAGAGGTCAGGAATGAAAATAAGTGGGAAAACCAGCAGAGCACCAAAAGGGAGGGTATTGGAGGCATGAATCTTGTCTATAACAATGAATAATAAAGACAAAACGTGCTGCATGTGACACAGTACTGAAAAATTATTAATGGCTTGAGCTATCAAGAATTTTGTAAATAATAACTAATAAACAAATGCTCAGCTTAAAGTTGACGTCAAATCTTGCAATATTTACTTGGATAAATTGCCATAGTTACCTTTATTTTAAGACTTCCAGCTTCTACAAGTAGGAAGTTCATACTAATTTGATAATAGTTTTCTCTTATTTAAATAAAATGGGCATAGGAAAACTTTCAGGTTTCAGTCTACTCAACTGCAGAATCAGCATTTAATTTATGGTTACCCTTTGTCTTGCTTACACCCCTTGTCACAACTGCTCAGGCACTGTGCGAGAGTACTCTGTACTTAGAGTGTCTTGAGCTCCGTCCATCTCGGCTAACTTCAGATGTCTACAAGGTAAATGTTGACATCTGAGCTAGCCATGCTGTCTCCTTCCATCAGTGGAAAGAAACAGAAACTGAAGTGAGGTCAGTTTTAACACTTGTGACTGTTTCTGGTAAGCCATGTGAGCAGGAATGTCTACTTTGCTGTTTGTGTTACGCAGAGCAGAATGAGATCTTGGCTCTGGCTGGCTCCTCTGGATAGTACTGTTATATATAGACCGTGGGTGAAAATTTTCTTACAGCACTGAGAACACTGTTATTTTTGAATATATGGCAAGAGGTAAGTAAAGTAGGATTAGCTGCTCAGTGTCTAGCTGCTTTGAAATTTTACAGTTAGTTGTGCTATTTTAACCAGAGGAGATAGATCAGGTTTCCATGGGTAGACTCAAGTCTGCTGGAAGTCACTGCTGTGTTCAAAACTGTCACCCTCTCTCAGGAAAACAAAAAACCCAAGTGTTCAGTGGCTGAGAAGGAAGAAACTTCCCAAATGAAACACTGGAATAAAAATCTGGAAGAGGATATGGCTATGCATAAAAGGAAAAGAGCATATGACAGAAAAAGGAGGAAGGGAAGCTGCCAACTGTCCTTTATTCATTGCTGCTTTAAGGAAAGCCATTAAGCTGGAGAGCAAATTGGAATGTCAGCGGCGACACGCAAGCATTAATCTCATGTATCTGAAAAGGGGGAGATTCAGGAACCTTTGACTGTGAAGCTTGGCCTCTGTTGCTCTTTAAGTGTGGGTGTCCAAGGGAGAGTGTGTTTGTGTGTGTATGTGTCAGAGAGAGAGAAAACAGAGGCCCAAGGACTTATCTTTGCAGAACCAGAACTTGACACCACTATCAACAGTGGGTGCATCCCCTCTGCAGATAGAGGGGTTTGCCCATTGATCATCTTGTTCTCTGTGTTTTCAGTGTTTGCTTGTGTGTCACAGGACTGGATAAGCACTCACAGTACTTCTCAGCCTTGTGCTAGAACTATGACTTATCCCATATCTCTGTGTATCTGCTTTTTACATTGAACAGACAGAAAGTCCTTGCTTCTTCCTGAGCAGCACAGGTCAAAGTAACAGATCCATTATGTTAGAGGTGAGACATGCACCAGTAGGAAGAAGTGTATATGTGTGTGTGTGTGTGTGTGTAAAGAACTTGGAAAAACTTTAAGCTGTATATTTTTTCCAGATTGGTTCAAAATATTGAATGTCTTTTTCACCATATGTATAACTAGCGTAAGGAACAAATAATAACCCTGTCACTCTGCTTTGGAATGATTATTGGCCAATGGTTACAAAGTGGGTGAGGTTATAAGTTGTTCCAGGTTCTTTGATTGGTCCTCTCAAGCTCTTCAAGTTCTGCTTGCCATGCTTTATCTGTCTTGAAAGTAACTTAAACTTTTTCAACGCCTGTAGCATCGCATACCAATCCTATCACCAGCCATCACTGCTTGCTACCACAGCTAGCTGTCCTGTTTACTTTACAAAGTTCTGTTAACGTCAGTAAAGCAGTTTGTACTTTCAGTTACAGATTTCAGTGTTTTCTTAATATGTTCTTAATATATTTCTTAATATCCCTGGTACTCAGGGACAAGATTTTGTCTGTTGAATAACTTTTCATTTAAGAGTGAGTAATACCAGGGCTTGAGACTTGAACAAAAGATGATGTCAGCCTCTCGCAGGAAGGAAGAAGCCTTGCCTGTATTTTAGTGGCATAGATAAGGGGAGGGAAAAAAAAAATCCTTCCCTAAATACTTGTGTTTGAAGTAGGAGGAGCTCCTATCACTCAGATCTTGAGCTGCTTTATTGTAGCCTGGTCTTCCTCTTTGGTGCCTTTTTTTCCTTTAGAGCCCTGTAGTTAATTAACTCGCTTGATTAAAAGCAGAATGTCCAAACTCACGGGTCATCACACTTGGGAAGTTTAGATGTCCTGTTTAAAAATAGGCATCAGCACCTGATATGCCTTTTGAAGACAGCGGGAGCCAGTCCTGCATGAGCTCGCTAAATATAGCGGCAGCCCCACCACTTGCTGGAGAGATTAATAAAGGGAGGAAATTCCATTTGGGCAGGTAGGGTGCAGCGGATCCAGAAGAGCTCCCAGCTGTGCTGTCTGTGGCGTGGGCTCTTAGTAAGAAGAGATTGCTTTGATTTTTATTTTTTCAGTAGAGCAGTATAGAGAAACTTGCTCTGTCAGATGCCGTCAAGTTGTGAACAGGGACTTTATATACCTCTTACTCAGTTATTACTTGGACAGAGCAGAAATACTTGAAAACTGTTTTGTTTGTTTTTTTAACTTCACAGCTACTTTCAGAGATCAGCCCTTCGTACAACCGTCACTTAGTGAAAAAATAAGAAAATTAGTTGATCCTAATTGCACAGTGCACCATGACTCTGTGTTTCAGCTCTCCTTCATTTTAATTTTATATTTACTATCATTCCATACAGACCTACTTTTTGTCTCATCTGTCTTACTGTAAATTATTGGCATCGTCTGAAAGGTACAATGGAGGAGAAGTTAAAGGGGCTGGAGTGGTGAATCGCTTAAACTAAAGTTTCATTCCGCACATTTATTTCTTGTGTTCCGCAGTTTAGGCATATGTTTTAAGTCTGTGAGACTTGGCAGGTTGGAAGGTTTTGATGTATGTTTACTTCTGTACATAAACACAAGCCACCAAATGTCCAAAAAAGGAGAGGCAAATCCAGTGAAAAGGCTAAGATCTGAAATGAGAAAGAGGAGCAGTGGGCAAGAGGAGGAAGGGGAGAGCCTAGCCAAATTAGAGATGCAGGAACAACTTCTGAAGTCTGACAACTAGCTTTTGGACTGCTTTTACTCCATACACTTAAAATAAGTAATCCATCTTCCATATTAAAGTCTGAAAAGTTTCCCTTGCATCAGCCAAAGCAAAAAAAACTTTAACTGAGGCAGGAGAAGAGTACTATTTTGGAACTTTTGATCTGTAGGTCAATATAAACTTCCTTTGCCTGACTGCAAAGTTAATCTAACCTTCTAGTTTTGGACAGAGTACTGCTGAGAGTAATGTCCTAATATCTGCCTTAGATCAGAGCTTCTTGTTGCTGCCACAGTACTCTTACATTGCAGAAGTGTGAACAGTAAGTGTCCAGGACAGGTTGGAACAGCATCAAACAGTCTTCTGCTGCTTAGGAGAAATTTGTAAATCTTTCACATGTCACTAAAGATGTAAAGTAAACTTAGTGTTGACCAGATTTTGACATGCAATGGAATACAATAGTCCAGTGTCATAATTCAGATTCATCAAAGATCAATCAAGCACAGCAAATAAATCCCAACATGGAGGCGGTGGAAAACTGCCAGAGACAGTGCACCTCTGGGAGTGTGTCACCTCCAGCAACTGAGAAAGAGAAGGCTGATTATTTACCATGATACTGTCTCTGTACAGATACAAAAATGTGTTGGTACAGTGTCATTTGACCCTATCATTGCAGTCAGTGTATAGTGAACAGCATATGGCTACCGGGTACTCCTTATAACTATAAAGTGAGTTCCTTGGGAAAGAGTTCTGGCTGAAAAGGAACTTTTAAACTTTGCTAGCATTAGTATTTGAAGTATGTGGTATGAATAAATCTTTCACCTTTGTATTTGTAGATTATTTCATCTCTTCTCCAAAAATCTGGTATTTAGAAACACACCTACTTACTGCATACAGATGTTCTGATCTGGGGACCCTCTTCAGGTAAATAATTTGGCCTCTTTGAACATAAGAGCTTTTTTCCCCCCCCCCACAGACCACTTGAAGCTGAAACAGATGCCTGCCTGACCAGGAGGGCATGCTGATGAACACCAGACTCTAAATACTAGCAACAGAAGGAAAGAATAGCTATATGAAAGGGTGGGGGAAAACATACTCTAAAAAACCTTCTATGGCCTCTGTATACATGGTCAAAATACTCTGAGAATGGCTCAAACACACGTAACACAAAGGTGATCCTCCTCTTGCTGAGCCCTCTCCTACATTTCCTCCCAGTAGACAAGTAATGCAGGAGGGCACATCCAACATTTTGGGTGGGCCTGAGTCAAAATTTCTTTGCTTTAATTTCTGAGCTCAGACTAAGAAGCCTCAGTATAAGTTGCTGCTGGAAAGTGTTTATCAATGTCACCTTCTCCCTCCACACTGAAATACTACTGTTAAAATAATGCCTCTCTAAGAATTAAAAAAACCCAACAAACCAAACAAAAAGAGATAATGGAGCTAATTTTATCAATTTTATTGCTAAAGATGGATAGTTTCAGAAGTTGGAGAGGCTTATGATCTAGATGAGTACAGCAACTGAATGGAGAAGAGGCTGAAAGAAATACGTATTCCATGGGGACCCACCAAATAATTCTCACCCCTTTCTTAAGAAAGTAGTCCATTCTCTATTTATTCCTTTAGTATGGAAAAGATAGAGAAGCTCTTTCCAACAACCTGTCTATGCATTAGGCAAAATTAAATCTATTTTTAGTACTTGCACTGCTCTGACAGTGGCTTGTCTCTAGAGAGCGTTGTGTAGAGCTGCTCTCCTCTGAGATAATCTGGTGCAGTGAAGGCAGGGTGGTGCTGGTTCCTGGGGGAAGGCTTTTTGCCCGGGATGAGAAGGAGCTGTTTGCACGCCGGACAGCCAGGAGCCTGCTCGGTACTCGCAGGCTCATTGAAGTGATAGCTCAGTGCTTAGGGCGAGAGGGCTCCAGCTCATCACCAGGGCATGTAGGCATGGCTGCAATGCAAATAATTATTGTTCCTGGCCTGTCACATTTGAGGAGTAAATAGACAAGGAAGATAAAATGCCCTATTAGGTGAAGTTTGAAACAGAGGCAGTAAGGAAGAGCTCTACAGCCAGTACCACATAGGGGAATACATAAAGAGTGTCAATCTCATCTATTTTCAGGGAGTCTTCCTTAGTGCAACATTTTTGTATAGAAGTTAAGTGGATTTTTATAGAGAGAATGTTACATTTGAACCTTCTGGACGCTTGTTAAAAGTTTTACTGTTGGGAAGATTTAAGAGAGGAAAATTTTCAGAGTATATGCTGGTAGCATCTTCTGAATACTCAGTCTTCTCATTTTTCTTTTGTAGTTACATCCTTTCGTCTTTTGTGGAAGAGCATTAAATATCTTAAGTGTGTTATATTAATCCTTTTAAGAGAAGAACATGTGTCTGGAGGTATGCAGATTTCAGGTTGGCCTGTGTGGTTATTATTCCCCCAGGATATTGACAGTACTTGTAATGATGGCTTAATTTTTACTTGTCTAGAACAACAGTAACAAAAATATAGCCATATTGTCCTCCTGTCTGTACTTCTCTTAGAAGGAGTCACCCAACTGCACTCTCATGACATTGGAGAAAGTAATTTTTTCAAGTGATATAACATCATAAGAAGATACTTTCTTCTGTCTGTGCTCCTAAAAACATTTGCCTTTCTGAACTCTTGAGCTGCCTTTGTTTCTCCTGAAAAACTTGACCGAATCAGATTTAAGAGAAAAATTAACAGAAACAAGAGGATAGAAGATCAAGAGAGAAGGAAAGCAGTGGCATCACTACTCTTAAGAGCATTGTACAAAGATACTGTTGTACCAGTCTTCGTGCAGTCCGTGCTCCTGCGTAGTTCTAAATGTGTGTATCTTATGAGTTTATGGTAAGGAATCTATTAATTACTTTGTTTAACAGGAGTTGTTTGTTTGGAGCCTTTCCCAACTTTTATTTGGGTCCCAAAGAAGGTGGAGAAGCTTTTGGAAATTCGCAGCATTCCCCTGTGCTGAGTGTGGAACAGATAGGTAAATCCTGATAGACCAAGACAAATTACATGCACTTGCCTGTCTGTAAGAAACTGTAATATACTGGAAAAATATTTCTTTGCCAGCACCTTTCCCACATTGATTCATCTCGTTCCAGGAGCTTAATCATGGCCATTTGAATGTGCCATTGCAGATATTAATACAGTTTGACACATCCATTTTCCATACACTTGGGAAGGAAATCTCTTTCTACTGGTCCCTACTTTAAGACACAAAGCAAACCAAAAAACAAAGGAACGTTATGTGATTGGTACCAGCACCAGTTGCGCTCTTTGTTTGTAAGTTCTTGTTCTTTTGGAAATAAGCTTTAGTGGCAAGAGAGGCCTTTAGACGATCTGGAGGGGTTATAAAGAATGTGCTTTGTTTATACCGAGCAAAAATAATTGAGCTTTTCTGTTGCTGCCTGAAAGCCATGTCTCCTGTTTCTGGACCTGTTTACTGTGTACTATACAGAGCCTGCAGCCTTTCTGCAGCAGATCGGGACTCCCCTAGCCTTTTTGCTGTTTCCTTTTTTATGGTTGGGCTTTTGAGCAGCACTGGTATGCCCCAAACACCTGCCAGATTTGCATATCATTCTTGCTTGGCTTGAGCATCCACTGCAAAGTTGGCACATGAACTGTGGAGAAGCAGGACTAGTGTTTTGATTGTACGCCAGAGCCTGATACTGAAATAGGCAGTGGGAAGGAATCCAGTAATTGTTGGCCTCTGATCAATGAAAACTGTCGTTAGGCCAGTAAATCGTCGGTATGTGGGCTTAGTTCTATATATCATCTTTGGGCTGGTGTCACCCTGACTCCAGGACAAGAACATTATCAACATGTCATCAAGTCTGCCGGGAGCTTTTTATTACTTTTTCTCCCTTTGATTTATATCCATTCTCAAATTTCACACAGGTCAGGTTCGACAACACACTGGAGGGACGTTGAGGGGATTGTTTCTTTGGTGCAGAAATAGACGGGACTGGCAAGTCTATAGCAGGAGCCTTTCTCCATCTCCCTCGCCCCTGTACTCCCCAGATTGCTGCTGGTAGAGCTCTGGCCTGGCAGAGCCTCCCTCCCTCACTGCTAATTGCTGTGGCAGGAAGCAGAGCCTTCCATTATCTCTGCTGAGACTGTTCACTGGGATTGTGGTGAGACAACACCTGATTAGCTTTGGCCTTGTCCACACACAAGGGTGGCACAACTTTAGTTTAGATAAACTGCTACTTTAATTTCGATTGAATGGTGAAGACTCTACTGCGGGCAGTAAGGATTCTGGCCATCTTTTTTGGTTTGGCTTAAAGTGATTCTGAATCAATTAAAATAAAAATAAACCACACATAATAAACGTCTACACAGCTTTTTGCACTTTAACTCAGTTTAAAGCTAAGCCTCCATTTTAAACCCAGCAGAGGTTTCTTCTGCAGACAAGCCTGTGCCACCTGGGCTGCTGTGGGAGTACCACTGAAGCAGCCCCTCTGAGCACTGCAGATGGACCAGCTTGGGCAATGCTCTCCCCGTCGCCATTGGGAAACAGAAATCTGTGCTGGCTACAAAAGCTGCAGCTTCTGTCTCTTTGCTTCTCTTGTTTGAAACAGCTAAATGGATGGTCATTGCTCCCCGTTGATGTGAAATGACATCATTTCTTCTTTAAGGTAGCTTATTGTGAAATACAGACTTCTTCTGCAGTAGCACCTGCAAGAGGAAGATATATTGCTAAAGCAGTAGCAGAATAATCGTAATTGTGACAAAAACCTAAACCTGCTTTAAAGGAAATCGTGAAGGTTCTCAGTGTAAAATGCTGACCTTCTCTTTGAGCTGGAGATAGGGGACTAGGTAGTATTTTTTCAGTAACTTTTGCCTGTATTCCTACCTGAATACTGCATTTTCAAGGTGAAGTAAGGTTATTTCTTGGCTACTGCTCATATTAGCGTTTAAAAGTATGTTGTGTATGCCTATTGTAGTGTAAAGGTTTGAATTCAACTCCTTTTGCCTGCAAGTAACAACTGAAATCTGTAAAAGATCATAGCTGAAAAGAATTTAGCCAGAAAATACAGATGTTGCCTGTTGGATTACAGAAGGAAAGACAGCACATCCAGAGTTAAGGCTGAGTGCACAAGCGGCTGTGGTATACCAAGGGATTAGATGCTGCTGCCTTCTACATATAGGCACAGCAAGTCCAGATATGCCTAAGAGTCCAGGTCCTGATTTTTCCCACATTTAGCTGAACTTGAAATGTTCTGTTTAAAATAAGTCTTTATGGAATTCCTTCCTTGTATGTAAAATAGCTTTATTTAAAGGCAAAGTGAGATAGCAAGTTGCTGGTTAAGGTGGATGGCTAGCTTTTTACAGGCCAAGTGCCTTTTCTGGAGACCTTTTATTCTAATGAGTAAATCCTCATTAAGGGACACTCTGTTTAAATCTGATCATGGCCCCATTTCAGCAAAGCACTTAGCGTGTGCTGAAGTATGCGGGAAGTCAGTGAGATTACTTGGATGCTTAAAGTTAAGCAAGTGCAGTACTGAATTGGGATGTGCATGAGCACCAGATTAGTTGCTGCACAAGTACAGACCTTATTCCTCAAAGTTAAATATTTTGAATTCTTTTTTTAATCTTCTTAATGGGAAAGTGAGTAGGCTGCCTTGAAACTCCCTTTCTTGCCAAATTCCATTTCTTAAATCAAAGCTCATATTTGAGTTACATGACCACAAAAAGCATTATAAACTAATAAACCTCTGAATTTGTTTACAGTTGTGTAAATTGAAAAACAGACAAACCAGCTTAAGATTTCTTTGTTCTTATTTTTCCTTTTCTTTTTCTTTTTGTGTTTGCTTTCAGGCTTGGGCCTTTGAACTATGTTCTTTCCTTGGCCTTATTATGCTCCTCCCTAGGTTGAGCAGGCAGGGAGGGCTTGTGACTGCAGCCTGTACCGAACTACACAGCTAGTCTTGTTACCTCTGTGCACACAAACTCTCTTCAAAGAAGCTACTGTCTTCTGTCAGGAAAGTTTAATATGTCCAGAGTGATGTACCTGCCTGACCCAGCCTGTTATCAGAAAGCTTAAATGCAGCCCTGATTGTAGAGGGCTGCACAACTGCTTCTTAATGTCACCATGTGGTGATTTGCTCTGTGTGTAATTAGTAAACTTGTGTTCTCCCTGATTCCCTTCGTGGTTGGGTGGGAAGAGCAGAATGCACATTGTAAGCAGAGAGAGAGAGAAGGCTCTACGTGCAAGGGCATAACAAAAACAAATACAGTGATGGTACCTTAGGGGAAGAGCGAGCAGAGGTCTCTAAACAAGCTTTTGTGTGTTATCTCCAGCAAGCTTATAAGAGAATTCACAGCATGAATTTGTGTATGTGTGTGATCATTGGCTTGAGCATGTAGGCTTTAAAGTCTGGTACAAATTGTATTTGTTAGTATTGCCTCTTGTCCTAAATTCTACCCAGAAAGTGAGATCTTGAAGCTATGATAGTTTCCTGTCCCATTTATTTATTTCTAAATCTATTAAGTTTGTTACTCTTAAATGGAAAAGACACCAAAGCAGAGGAGAAGGAGCTCTGCCCATCAAAACAGGCCCATGGAAATATCCCTAGCTAAAATAAACAGAGCTTTACTGGGCACATTTAGGATTCAGTCAGGATGCAAAGGAGTACCCAACCCATAACAGGCTCAGCAGCTGCAAAGTTTGCTTTGCAGGCGTTGTTTGAGAGATTCACAAAATTAATCTTTTAGCAGGGATTCTGCTGCCACATTACAATTGGTAAGTATTGGGTATGCATAATTATTTGCCATAAAAACAGAGAAACTTGAAATACAGTGGTCTTTTAATAGCGCAGTGTGAGCCAATGGAGAATACCTCTGACTCCAGTGCAAAATCCATACACTGCCAGCCTATGTGAAACATCTCAGTCCATCCTAGGGCAGAGAATTTTTCAACTGGTGTGCTAAAACTATCCCGGCCACTGTGGTTTCTGATCTAAGTCAGTTAGTGTTCGTGTTTCCTGAAGTCAAAAGTTAGTGCCATGTTAACGGACGCGCTGCGCCTAGGCTGCCCTGTAGTATCTGAGTCTACAGTTATTCACCCATTCAAATGGACCAGAAAGCTGTGTGAAGTTCTGTGCCTGCGCACTGCAAACCCCTCTGTGCCTCAGTTGCAGAGCTTATAATTCTGCAGCAGGTGGCTTTTAGGGACACTGTTGTCTAGCTCAAGCTCCTGGGGCTTCTGTTTTGCCCCTGAAGACCCTGGGGAAACTGTACAAATAAGGTTTACAGTGAATGTCCGTCTGAGCATTGCATTTTTCCATAAACTTGGTGTAATTTTCAGGGCCTTTACTTCCACTGCAGTATGTGTTTTCCTAGCCTACCTCTGTGCACTTTTCTCACTCCTCAAGGTTGTGTTTTATTGTTTTCTAGCATCCCTGTTATGGATTATTGCCTTTGAGCAATGTCATTAGACGGTTACTCCTTTCTGCCTCTTGCAACACATCTGAGGGGGATGTCTATCCTACAAACACTGATGTAAGAGCAGCTCATGTAGAAACTTTGAGGGTTGCTGAGGCAGTACAGCCAGTGAAAGGCAGTGGGGGGAGGTTGGTGGTGCTGAGGTGCTGAGGTGCTGTGCTGTCAGCCGGCCACACCGCTGCTGCAGGGTGATGCTGATGGCAGAATTTTGGTGAGATGAAATGGAGAATTAATCTGCCTCTTTCTTCAGTAGTATAGAGTTGAAGAGCTTCACTGAAAGATGGCATCCACAGAATTATCTTCATATCCAGTTTTCTTTTGAATTCTTGGTTATTTTTTTTCTTTCAAGGCAGCTCTGTGGATATGTTAGGTGTTGATGTTTTATGTATACACGATCTGAGGAAAGTTCTTCTATATGATAAAGAAACTTTTCTCACTGGGGCAGTGTCCTCAGTGGTTTCTGAAGTGTCAGCCAGCAGCCTATCTAATTTCTGTCAGTTAAGCAGTAGAATTTGGCCATAATTCCTCAGAAATCATAGTCTCCACTGGATATCTGTCTCTGCATTGCGCCCCATTTTGTCACTCTCCCAGCAATTCATTCTCACTTGGATGAGACTGTGGCAGTTGGAGCCATATTGTAAGAAAACTGCAAGCCTGAAGGGCTGTGAGCTAATGACTAATCCTGCAGATGCAGGTGCATGTGCTCATTCAAAAGGGAAGCCCCTGCAACTCCAGACCTGGGAATAGCTTTACAAGTTAGACCCAGGTCACTGAAATTCACAGCAATGGCCATGGCTTTAAGTCTTTTCATCAGGTGTTAAATGTTTGCAGGCTGTGACCTTGAATAGATAGGGGATAAAGACATCTGGACATGTTCTTTCTCTACCTCTATACCATTTTCTTTCCTCCTGTAGTCCTTGCTTCTTTGCCTTGCTTTTGCTTCAGTCTTTCTGATTACTCCCTTTTCAGTGCATATTCTATTGTATACTTTAGCCTAGTTTCTGTAATAATTTTTAAATCTTGCCTATATTACCATTCAGGTTTCTTGTCCCACTTTGAAGTTTATTTTTAATGAGGGATAATTAACATTAGTATTAGTGTGGTATGATATTTCATGTGCTGTTATTCTGCCACAGATACCTTGTATCTGTTTTTCTTTTTTCTAAAACATTCATTTTAGAGGATTGATCCTGAAAACTAAAATTTACTCATTTAAGGAGTCAAGTTCCTCCCATATCTTTCCTTTTTTAGAAGAGGAAGGTGAAGGCATCTTTTATAGAAAACAGGTAGAGGTACAGCAAAGTGTCCAAAACTCTAAGGCTAATCATGGTGAAGAACACTAGCTTCAGCAGACACTTCAGGTATTGTCCTCTGTTTTTTAGGACCTGAAACTAGAATATATGTAAGAAATTAAGCAGTTGGTTAAGGATCGGTGTCGGTAAGATGCTGTGTTATTGTAGTGTTGGCACAGTTAGCACTAGTGGCTGGGACAGCTGAAATAAATCTTAATGGCATCAGTAGGAAAGACTGATCAAAGTTTTAGGTGATTTTTCAGCTTTGTGCTTCATTCTTGTGTATCAGGAATTTCTTACTCTGCCGCCTTTCTTTTTTCTTCGCAATGGTTTTCTTTATGGTCAAAGAGAAACTGTAGTATCCCAAGAGGCAAAGAAAAAATGAGGAAACTCTTCAGTGACTAACATGAGCAGACGACTGCTCAGATAATGAGGTTCATTAAATATGGTGCAAATAGTGGTGCAAATGCTTTTGTCAGTCAAGTGGCCCTTTAGAAGACTTTGGAGCCAGGATATTTCCTTTCATCATCGGGGCTTTGTTGAGGTGCACCGTTGATTAGGAACATAAATGTCAGGCTGTCAGTGTGCCAAGTTGGGAGAGTGTGTCTGAATAGACTCCCAGCAGGAAAATCACTGAGCTACGCTAAACAGGTGAAATAAGGTGGGAACTGAGAGAGAAAATCACTGTTAATAGAAGACAGCTGACTGGGGAAGAATGGTGGCAAAAATTCTCATTATGATTATGTGCTTCATGATAGATGTCATCTTTTCTCACTGCATAGTAAGTGTCTTCTGAGGAAAGACAGTAAACCAAAAGTTCACTTTTTGCACCTTCACTGAGACTCTGCACTAGTCACTCTTGCAGACACTCAGAATGCTCTAAGAAAGTCTTTTTGCAAGGTGCTTTTCTCCATTGTGCTTTTGGCAGGTAGAGAGTCGTGTCCTTGCAGACAGCGAGTACTCTGGATACTGCTGGACTGTCTGGCTACTCACTAAACTTACACACCAGGATGGGTCCTGGACAATACAAGGTAGTAGGACTTAAGAGTCTTTTAAGGTTAAGTCTGGTAATTTAAAAGCAAAAAACCAGGTGGCACAATTTTTCTAACACAGGGTCATCAAAATGCAAACCTGGGTACTGAGGCAGGGTGGCGTGGCTGGCATTGCTGCAATTGCTCCCGGTCATATTATGGTATACTTGTAAGATTGTAAGGCTTACCTACCCAGGGCTGGCAGGGCAGAGACTCCCAGTCTAATACTCACCTGTGCTGTCACATTCATGGGTTACTGTGTCATCTGGACATACTGACTTATGCCTAAAAGCATTTCTGTTCCCTGTAATGCGGTTAGAGCCAAAAGTTGTCCTTGCGGTTGAGTTAGAAATGTGAGCTATTGCAGAGAAGACCATGATTGAGTGTTGCTTGTACTGAAATCCTTTTGTGGAATCTTTAATGCAAGTATCTTTATCTCTGCTTGCTGCTTTGGACTTCTTTGGTTGCGTTGGCCCCCATGTGCACTTCTGGCCTTGTCAGTTGTTAGCTTTCTAAATAACAGAACCTCAAGTCAGACAGCCAGTAGAACCCTGAGGCTGTGCGTGTGGCAAGGTAACGGCCGTGGCACACTGGAAACGGAGGTGACCCTGTAGTCTTCGTAAGATACTGAGAACGTGGTGGCTGAAGGATCCGCGTGAAATCACCCTCCGCCATCTGTGACAGTCACGGCAGCTGAGGGGCTTTGCAGTGGTTTCCTACACCTTCCCAGCACGTGTTTTGGCTCTCGCAGGACCAGGCAGGAGCACGGTGTACAGCGTACAAGGCCTGGCCACGCCGGGTACCACGGTGGCACCACGGCACTGACAGCTGCGGCAGCACTGGTAGGGTGGGCTCCTCCAAAGGCTGAGGGTTTGTACAGCAGCTTGGGTTTGGAGCAATAGACTGCTGTTGGCTTTGTGCATGTTTAATGGAACAGCTTCTTCAAACAGCTCCTAGCCCCTATTTTAATGATTTTTAAATAAAAGTTTTAAGGAAGGGTGTTACTGGTTCTTTTGAGTGCATCTATTTGCAGAAATGGCTTTCATTTTCATCTCCTTCCCCCTGCCCTTTTGTGTTGTGTGGTTTGTTTCTCCGGGGTTTTTTGTTTGTTTGTTTGTGCCGAGACCTTTCTTCCTTCGCAATTTGATTGATCCTCCTTCTTTCAATTCTGCATTGGCTGGCTGCGTATGGAACCCCGCCTGGCTTCAGCTGAGACAAAATCGACTGCACACAATTTCCCTCTGACAGCTTGTACAAGAGCAAACATTTCCGAAGAGCTGAAAGTCTAGAAATTCAATCAGCGGAAAACCTACTGTGTGGAACAGCTTTGCTAGTGCTACAGCTCCCTGCTGGGTAGAAAAGCAATCCAGTTACAATAAATCCTTAAGAGTGGAGTCATTTGGGTAAAAGGAAAAACAAAAGCTGGTTTATACAAACTGATTGAAGTCAGACGTTTTGACTTCCCATTGAAAAAGGAGTCAAGGCCCTGCCTTGCTTGGTAATTTAAAGGGGAGATTGGCTCCTTTCATCTTTCTCTAGGGCAGGGTTCTTAATATTTTGCTCGTGGAAGAAATATAAAGAGTTTTCAATTTAAGTTAAAATATCTACTTTGATATCAGTATTGATGCAGTAGTTGACTACGAGATGAGATGGTCCTGAATGCTCTAGCCAGAGGTGAAGGCCCTGCTCTGTTTCCAGGCACTCCGACTTTGTTCCACTGCAGTTACAGAAATGTGAAACTAGGTTAAAACTGGGATCAAAACCAAGGCTTGCATGTCTTGCCAGGACAGCTTGGGCAACATTTTGTGCTATGTTGCTGGTGTGTCATGAGCTTATGAAGCTGTTGATGCAATCTGGGCTGCCTGACAGACTCTTCTGACTGAAGTTAAGAGTTGTGCCTAGCGAGAGAGATCTGTTCTCTTTGTATGAATTTTGTTTCCTTCTTTAAATATAAACTATTAAAAATTAGCAGCATTAAAAAATATTTGACATTACAATAACAATGTTAACTGAGATGCCAGTAATGACTGTGGTGAAATACTTTTCCTCGTTTGTATTTAAATATTTAAATTAAGGTAGCTTGGGATAACAGCCTCCTCATCATTTTCCTTTGTTTTAATAACTATTTGCACCACTCATCTTTGTGGGATTTTCGTACTGGAGCGTATTAAATGGACCAAGAGTCTCGACTTGAAAAATTAAGGAAACAATCTTCATAAAGACAAGTGGGCAAAAGTAAACTGACTGGAAATACAGATGTTTCCTTCCTCCTTAAATGCCTTTTAGGTGTTTGCGTAAGACTAGGTAAAATTTTTCTGGGCAGATGTGAATTTTGAGATACTGCTGTCCCTTTAATATCTGCATGGGGTCAGTCAAGCCTGCTGCCATGGAAATAGTCTGAATTCGACTGTCATCTCTCCTCCCTCCCCACCCAAACGTGTCTGGTCCTCATGGAAAATATTAAAGATTGTATAAACATGGTAAAGGATTTCCACTGGCCCTTCTGTTTAAATAAGATGCTGTAAATCATAGTACATGAGTACAAAGCTTTGCCACAAAGGTGGAATTAAATTGTTTTAAAAAAAGAAGGTAAGGCAGGATGTTAACCTAATAAGACTTCAAACTCCCATTCGTGTCACTTGCTAGTCACAACCACAAGAGGAAGGTTTCGTGGACCTGTGATGTACCTGAAGTACCCTAAGTTTCTCTTCCAGTTTTCTCCCATCCTCTATGGAAAGGGAAAGTGACTTTTGATCCCAAGTGATCCCGCTTTGGTCAAAGTGTTTTCTGCTAGTCATGGAACTGTGTTTTCTACGCCACGTGTTCAAAGTGGGGCTGTGTCTTTCCAAGGGGAGCACACTGATGACTTGCTAGCTCTAGTGATGTGCTCAGAATGTGGAAATAGTGGTCTTAAAGCTTGTGACAACATCCAGTATCCTTGGTTTGGTTGGCTTCTGACAGTGCTGGTTTTGACTGCTCCTGTTGTTAGATGCACGCACTGCATATGAAATCATATATAACATCATATCTGGAGATGGATCCCTGGCATTCAGAGTTATCTTGGACTACCTATGCGCTTGGGAAACCTGAACCAAAAGATTCAGTTTGCTTACCTAAGACCTGTGCACTGATCTTTCTCTGGCTTCGGTCACCGCAAGAAGTGAAGAGAGCTGCTCCAGACAGCAATGCTTGGTGAAATCTTCTCTACTGCAAGCACTCACAGGTGGCAAGAAATAAATCCCAGCGTACCTTTTGGAGTGCATCTTCCTGGGCCAGGGGAGGCTGTGTGCGTCTTCATAGCACGGGGAGGCACAAGCGGTGATCTCTGCTAGAGTATGCTGCAGAACAGTAATAGGTAACAGTAATACTTGTTAATGGAAATAGTTGAACAAGGGAAAAAAAAAGACATTGAAAGAAGTCCTACATATATTAGCTCCCATAGTGCTTCAAAAACCCAGGTTTGGCTTTGTCACTGCAAGATAAATTCCTTTGTTTCAGACTAAGGAGCTACATATATATTCTGTGAGACTGGATTATATTTTTCTATCAGTGTTTCTTCAGAGGAAACTGTTTGGCAAAATTAATCTTTTTTTTTTTCTTAAAGTTTCTATTCTCTTTGCAATATAACAAACAAGTACCCACACTCTCACACATTCTCTCTTTCTCTGTCTCTCTCTCACACACACACAGATGTCATCAGAAAACCAAACATTTTCCTTAAAATGGTGGAAAACAGCCATATAAGCCCACCCAGGATCTGTGGATGTCTCTGGGTATCCTCTGGCCAGTTCAAGACAAAACCATACCAGTGGCCCAGTGTTTACAGTTTTGCATATATAGAATGTCGGGGTTGCATCAAAGTGAGGATCTGCTCCATCATGGCAGACTGAAGTAGTTAGCTGGGGTTTTTCTCCTGTCTGTGCATAGCAGCAACGTCCTGTTCGAGGAAGATACATCTCAAAGATTTTTGTCCAGACTTTTAGTGTTCAGGGAAACACTGTTGAAAATACATTGATGGTACCTTTGACAGTTAAAAAAAAAAAAAAAAAAAAGTGTTTGGGAAAATTTTCAAGAATTTTAATTGCTTTTAATTTGTCTGTTTGAGATTGGAAAGGAATTATGAGTTTCTGAGAGCAGTCAGTACTGCTGGACCCCTACTCTTGAGACCATTTCAAGGAGATACACTTGAAAGGTTCTGGCTTGTCTATAGGTTGGATTTTTTTCTTTAATAAATTTCAGCAAAAGTACCTTAGCCTATTGAATGTAAATTTTCAATGTATAGAAACAACTGAGAGAGTCCAGCAAACTTACTGAAAAGACAGATGTATTGGTTCCTCTATAGTTAATGGAAAGCAGAAACATGGTATAAAGTCTTGCTATAGGTGCAGATTTCTAAATCTTTATTCAGGCAAAGCATCATCAGCTTTAGGAGCAACCTCAGATTGTAGTACTATTATTTTTTTTTTAATGTAAAGCCTCAATTGTCAGCTGCTTGCTGTTGTGCTTCATCTTATGCTGGGGAAACTTCAGCTCTTTTTGCCAGCAGCCTCTTTAATGATAGCTACTAAGTTTTTGTTAGCGGGTTGTTTGGGGTGGTTTTGGTGTTAGTGGTTTTTTGTTTTTTGTTTTCCTTTTTCTTCTACTTATCATGTGCTATTTTTTTTATCCTAAAGGGCAAATTATTTTGCTGTCACAAAATAGTCCCAGTAGGGCTCAGCTGAAACTCAATGCAGACCATTGCCTTTATTTCATATCACGTATTTTGGGATTCTTGGTTTGTTTTTATTTCCTCACGCTGTTCTGGTATATGTAAGAGAGGAGGAGTGTGTAATTAGCCCAGGCTAGAACATGCACTTTGACAGCTGTAAGGAAACAGGGCAGAAGGCAGAGCGTACGCTGGAGGCGGTTCCTGGCCCGCGCGCTGCAGCCCAGGGGCAGCTCAGAACCTGCCGTCTGACAGGGCCCGGAGCCAGCGGTTCTGGGAGGCCTGCCCGGCCCTTCCGCGCGCTCACCCGTCCTCCTGGTCCGGGTGCGCTGGGGTGTTTTGAGGAAACTTAGAACTCGGATCTTAGAGGTGCGCTGTTCGGAGAGTTTGGTAAGCTCTTGAATTCGTGGAATAGAATTTAAAATCTGATTCTGTGCTGTTAGGGAAAAGGGCTCAGTAAGAGTTTCTGCTGCTGTGTTGTCCCCTGTCTCCAATCCTGACTGTTTCCATCTTGGCCCTGCTCTGCCACTGTGGAAATCTTCAAGGCCACAGACTAGATCTGAGTTACCTGAGCAGCTCTGCCATTTGCTCTCCCGATGAAGTTTCCTGCCACGCTGAAATGTGGTGGGTGACCTCAGTAATATGCTATTTTACTTACAACGCCACAAGGCTTGAGGGTGCCTTCCTTGTGATTCCCTAGAGGAAATGATCCATCCCCAAACTGTGAGTGAGGCGGGAGAGATGATAAGAGATTATTTTATGAGGAACCACACTTTATCCTGAAGAAATCTGATTTTAGTTCTGGTTTTACCAGTGTGTCTGGGGGATAATTATTCTGGAAAGAAGGTATGAATGGGAGTAGCAGCAGCTGAAGTGAGGAGACTGTTGAGCTGCTACAGTGAAAGTGGATGCAAAGTGTCATGCTTGGAAATGAGCAGCAGTGAAAAAAAGAAAAATTCCGCATGTTGTGCTAGGGTACAACAGCTTGTATTTGAACCATTCAGGAAAGAGACTCTGCATTGTTGCTGCTGCAGAAGTAGGGCTGACTGGTTTAGTTTCTCCTCTTCCATCTAAAGCCCTGGAAAAAACCAAGCAGGAGAACACACCTGTTTGTCTAAAACCCTAAACACTCTTTACATTTTCATTGTTACATGAGAGATGCCAATGATTGTGTAGTGGGATAGATTCCACCCCCCCCAGTATTTTCTTTCTCACTGTTACTTGTTTTGTGTGAAATCTGCAGTTCAGTGGTGTAGGAACTTTAGTCTTTTATACAAGAACTGCACTGGTGGATTTTTAGGGTTTTATGTATGAGGGGGGCGGGCAGGAATTTAACGCTGTTGTTATATTTTCATTTGTTTTGATTTGATATCCATCGCAACGGAGGGCAGAGCACCACCGAGAGAGGTGCTGCCAGGTGTGGCTTCCTACTGCTTTCTAATTCTGTGATCACAGAATACCCGATTCTGCAGTCCTTGCACAGACAAGTCTCCCACAGATTTCAATGGGAAATTTGCGTGCATCAGGGATAAAAGAGCGGGCCCCAAGTTGTGTACAATGATGCAATCTGATCCTCCTGCTGTGGAAATTGATGTAATCGCATTCTCTCCCTCCCCCCTTTTCTCAACCCCTCTCCCTACCAGCCCCTGGTGAGTCCCGGGGGGCTTCTCACCAAACGGAGGGGAGGATGCAGCTGTGTGCTGAAGCAGCAGGGGAGGGGAGGAGACCTGCTAGAAAAATTTATGAAGGGTTGCATCCTAGATGTAACCCTAGAAAACAGCTAAGAACGTGGCCCTGCCTGCCCTGAAAAACACAATCACCTTCTTTTGCTAAACGAGCAAATGTGTCTTCTCTATAATCGTGACATTTGTGATGTGTCCTCCTGCGTATGTTGTAAGGCCGAATTAAAGTGCTCTGCGAGTTGAGCAATCTCTCTGCTGCCTGCATTAATTCCTCTGCACTGTTATTGTTGACAGTCTCTGCTTTTCAGTGGTGCTTTTGTGCCCTGGCACAGCGCAGGTTGCTTGGGAATATCAAACCTCGAGAATGCTGCGCTTTGTTGCTGGGCGAGCTGGGCGACCTCTCGGATGCTTCCCTCGGCTTTGCCATTTACATGGGGTTTGGGTTTATTTTTTTCCTTTGGGAATTCTAGGCTCAGCTGAATTTCTTCTGTGTTTTGCGGAAGAAAGGGCTTGTTAAAGAATTCCTTGATGACTTTGAAGTGAACTATTTATTTTCTCTCAAGGCTTATTCAGTGTAGCCATTTGCCCCTTCTCCTCTGTTTTTTCACCCCAGTGTTTCCTGAGCTACAAGCATTCTTGGAATATATTAGTTGTAATGAGTTATGTGGGCATCAAAAGTTTTCTTTGAAACTATATGGCATCAACATCTGTTAGCTCTTAGAGAACAGAGATGCAGACAAAGGGGCTGATGGGGGGAGGGAGGAAAAAGATATTAAATTCTGGAGTATGAAGTCCCCGGCTCAAAGACTCAGGGGGAGGGGAAGGGGAAATCTGCTAAACTCTGCAGCTTTGATGTGGTCCTCTGGCCCTGGGATTCCTTTTATGGGAATGTGCGTGGCAGACGGTCCCGCAGGCCCCCTGCCCGCTCTGCCCACTCTGCCCGCCCACCCCGCCTGCCCACAAAGAGTTCCCTCCCAGCAGCCTGCCCAGCCTGCAGCATAAATCCTGCCACAGCCCTTGTTGCTACAGTAACATTTTCAAGGAGAATGCCCTGTGCTTGGTTTTCAGCCGTTGAGATGGGGAATTCAAATTCCTAACAATAGAGGTAACTCTTAAGTAAAAATTAAAGTAAAATAAATGTTTGGAAGTGAACTTTTTATTTGCTTACAATCCTTCTGACCCTGTGGATCGACATGCAACTGTTCATCTAAATCAAGTTTTTAAATGGCGTGTCTGTGGGTTTTTATTGCCTGCAATTAAAAAGCATGTGTCTGTTTCTAAGTGCGCAGCATCAATCAGCATTCGGGCACGATCACTGATGCTGTACTACTTACAGGAATGTGTGGGGATGGGTTCTGCTTTTTCTTTCATCTTTTCTGCAGAGCCTGTCCTACATGCCAGAGAGCAGACAAAAAGTGTAAAAGAAACCTCTGTGTCTGTCTGTTCTTCTTCTTGGCTCTGTTTTGAGCCATAATGCTGGTGGCATTGTGCTTCACTGTGACTTCCTGGCCATTAAACCCCTGACCAGTTATAAAATGATTAGTTGCCATACCTGGGCTTTGTGGACAAAGAGGTGGTTTAAAAAGGAATGTGAACCATCTGTTTTGCCAGCACCTCCTGTTGACAGATTTATGGACCAATATTAGCATATGTGTCCAGGGTCACACACCTGTGCTTCCTAACAAGGTAATATTATTTAGCAGGGTATGTTTTCGTCCTGAGGATTCAGAGCTCTTTGCAGAGGTGGGCATCAAGAATTCTGTTTTACAGTTGAAAAATGAAGGCACAGAGAGATTTGAGTGACTTACCCTACACCACACAGGGAGTCTGTGGTGGAGCAGTTATTGAATCCAGGTTTCCTCCAGCTGCATAAATACACGTCATCCACTAGCAGGAAAAGACTTGAGCTATAAACATAATAGAGGAGCATTGATTATCATTCTAGGGGAGATTTAAGCCCTTGTGCTGTTTGAAAACCTGGGCCATGTAGGAAGACACTGGCTATTATCACAAGAAAGGTTCAAAATGCAGTTTGTTAGAACTGTAATGATCCCTGAAGTCAGTGGAAAGAGTACCCTTGGTTGCAGTGGTCGCATCGTACGAGCAAGGTATTCTGGAGTCAAGCTCTGTAGCTGTTTTCTGTGTTTCCCAGCATCTGCCTGCGTAAAATCACCTCAGTACACTTAAGTCTGTTTGTTAAAGAGTTTCTTGGTAACCAAATCTGTGATGAAAGGAAGTTGAACAGAAAGTCAGTTTTATTACGTAGCTATGCCTGTCTGTCTGCTGTGGTGAAGAAGCCCAAAATAAGCAATTTGGAGGAGCCAGTGAGCTTCTCCAGGCTGGAAGGTAGATGAAGATCTGTCCTCTCATTTACTTTCTTAGACTTATTCAGCAATATAATCTATGTTGAAGATAAGCTCTCGGGGGACATGGGACAATTGATTTTTGCAATCAGCAAAGAGATTAGAGGATAGCTAGAAGAACAAAGTCAGGTAAATAGCTGAATCTGTAGAGTGAGTTCATTTATCCTTCTGAAGTAGCTTCAAAGTGAATTTAAATATAGCAATAAGCAGTCATTTCTTGTTTCAGTCCTATTTCGTCTCAAAGACTGATGATCTTCTTTAGTTGGAGATGGTTGGACTCTTCTGTTGGAAAGTAACTGCTGAATCCATATGTCTATTCATACAGTTGCTTTCAATGATAACATCTCTTATCTGGCAAATGTCCATGCAAAACTGTGTCTCACCGTATCACCTTAAAAAGTAGAAGCTGTAATAGTTCCAGAACTCCAATAATAACGTTAATGGAAGATGTCACTTTGCAACACCTAGCAAAGATCCATGAAATCCAGGGTGAAAACATCATGGAAACAGTAATGTTGTCTTGAAACTGGTATGATCTAAATAAAGCTGTCCCCTAAATGGATCATACGGCTATCTGCAGGTCTTAATGTATATTGGATAATTTTATCTGTTAATACTTCTTTTTGCTAGCTACAAGTAATATTAAGCAAGTCCGTAGTATTTTAAGCTATCGTTGCTGGTTTATCTTTTTTTATTTTACTTCTACAGACTCTTGTGTGTGTGTAGGACATAAATGTATGTACAGAACAGAAATAGATATATATGGGCATGCTTATCTTCAACAGCACATAGGAATCTTGTGGTCCATCACATAAAATGAAGAATCTGGTAGCTTTTGTTGAATGCACGTTGCAGTGACTGACCACTAAAACAAGATTCTCATTTGCCTGCTGCAGCAGAGAAATAAAAGCTACCTGCAAAGACTGTTTCAGTATTGCCACTACCTGCTTTTCATAGGCTGGAGAAAAGAAATGCATCAGAAGAATGAAGAAAGGTTTTGTGTATTGTCCTGTTGGGAAGACTGGTCCAAGTGTTGGATTGGGACTAGGGTGATGCAGTTGCATGTTGCAAGCAACCTGGAACAAAAAAGTACCACACATCGTATGTCCATCACAAAGGCTTTTTTTCAAGTGTCCATCTGCTTTTCACCTTGACTTCCTCAAGAGTCTCTCAGTCATGTTCCTATGGATGGGATATCCTTAAAAGCATATCAGACAACTGCTGCTTGTACCCATTTGAGGGTCTGTAACAGGGATATAAAGATATTGGGGATGTTTTTTGCCCCATAAGCTTCTAGCAGTCCACAGTCCTTAGTGACTGGAGATTAAGGGGTTGGGTTTTTTTGTTTATCCTGTCTTTATCTTCACAGTGTTTTACCAGCAGCTGGAATTGCTCTACAGTCACCTTCTGTGAGTTGAGACCGCAGGGGCTCCAATTCTGTCAAACTGGTGGATATAGATGGAGTAATTTCCAACTCTATTACCATATTATTATGGCTGGAGCTACTGCTCCTAGAGCAGAAGCAGCCAAACTGAATGCATTTGTCCACTTCACTATCACAGTTTTTGAGCTGGTATATTGGTGTGAACTTTGTGCTAAGGTAGCAAAGGATGAATTTCAGTATCTGCTGTGCTACACCCATTGTGTTCTGCTGTCTCTGTTAGGAAGACCGTAACTTTGGACATAGAGGCCATCATGGCAGATGAGGGCCATAAAATCCTAAACCAAAGCAACTAAACCCATCCGGGATCATCTATCAGAGATCTTAGAGGAGAAATCTGTTTTCTTAACAACTCTACCTGCTGTGATTATATTATGAAGAAATTTTATCTGAGACAAGCTTCCATGCATGGTGGAGGAAGAAAACCCCATCTGTAATGGATCACAGAGCACCAGGTTCTTATTTCAGAGAAAGAAAACATAGGAGTTGAGCTTGCTGCTTCTGCTTAACAAGCTGCATTATTGCAGTTGCAATGTGTATTTTAATGTTGGTCTAAAGATTAGCCACCTTGATTTCTCCAAGTGTGAGCTTCTTTATGCATTCTTTGCCAAAGGATGAATCCTGGTGAGTTATCTTTATTATTAAATTATCCAGAATGACAAAGGAAAAAGAAAAAGTGAAATCTCATGGTTGCTGAAGGAAAAGTAAAATATGCTGTAGGAGAAACAATATTAGGCTTAAACTGAGGCATAAATGTGCATTGCTCTATGGTGTTTTTCTATATGGTATATGCTCTAATTCTTAATTGTATTAGCTTGATTTCATTTTTCATTATGGTGAGGCTTGGAATATATACTTTATTTGTTTAAGGCCCTGGGTATATAGATTACTTATGAACAGAGAAGGAAAGAAGGCTTTTGTCCTAAATAGGACACTGTAATACACAAGTGTGTGGTTTATTTGAAAAGGCTTATGAGGGGGTTCTTCAAGCATTTTTGAAAGAGAATGATGTGAAGGTTTCACTTCCAATTGTGGAGAGAGACAAATGTGTGCCCAAAATGTGTTCTTATCTTTTGCGTGTAAGCAGCGATCACACACAATTGTGTGCACAATGCCCACGTCTGTGTATTTGACTGCATGGGTCTGTATGCATGGAAGTTGCTAACCTAGCAAAATGTCATCTCCAGGTATGTCTGACTATAAGCAGTTTGTTTGTTTGTTTATTTATTTAATCGATCAAGTTTTAAGCCTGGCTGTAAAGCTGTATTTGTAAAGAAGAATGATCACCTCAGATAACGGAATATCTGCTTTCACCTACATTATCCTAAAATAGATTATACCCTTTTTTGAGGTGTAAGTAGGTTTCCTAATAGTGAGGATTATGCTTGGACTGATCACAGTTACAGGTTGCTGTGTTTCTAGTCCATGGGAAATTCTTGATACCTGAAGGGGAACTAGGTTCCTCCCATCAGTTGTTTTTTGAAAAAGTCTTTTACCTCTTTCTTTTTAAATTTGGACAAGATTAAAAATGAGGCAAAACAATAATAATCACTTCTTCTGAGTTTGGATGAGTTTCCTTGAAGCATCTTCAAGAGACTAGGTTTTCAAAGTCCATCAATGACTTGCTGTATAAAAATAAGACTTAGTTTGGAAACTTGCTTCCTACAAGTGAGACTAAAGAATTCAAAATAGCTGCTTAGCAGTTGAGAGAACCCTGTCATTTGGATGAAAGGCCAGAGGCTGTTGTCATTCTCTTGAACCTCTGTTTCTTGGAATTGTTTTTCTGTCCACATAAAGAATGAAAGTTTGTGCATAGGTGACATGGCGTTCTTGTTGGCACCTACTTCAAAACCATTGTAAAATCTATTCCACAAGATATTAGAGTTACCACATATCTTCTGCCTTGCAGTCCTGTTGTGAAACACGGGTTTTCAACTTTGGTCTTTCCAAAAGTACTGGAACTTTATTGTATCAATATGAGAATAAAGAGAGGAAAAAATGCATGTTTCAGTCAGATGGTTAAAAATGTGTAGGAAAGTGTTCTTGGTTGACAGTTTGTCACTTTGCATGTGTTTTACTTGGAGAAAGTGGTGCATGTGATATCTTGATAAGAACTTCACTAAAACAGGAAATGTGTGCATATTTGCTGCCAAAAATGTGGAAAATAGAGTATCGTAAGGCTAAATCAAACGATTTTAATGAGATGTTTGAAGAAGGAGAGGTAAAGCAACTTGTTTCTACTTGAGAAGAGCAACACCTTTTAGAAAAATGTTAATTAACACAATATTGACTGTGATGTAATACAAGGAGTGAGGGGGTCCAAATGTTAAAAAAGTGTCTGTTACCATGATAACCTATCTAAATCAAAGGTTATCCTTTGATATATCTACTACATCTGTGAATGTTGCTGTCGCTACTTACACCAAAAGCAGAGCTGTTTTTGATACTGTGTTAGTCCAAATGTAGGTTGCTGAAATGCACACTCTGTTTGCAGTCTGTAGCTTTGGCTCTTACGTGTCACAGAAAGCAGCGTGAAAAGGCAGAGCAGGGGCAGGTAGAAAGCATCATACTGGTGACCAAGATTAAAGGAGTGAGTGGGCGTAGGGGTGAGGAGGTAAGGCTAGGAGATGTGAACGCAAATACATCTGGAAGGGTGAAGACAAGGAACTTAAGCTCAATGTGGAGGCAGAAAGGGAGCCAGCAAAGGCATCGGAGGAACGAAGCCATGTAGGCAGAACAATGTGTGAGGATTTGGATGGCAGCATTTTCAGATAGCTGGTGAAGAGGAAGTCAGTAGCTGGAAGCCCCAGAGTGAGTGCCTGGCCTTTAGTCTCCAGAGACTTGTATCAGTAAGAAAACTGCTCAGGGTGGTTAGGGCTAACATTGGGGTTAAAAAAATAAAATTCTGAGTTAGAATTCATTGGAGTCTGATTGCATGGCAAAGGTGGGACACAGGTGACGAGTGCCTGACTTGTTACTGACTAAATAGAAGCCCTGGGGCGTGGCAGCTTTTAAAGATTGTTTCTCTTCCTCCTGTATCTATATAGTCAGCAGCATTTTGAGGGAGTTGCACTAATTAACTCCTCCTTCCACCCCCACCCTCTTAAATCTTAGCTGAGTACAGCAGCACCCATCCGAATGGCATATATGGGACACAAGGTCCTTTCTACACAGGCCAGGCAGCCAGCTGTTCAGAGTTTGGAAACAGATGTTTGAGCCTGAATCTTGGTCGGTCTGTGTGATTTGTGTTGGTAGCTAACAGGGGCCAACTTATTTATCTGGGAAACTCCTGGTGAGGTAGAGACTCTTGCTCTGGATGGGTTCCTGTTTAAGCAACCTATGGAAATAGCATGCTGGAATAATCCTTCTACGTAAATGTTTCTTTTCTTTATTCTTTCAAGTGCTCGCTGACCTCATTTAGATAGTATTTCACAGGGTACATCTGGTTTTGGTTGTTTCATGACTCAGTGTTGCAGCTCGAAAATGCAGTGCTGTGATTTAAAACATCATGTCAGGACAGTGATATACAACTACCTATGACCTAAATGTTGTTGCTTTTGCTCTCTTGGGCACCGCTCCTGCTGCGAGCGGGCTCCTGCAGCCGCGTGGGGAGGCCCAGGCTGCAGAGCCTGGCCAGGCAGCAGAGCTGCTGCTGGCTTTCTCAGTCTCTCCAGCCTCTGTTTCCTTTGTGCTCGAGCACGCTCCTCCCCGCTGTCAAATATTTCTATCTGGCTATAGCGTTTGCTTCTCACCAGAATTTCTGGAACGGCAAGTTAGATTTTACACATTTACTCTTTTCTTTCACTCAAGTCCATTTGCTGAGTTTGGGCTGCTGGGGGTAGATGCACATTAAGGCAATTGGTAGAGGTTACTGGGCCAATACTCCATTACACTGTGTGGGCTATGGGCAGAGTTGTTTTCTCTGATGCTTGCTCAGCCTTTGTATTTATCTGCTGAGTGTGAATTTACATACACTGTCCAGAATCCTTGTCTCAAGCAGGTGCATTTTGGTGTTTATCCACGTTGTGACATCTATGTTTCTATGATTCTATCTGCACATTAGTGGTGCTAAAAATACTCAGGTAACTCTCTTGCAGGTTTTTTTTTTTGACAGAAGAGTTAATGATAATAAGATGAATGAAATAGTTTTGATTTGTTTGGGGTTTTTTTCATGTAAAGTCTTAGAGCTGCCCACACTTTTTGCAGGTACACTCCTATCTATCAAAGATAATACATATCATAATCATGGAGAGAGGAACACGCTTCAGTGGGAGTTGAGGAATTCTGCTTAAATGTGTCACTAAGGTGTTCAAATGATACTCTCATAAGTTTCAGGATGGATTGTCAATTGATATGCTATTTAACAGTTATATTATTGTTCCATACCATAAAAACACTTCTCTAGAATTTTGTAATTTATAGTCCTTTGGTTTAAGGCAGAAACACTTACTGGAAATTTGCTTGCATTAAGTTACTACTTTAACCTAAATAACTAGGAGCTAGAAGAGGAGTGAAACTAGACTAGAATATAAAACATATTTACTTAAGGCCCATGTAATGATAAAAATAGAGAAAATAAGAAGCTTAATGAATATTATTTCACTCTGCTGTTTTACACTTCTGTCCTCCACTCATGTCCATTGAGTTACTCGATGGTGCATTTTACGTCATGTGTGCTCATTTTTAAGTGACACCTTTTGAAAAATCATAAAAATCAGTGACTTGTGGATTTTGTAGAGCATGAGGTTAATGTCATCGTTTTAACAGGCAACATTTGATACCCAGATGCACTGCTTGCTTTGCTAAAATTTGAGAGATGAAAGCTACCAGCTAGCTAGTATTCTCCTCAGAGGTACATCACAAGTAAGATCATACCTACTCAGGTATGAGTACTGATCAGGTTAATGGAAAATATATTTTTTTCCAAGAGAGCAGGAGGGAGCAGGAGTTCTGAGTTTAGTAAACAAATATACAAACAAACCAGTTAGTAACTATTTAGCATTGTGGGAAAGAGCAGAGGTGCCATATATGCCTGTGTAGTCACTTCTGTGTGTCTCATTATGAGAGCAGTCTGAGGTGTGCTCTCAGAGCTTCAGGGAGAATGATGGTATGGGGAAACTTGATCAAACAGAAGTATATTTCTGTAACTTTTGCAAAGCCCTGAAAAACCAACTACTTGTAGAAAGATAAGGTTATGCCAACATTTCATAGCTTCTTTTGTTCACTGTCCATTTCTTCCATACTTTTTAAGGTAATGATTGTTACTAATCAGCATATGCCCCCCAAAAAAGAGTCCTTTTTCACTGAAACAAAAACTCAAGGAAACAAAATAGTTTTTGTGATTTGCTTCTTGGAAAGCTAACTCCAGAATGACAGCTTATTATAATGATTTTGTACGTATAGGATCCTACAATTCCAGACCAGGTTGCCAGCATTTCTCAGAGCCATTCGTCCCATGAATTTCAACTTTATTTCAGGGTATCTGCTCATGAACAGGACATTTTCAGGGTCTCTGGGCTAGCTATCCAGTAGTGTTTGTGAAAGCTAATTTAAAAAATGCTGTTGCAGAAATTGATACTGAAGAATTCCTAAGATAGGCTTTTGTGGCTTAGTTACTTTCTGATAAGTAATCTCAAAGAATAACATTTGGGTCAGTGGAAGGCAGAAAAGAGCCCCTGTCAGCTTTTTTAAGAAAAAGACTTGAACTGCTTTTATCATTATAAAAATTGCTTAACAATAAAGCTAATGAATAAAACCAGACATTAATTTTCACAGGTTATTCCCTTAGTCTTATCTTGTGCAAAGAGCTCTGTACTGTCGACTTCCAGTTGACAGGGTGATGCTGAGAATGCTGGCACTGTGTTAGTGGCATGTTTTTGCAGGTACAGTTAAAATGGCCATGAGTGCAGCACACCAGCTTTTTAGGACCATTTCCTTGTTTATCACCGTAACTATTTATCAGAGGCAGAGAGTGTTTGTGGAGAGTCTAGGGAGCCAGACTGTAATGTAAGGTCAGTGATGTTACAGTGATGCTAGAGCCTTTGGAATGAATGGCAGAAGACAAACATGAGGGTAGCTGTCATTGCTTATGGTTTAGTTGGGGTGGGGGGGTGGAGCTGGAAGGGTCTGCTAGTAAGAGAGTGAGAATGCTCTTCATGGTCTTTATAAGTGGGATTAGCTCCAAATCCTGCTGATGTCCTTTATTATTACTACAGCACCACTAGAGAAATGTTTTTTGGGTCTGAGATAAGATCATCTGCTGCATATCTTATGATATCTACTTTTGTATTGCTCTCGATGTACTTGGGCTGACAAAATTTCATTAATTTGGGGACTGAAGGATCAGGCAGCTCTTTAGCATCTCGTATCTGCTTTTCTTGGGTGACCTCTGGCATATGGAAGTTTTCTGTTTGTTGGTGGAACCAAGTGATAACATTCCTCTGTGGGTAGTGCAGGGCTTATTTCTCCTTTGTGGTTTCTGTTTGGAGGGTTTTTTTATCTTGCTTGATTGACAGAATGTTGAAATGCTAAATATTAATCTACTTTGTAAAAGGATTTGAATATGGACACTTTTTTCTTTCCCCTGTACCATCTATGCGCCTCCATTAAATTTTTCTTCTAAAGTGTGTCCAGAGTATTATAAAACAGCACCAAATGCATTGACTACCACTATGAAAGTGATTGACTTCTTTCCTGGAAAACAACTTCTGTGTTTTTGTTAATGTTTTAATTAATTAATTAATCCTGTCTACAGTAAAAAGATATTCTTAATGCTTCAATACGTTGTGTATAGAATATTTGTCATTAATTTTTAATTTTTTTTTTTAAACAGGATTTATCTGGGGAAGGCTACGGAGACACTATTGGTGATGAACACTTTCATCTAGAAGGTACTTAAAGAACAAAATTTCCTGGTTAATATTAAGGAATATTGGAGTAAGTCAGTGAGCAAGTCAGTGTGAGTATGCATATATGAGAGTGTAGTTCTTGATATACTGATGTGTCGTTTGCCTGGCAAAACTGTTACGATGGGAATAGGGTATTATTTTGGTATCTCCTACCACTGTCCTCCTAGTACCAGAAAAAGTCACCCAGTTGTGTTGTAGGGACCAAGAATGCAAGGTCTCTCAATTTTTTTCCAGGTACTTTTCCTGGCACTGGTAGCAGTAGTGAATATCACTGTCCCCAGCAGAGGTGGTAAATGCAGTCACACACTGAAAATGTTAGCACTGGTTTTGTGATATGCTGCACACCCTTTTCTTTTGTGTTACACAAACCAGACTTAGAAACTCCTGTGTTAGTTTTTAATCAAGATCAGAGACACACAATACATTTCTCTAGAATAGGAATGGAATTATTATTGCCTCAGATAACTTCATCTCATTTCTTCCTCTGTGATCAGGCCTCTCTTTGAAGTGGAGAAGGAATTGTTGTTTTGGTGGGAAGGGCCTTTGGGAATCTTGAGTATGGACACTGTATTCTGTGTGCCAGAGAACACATCTGAGGTACCTTGAACTTCAGTTGGGCAAGTAGGGGTTGATGAATGGTAGAGATTAACTTGAGGACATTGTTGCTTATTCCTTTAAAAAACCACAAGGCAATGAGACTTGAGACAGTCTGGGAAACCCTAGTTTAACAAGTGGTTGCATGGGCTGTGTGCTAGATTTACATTACAAACTAGTGGAAACAACATGCCAAATTTATTTAGAGCAATGAACCGTGACAAGCTTAATTGGGAAATTTCTGTGCTTTCATATTCCAGTCATTTGTTTCTGGTCGTAGACTGCTGTCTAAACAGAATTCAAAACATTCTCTGTGTTAAGAATCTCCATCATCCTGCCCTCACCTGTGGAATGTGTTAATTCATTGTGTTTCTTGGATCCCATGTTTCTATCATGTCTGTAGTTCACCAAGACTGTTCCCTTGCACGTGCCTGTAACGTAGGAGCTCAGTTTCAGCTGGTGCTCATAGGCTACTGTTAAACACAAAAGCGAGACATACGTGCCACGATGGAATCGGTGTCTGTTGAAAGTGTTCCAGTATTTAACTTCATCATATTTTCCTTTCCACTCATAGTAGAACATAACTCTAATAAAGGGTGGCTTTTTAACTTTTTAGAATCATAGGAGAATCTACTTAACGTAGGATATGAGATGTCAGTGAGGTGAATAATTTCATTTTTTCTGTGTCTCATTCTACCTTTCCTTGCCTCTAATTATTTCTTTGTTGTGTAGCAAATGCATATTACACTTGTCTTGCATAGCAAATACAATATCCAATATATAATCTTTCCAAACTAGTCAGCAGCAGAATTATTTTTTATTACAGTGTAAAACCTTTTGGGCTACTGTAATTTCAGTCTTTCAGCAGTTTTATGTTATTACTTCTGATGCATCTCATTTCTAGCTGAACAGTGAAGATAAGATTTAGATACCAGCAGATGGTCCTTTCTTTGTGTGCTGGCATCAGGGAGGAGCTGTTCTGAGGCATCTTTCCAGTTGGGAGGCAGGTAACGGTTCCCACCCAGTGCTCAGGCAAACTTGTGCGGATTGCCAGGGCTTGGTCCTCATCCCTCTGCTGTCACATCTCCAGGCTATTCTTTCCATGCGGGGGACAGTGTGAGCCACTTGCTTCTTGAGTGGTATATTGAAAATCTTAAAATTAATAGGTGATGCTAGGAGCATTGTGTTAAAGCAGGGTGCTTTCACCCTTTTTTCATAACTTCCTACCTTTACTAGCGTATTTTTTGATGATTGTGATAGTACTAGCACAAAACTGTGGTGTTAGCATAAAGTGAAGGTGAAATGTGATTTGAGACCTTTCTTGGAGCACAGCTTGTGTGGCTAAGGTACAAGATGACCACTGTTGTAGCTCCTTTCTGCACAGAAATGTTTTGTGTGAAATGTAATTAAAATCCTAGCAAGTATATTTGTATTTCCATCTAAAATAGCTGTTCCACCTTTATTTTGCTACCTCACAATCTTTACGTATGTACTGGTACAACACATACAAGTTGCATGACTGTGTATTCATGTGTCAGAAGATAACATCACTGCTGGCTAGTTTCACAGACAGGGAGCTGTAACACGCTGAAACATGGCTGGTTGGGCTAAGCTCACAAAGGACATGGATGGAAAAACAAAGACTTGAACCCGGTTCTACCAAGTACCAGGCAATCAGTGTTTAATCACTGAACTGTATTCTGTCCTCATAAATACACATTAGGGGTGGAAAAAAAATGAAAAAGAAACATTTCTGGGGTTTGCAAGAAAGCACAGCGGGTGCCGCGGTTGTTCTGGGTTAGGGGAAAGTTACAGCCTTAACACTCAGCAACTTCACTGGAGAATAAATCTGAGTTCTTTAGAAGACTCCCACTGAAAAGACAAAGTGGCAATAAGAGAAATAATTGAATTCCTTATATTGTTTTACACAGCCAAGTTCATTACCTTTTTTTTTTTCCTCCCAGTCTCTTTTTCCCCCCTCTTAGCCGTCTGAACAGTAAAGATAAAAAGAACTCTCTTTGCTGGATTTAACTTCTGTGTTGTTATGTAAAGCTTGATCAAATCCTTTCGTCTTAACAGACTTAACTGGCCAACAGCAAAAGGCTCGGGATTCTGGGATTAAGATTGTATTTGGTAAGAGGACTGGTGCATTAGTGCTTTCTTTTGAACTATGGAAAGAACAAAGTAAACATCAAAAGCATTAAGCCATGAGAGCGGATTGTTGACTCAATGTTGCTGCATGACAAGAGGTTAGAACTCAGTAGTGGTGACTGTGTTTACTGAGTGCTGTGCAGAAAGAAACAGTTTGACCAGTATTGTCTGTTGTATCCAGCACCTGCCTTTGATTTTGCTGCTGAGCAAGTCACTAGATTGAAATTTTTGAATTTTCTCTTATGTGGTCAGTGACTTCCTTAGATAAGAGATGCCAATGGAAACCTCGGTCTCTTCTTATGTTACTCTCACTCTTCTTCCTCTTCCATTATTAACTTGACAATTGGGCATGCTGGATATAGGTTCTGTAGTAGATTCATTTGCAACTTTCATTCCAAGTTTATGTCATTCCAAGTTATCTCTGCATTTCAGAGACTTGCCAAACTTGTGCAATCTGCTGTGGCTGTGTACAAACTTCTCGTGCTTGAACTTTCTTGTCCAGCTGTTTCTACACAGGAAGCATGTGCTTCATCAGTCTTTGTATTTAGGATAAAAGAACTTGCATTTTCTCTTCCTTGTCCCTACATGGAATAGTAAGTCACCAGAACTGAATGACTGGAGGTGGCTCTGGAAGAAGTCACAAAAGCTAAAAAGCTAGCACAGACATTGAGAAATAGTTGTTTGTTGTTTTTTTTTATTTAATTTCATTGGGGAAGCTGAAATGTCAGGCAGGAGCTAAATGTAGCCTCGAGCAGTGAGTCACTCTTCCATCATGGAGATGGCTTGGAAAAATATCTGCTATTAGCGTGTTCAATAATGACATCGAAGGTCTCTCTCTGCTCTTCAAGGCATAAGTAAGCTTTTCAATGCATCATTCAAGAGTCTTGCTCTTGTTTTCCAGAACTTTTTTCACTCTATTTCCATGGATTTTTTGGCAAGTTTTCACAGCTAAACCCTGGAGACCAGGGAAGCCGCCTTATTTTGACCATTCCATGACTTTATGAAGTAAACTGGGGTTCCTTCATCTTATCACTTGAGCTTTTCAGAGCAGTCTGTTTTCTTCCTGCTTGTGACATCTGAACCAGGAGCAGGACAATCTCCCCCTGGCAGACTGATTGCTGAAAAGAGGCAATTTCCTGCCTGTCTCAATACAAGCTCCTTAGAGCCCAGTGGAATACACCTATCAGTCTACTTCAGCTGCTTTTTGGAGTTCAAGGTGAAGTCCTTGAGCTTGGGAGACACCTAACCTATCACCCCAATTAGTTATGTGATTACGTGATTTCTCTTGTCACTGTTCTCCTGGAAGGTATGACTTAAGTGTTTCTGCTAACCAGAAATCTTGTGTCTCCATGAGATCAATCTAGGCCTGTACCTGTCAGAGGAGCTGCCTCTTATGCTGATACCAATCTGTTCCCTGTTTCATTTGTCAGCCAAGGGTGATGTCTTGATTGTTATTCTCTTAAGAGAAAACTGGAGAAGATCCAAGCCTTCTTGGTGGCTTATCTGAACACGATACCCAAAGTCCTGCTGAAAGTAGTGACAGAGCTTGACCTGAATCAACAAACCCACTTTTTTATATGTTTCCCAAACCAGATGTATCCAAATCCCTAGACAGAAGATGTTCCCTCATCTGGTACCAGAAAGGACAAAATTATTTGGGTCATCTTCTTGCCTATAAATATTGGAGAGCCCTCCAGCAGAGTTCAAAGCACATGTTGCTGAACAAAAATCTATCCCATCTGTAAGCTCTAGTTGTAGCTACTTGTAGCACTTTTCACACATTTACAAAACATGGAATTTCTAAACCTGCAAGTCAGGCATGCTGTATTCAGCAAAGCAGAAAAAAGAATTTGTTATTATATTCTTAATATTCTTATATGTTTTTCAATATGTTTACTAGTGTGTTCAGTTAGTCCTTCATCTCTTCTTCCTCCACTTAGCGTCCAGGGAATCTGTGGCCAAGTGGCAGCCTAGGTGTGATTAGGAGTTCCCCTGCGAAGAGCTGTGTTGTTGGTTTTGACTTTAATAAGAACTGATAAGCAAACAAGGAACCAATAGTAAAAAAATGAACTAGTGGTTTAAGGATGCTGATCTTATGCCCAATGCTGCCAACCTTTCTGGACCCCCAAACAGTGGGACATGATTCCCCCACCCTATGCATCTCAGAGTGCTGCCAAGGTGCCCGTGCTTCCCTCTTGGAGGGGCTGCAGCTGCAGGGGAGAGCATGAGGTAGAGTGTGTCTCCCCCACAGCACCCTGCAGCAAGGCTGCTCTCATGCACTGCAAGAAAACTCCCTCTCCCCTGTTTTTCCATTCAGGAAAAATTCAGTGAAGACTTTAGTTCCTGGAGTTGTTTCTAAAATTGGTAATTGGAAGAATATCTGTTGGGTTGTCAGCTCAGAGGAAGGGTGATAAGGTACAGTACTTGAGACAAAATTGTTTATATCTGCTTGTGAGACACTTTTTACCACATTTTGATAATCTCTTAGATGTAATAAATTCATGTGTTGTGCTAGGCTGAGCTATGAATGGGTAATAAAAGGCAGTTATTTCAAACTGCATGCTCCTTTCTAGTTAATGCCTTCAGTTATGATGGTTATTTATTTTCTAAAGCTTAAATAATTTTCTATGTATTACGTATATGGAATTCCAGTGTATTTATAGAAAAGACATAGACGGACTCTTGTGCACAGGCAGAGTTGCTTTATAACAGCACCATTTTTATTGCCTACCTGGTACTATTGATGCAGGCTTGGTGCTTGGCAGATAATGAAGGTCCCTTCTCTGTCATGTTCTTAAACCAAATAACCGTTCATCACCAACAGTGCAAACAGAGTGCTAATAATTCAACCTTGAAAGTGCTCCTGTGGCCAGCCTTCTAGGCTGTTGTATGGGAACTCTGCATTTTAATGACTTGTAGTTAATCCTCTGCACTTACTGTGTATTGGCTGTGCTGTATATGCTGTGTGGTCACCTTAGACTGGTGATCACTTGCTCACTGGCTGTATTTTTTTCAGCTGTTAAGAGGTTTCTGCTGTACCCTTTTCTTCTATTGAATATGACATGAAACAGCTCTGAGAAATACCTTCAGCTTCAGGGTGACCCACCGGCACCAGCCACCATTATCTGACAAGCAGCTAGTCCCTGCCTAGGCTGCAAGCTGATAAGCTGGTTATTGGAAAGAGTACCAAAGAACATGAGGCGTGGGGGAAGGAGCAGTGGAGAGTGCCAAGAGAAAACTGCTTAGTTTGGCAGTTAGAATAAAAGTCACCAAAGAACATGAGACTGGTAGGATTAGCAGAAGTTTTCCTGTGGTCATGCACAGATCCAGGAAATTGTAAGAAGCAGGTAGGCTGGTTGCCATGAGTGGGAGGAAAATCTTATGGCATAAGGCACTTTAAAAAAAAAAATAAAAAAAATTGTACAAGTGTTTCTTAACATTAGCTGTTCTAGTTGGGAGGGTTGGGTTTTGGATCAGAGGCTCTTACTTCTATAACTGCTGTTTCAAGTGCAGCCAGTTCAGTAGTGATGAAAGACTGTTGCCATCCAATGGTTGTCCGTGGCCTGTGTGTAATGACTTAGTGGTCTCCAGGTGTTTCCAAGTGGACCTTTACAGTGTCTAACAGCTCCCACCCATGTTGGCAAGTGGAGCACGGAAAGGCAGTGACAAGTGGGCTGTTCTGTCAGCTCGGAGGGTGAGCTTTCCTCCTCCCGCTGAGCCGCTGCTGTGCGGAGGGCTGTACGCTCTGCTGCCTTCTTCCCCTCACTGAAGGAAGTGCTCTCTGTAGCTGACAGCACACCAGCTCTACTGGTGGTGCCCAGCAGTTTTTGATAGATTAAGTGTTTTGTCTATGGTTTGAGAGTTCTGTTCTGGGTTATTAATCCTCTGCATTAGACTGGGAAGATCACACCTGCCGTTTCGCGTTTATCTCTCTGTTCAGATGATTCTGTGCTGCTGGAAAGTTGATATTGCATCTTTGGTTCAGGAACAAAATAGCAAAGCTGAGAACAGAGCCTGGGATTTCCTGCATCCATGTCTGGCCCTTACAATATGACAGAGTATAGCATATATTTTGAAGTATAGTGTACAAGAAAAACTTCCAAACTTTCAAGTGGTCTCTCTTTTTTCTGGTGGCTGAAGAAAGCCAGATGTTAATATTAATTTAATTGCGTGTAGTGTAGGAGAAATATTTCAGTAGAAAACTGAGAAAAGAGAAGTGAACCAGCACCCCAAAAAAGCAAAGAGTTGACTCTTAGTGAATGCCTTAAACATGGAAAGCTTTAAAATAATATTCTATGCATGCTTGATATTTACAGAGGTATTAGTTTTCTGTACTTTTTCCTTCTACCTAAGACTGGCAACTTTTCTTTCTTTCAGAAAGAATCCAATGGTCTTTCTGAGTGGTCATTAAAAAAAGAATCAATTAACAATAAGAATATTTACTCTCAGCTCTGGGGTAGTTGTGAACTAGTTTGCTAGGAGGCAAAAAAAGTCACCTGTGGGTATAGCTGTTGAAAAACCTGTGCCTACAAATGTCTCAAGCAGCTTCTCTTGTAGCATGTGAGAGCCAGACCATCAGGGTGCAGACAGAAAGCAGGAGAATCAAAGGGCAAAAGGATGTAACATAGGGGGATCTCCTCAAAGGCGGAAGGGGTCATACATTTGCTTTCCACATCCCAAAGGTGAGGGAAGCATCATGGCAGAGCTTAGGCAGGAGTCTGTGGGCACCCAGCTGTTTGCTGACATCAGTGAGTGAAGCTCGAGTCGAGCTACCATGTAGTGAGACTGAAATAGGGTGAGAAATGGGTGCCGTTGATAAGAGGCTCATGTTCTGTGCAAGAGGTTTGAAAGGGCTGGGCCTCGGGAATCTGAACTCAACAAAGCAGTCTTGGTGACTGGTGTTTCCCTCGGGCTGTCAGTGTTGTGATCCAGAGGAGGAAGGAACTATAGCGTATATAGGCATATCTGGGGGATCTGCTCACCTAGCTCAAGTGGGGTAACAACCACACATGCACTAGCTGCCCACTGCACGGGTACGCCTGTCAAAGCCTTGCTGCTACTCAGGGATGGCTGGGTTACAGCTAGCCACATCTGTCTGTGTGTCTGCTCTTCCAGCCTCTGCGGTGGTGACCGAGCTGGGAGGCAGGGTCTACCATCAGCCAGAGCTTGGCCAACTGATGGCCGTGGCCTTACCTGCGAGAGGTGGCTGCTCTGGTGTGTGTGGTACAGAGATAAAGCTGCATTACTCCACATGTGCAGCAGTATAAAAATGTACTTGAACTTTGCCCTAGGACATCCACCACCAAGAACAAAGAATGAAATATGGGAACAAAAATGGGAACAGGAGTTTGAAAACAATCTCTCTGGAAACATGATGAATACCAGTGGTTTCATTTATTCTACTTGAAGAACAAAGGTCCTTTTCTACTTTTAATTTCCCAGCAACGATTATTACCAGTTATTTTTCTTGTAGCTTTGACCACAGTTCATGGAGGTTTTATTAAGCATGTTTTTGAAAAGTGAGTCAAAATGCCATTCTTCTCTGACTCTCTTGTGATTCTTTTTTTTTTATTATTTTTTTTTTTTATTTTTTTTACCCATGTGAAACTAGAGCATATTTCCAGGCAAAGATTTGGGGTCAGATAATACTCTCATGCTAGCATTCATGGATTTATTCCAGTTCTGTGTCTTGTAATTGAAAGAAGTTTTGGCCCTTGCTATTTCAGAAGACAATGTATTTGTTTCAAATCCCTTGCCTTTACATGAAACATTACAGTCGTTTTTAGAAACTTTGAATGCTGCAGTCAATGGGCACTGTGTGCTGCTGCGACTCCCAAATATTCCTGAAGTTGCCGCTTCTCTTGTGTTTGACTTGACCTTGATGCAGCCGGGCAGCCGCAGCTCAGAGTACTCCCGTACTCCCTTTGCTGGCTTTTAGGTGGCTTTCTGTTTAGATCCCATGTGAATGTTCCTGTAAGGCCCTTCTCCCCTGTCCACAGGGATTCCATATGCCAGAGTGTCCCGTGTGAGGATACAGTTTGTGCCAGGGCTAAATAGTTCTTGCATTTCTGGGATCGAATGTTGGAGCCATTGTTTTGTATAGAGGGCTAGACAGATGTAAAGCTCAATAGATGCCTCAACCTTGGGGCTGGATAGTTGAGACACAACAACCTGTCATCCTGCTGAACCTTACAAATCCATGAACATGTACGTGCAGTCTTAGAGAGGCAATTTCAGTGAAAAGCAGATTGCTTTTGCCAGTTGCTGTTCCAAATTCAAAGTGTGTATCAGCCAGGGTGCTTTTGTGTGCTTCAACTCCACTTCTGCTGCAGTAGCTACAGAAACCCAAAGTTTTACCTCACCAGGCAGAACAAGTGCCCTTTGTTACCTAGACAGATTACAGCTTTTTCTAAAGTCTGCTCTTCATAAAAGCCCAGCTTGAACAGTGGAAATTCTGACTTGCCTCAGATACTGAGGAGACTTTTATAGTTTCAAGTAGCTCCAGGGTTATATTTTAAAAGTTGAATTTCATCACATGTTTCAAGTTTGGTGGAAAAAAAAAAAAAGAAAAAAAAAAAAGCATGATATTTTTAGCAGAAAAAAGTCCCCCACACACCTTTTTTTCTTAACAGATGTTTCATCTCAATCATATCCAAACCTCAAAGCACAAGTAGCAGTCAACCTTATTCTCCTGTGGAGAAAAAGATAAAATGTCATTTGTTTGGAAGAGGTTGGGGTTTTTTTTTGTTTTTCTTTTTTTTTGGTAACCACAATGAGTTTGTGAGTAAAAGCAAATAACAAATGCAACACTATGGGGTTGTGGAAATGAACCTGAAGCAGCATTTCTGCTCTTGAAAGAGCTCAGAGTCCAGCTGCTCTTGTTAGATGGAAAGTCCCAACCCCCCAAAAAAAAATAAAAGTAGCAGTAATCAGGTTTTTCTTGCTTTATAAATCTGATCTAGCAGTCCAGGCCCCTTCACCAGTAAACTGTCATACAAAGTGCCCAACTTTATACCAAAAAGGATTTCAAGCTACAAAGGTAACAAAAAGAGAGGAAAGGAATAGTAGTTGTGAAACAAAATATCCAAAAGTCAAAGAGCTGCCACCTGAGGAATTTCCAGAGGGCTCTGGAGGAGCGGAGGGCTGAGCTGTGCCTCACCGCTGGGGCTGCGCGGGGCTGGGCTGGGGCGTGGAGGTGGCTGAGGGGAGCCCAGGCAGCCCTGAGCGCTGCGCACGAAGGGGTTGTGTAGGTGGCAGTTACAGTCCTCCCCAAGGGTTTGGAGGGCACGAAGCTCAAGTGTCCTGCTGCAGACCTTCTGTTGTTGTTACCTTCGCGAGTCTTTACAGAGAGCGGAGCCGCCTGGGTGTGGAAGGATAGTCTTGGCAGATTGGTGTTCAGCTGAAGAGTGCTCTCTCTGCCCGCTACGGGCCCCGCTGGGAGCTGCCCTCAGCACCCACCCCCCTGCCTGCCCTGGCCCAGGCCGCACCTGCCCCTGCAGGGCCGGCTGCCCAGGACCCACTAGCAAGTAGTGATTGCTGCCCAGATGTCAAGACACTACGTTTGGGTGAAAATTGATGGTGACACTGTCTAGGAGGACAGTGCAGGGTTTTCCACCAGAGAGGTAGCTCAAAGTGGGAAGCTGAGTCTTCAGCTGCAAAACACATGGACTCACTAGAGCTATAGGAGGAACTGGATGTTCCCATAAGGAGGGCTGCTCTAAACCACCTCCTTTTCTGCATTTTGAGCAGTATGTAGCATAGTGGGCTTCCATCTCTGATTGTGGTCTTTAAGCTGTACTATAATTATTAATAATGGTGAGCAGTTACTTGGATTTGCTCTGTGAGAATCATTTCTTGTGATGAGTTCCTTCTGTGTTCTCTAGACTTTAAATAAGGAGGTTGGGTCAAGCCTTGATGAATGCTGTTTCTCTGCGTGTTTTGCAGTATGTGATGCATCACCTCAGTACCATTCCTCATCCATGAATTAATATGAAAAGGGAAGGAGACGTGTTCTTGTGTGGGCACATGGTTATCCTGAACTATTAGTCAGTATATTGCTTTTCAGTTGTGTTGTGGATCAATCTCCATTCTCCCCCATCTCTCAGAATAGGATGTAGGGCTCTGAGGATGAGAACATTGAACCTGTTGCTGAATATTAACTATGGGAGAGTTGTTGGATGTACAACTGATTCATCACAGCCAAAATAACGTTACAGTACAGATCCACAACATTGCCTTCTCTAAAAGGCTAGCTTTGTGGGGGTCAGAGTGACATTCCTCTTCATGAGAAGCAATTCTGATGGAATGAATAGTACAGTTCAGATAACTTTAGAGGCCCTGTTATCATAGCAAAGGTGGTGGAAACACTATTTTCACATTGAACATCTAAGTTAGATGGGAGCAGGTTGGTATCAAAACCTACATTATTAAAAACATTATCTACTCAGCCTTCATTTGAATAAAGGGTTATGTAGTGGCTGTGGGGTTTTTTTTTTCCCCTTCTTCTTCCCTTGTGAATCTTAGGGGGTAAAAATCCAAAGAGATAAAGAAAATTTAAGATAGAAAATCTTATGTGAACATGCATATCTGCAACTTACACTGAGAAGGGACTTTAAAAACATAAAACTGTAACCAGTTACTAACCAAAATCAGTATATGGCCAGCTTTAGAGAAGAGAGGTCTTTCTTCGTTTGCTTTAAGTCTCAGGTTGATGTCCCCATCTGTCACTGTTCAGCAAAAGAATTCAACACTTCGCAGGCCCATTCAGAGCTCCAGGGACACATAATGCTGTTAGAAAGTGGTAAGTGGTCCATATGACAGTGACAGTTTTCACTTAAGAAGTATTTACCCATGTTAAACGATACAGATAGTTATAGCAGATTGCATTCTGTTAACGTGGCTTTTGATATGCCCACTGATCAAACAGAAATCCTGCTGCTACAGGTATGATCCTGAACCATTCTGACCAAAGCATATGGAGATTCTTCTCCCCATCTCTCCCCCTTCTTTTTTTTTTTTTTTTTAAGATAGAGGAGGAGAGCGAGAAATGATCTTCTTTGATCTCCGATGAGGAAGAAAAAAAAAAGACTGCTCTGTTCAGGCTTTTGGCTAACACAACAAACAGTGTTTAAAATTTAACTTTGCTTAATTAATTAGTAATTCTGTTTAGTGCTGTCTGATCTTCATCCAAAAGGTATTTTGAAGCTTGAGAACTGAACATCAAAGTGTATTGGGTGAAGATGGTCAAGTAATCTGGCAGTTGCTGTTGATGAAATACAGCCAGTTAGGGAACTAATTGGAAAAGGGAATCATAATCTGGCAAAATTCAGCAGACTCCCTCCCTTCAGCAAACTCACTCCAGAGAGAGTGTGAGAAATCTAGGTTTAGTGTTTAAGCATGTATGAGTTACACCCTAGCTAGCAGAGAGAGGCTGTACAGTCCTTTGTGTCTGCATCTTTAGTACAGATCTTTTTTTTTTGTAAGGAGATAGTAAAAAAAAATATTCCCTGGACCCCACAGCCAAAACAGAGACACTAGACCCAGGCAGAAACCTGTGATTCTGTATCAAGGCTTGAAGATACTTCTACCTCGGTATGTCAAATTATTTGAGTTGGCAAAAGGAATTGAAGCTTTAAGAGAGGTGGTGTAGCACAGGCCTGCAAGCTTGACTGTTTTTTATTCGGGAGAGAAAATGTTTCTGAACATTTGAGAAAATTACAGACTAGTAATTCCCCAGTGTTCTAGTGGCAACTTGTCAGTTAGAATCATTATCTGATGCCTGAATGATTAAAACCTATTTGGTTGGGGCTTTTTGCAAGCCATCATATGGTCTGAGTCATCCCCCACCCTGTTCTGGTCTTAACTGTCTCCCCTGGTCGGATGCTTGGCAGTAGGTCTTGTGATATCTAGAATCTCTTTTTTTTACTACACTGTGGTGTGCAATTGAACCTTTAATTTGTGTTGTCACCATCAACAGGAAACAGTGAAATAGAAAAACGTGACTTCTCTCCGTATTTTCAGGTTGAAATACCCATCCCACACTAGTACAAAGCACTACTAATACACCTCTTGCTAAATTGATTTTGACTTGTCCCCCTGGACTTAAAATGGACAATTAATTTCCCTCTGATAAGTTTTGGAGAAGGCAGCTTGATCTTAGTTGTTTTGAAGGGTGTGTCTAATTCATCAGCTTCAGCTTTCAGCCAGAGAAAGTTGAATACGTACTTTTGGAACTGACCCAGGATGAGCCTGTTTTTCTATGCACTTATTCTGGTGGCTGTGGAACAGGAATGTTACTCCCTTCCCGGTCCTATTTGACCTACGTTCATTTGCCACTGGAGAAGAGGACCTTTGCTCAAGCGTAGTTATCTCCATCAATCAGCTCTGTGGAATAAAACCAAAATGTGTGCGTAGTGGGGGTGATATTTCTTAATCCATGGCCTCCAGGAGAACTTAAAAGTGAAATCTGAATGTGAATGTAATTGTTAATTAAAGGATGACTTCTTAATTTAGACTTTCAAACATAGTTGTTATTGCTCTGGTTGTTGTCGTGCAGTCAGTGAAGAATGTCAGTTATGTTTGTCAAAGCTGATTTGCAATGAAGAAAATGTTGACAGAACGAGATAATTTAGACATCAGGGATTTCAGGAAAAACAACACTATTAATTCTTTTTCTATCCCTTTAGTCCTCATAGTCTCTAAGTTCTGCTGCATCTACTAGATCTGTAAATTGGAAGTGAAACTCTTACCCTATTGGTGTCAATAGGCATTTTACTGCTGAGCTCATCTGGACGAGCTCTTCAACACTCAATTCCACCAAGCAAATAGTGCTACTGAGGTTCAATTTGAGCTGTTACAGAAGTGCTTATGACTTCCTCTCCTTGTCTTGATATGTCTATGCATTTTTTCAGTTTTCCTTATATCCAACTCTCCCACAAGTCTCATGTTCTAGTGTGTGGTTTGTTGTTTTTCCCCACGTACAGATAATTCTGTCCCTTTGTTTCTGGTAGTAGTTTTAAAGAATTGCCATGGAATCCAGTCTATCCAACTTGAGAGAAAGGCTAATAATATTTCACTTCAAAGGGTTTGGTTTCATGTATGCCAGATGCTGACTTTCATAGATGGCATTTTTGTCAATTCTCCAATTTTACCTTTACTCTGCTTTCTCTCAAAAAATGCACAGAAATGACCCTGACATTAAGATAATAGTCATTGGTAATGTCCAGTCATAATTTATCACTGTGGAATTGCGTATCTTCTCCCATAGTTCTGATTTCTGAGTTACAGCCCTGTCATCCATCACATACATTTCAGAATGGCCGTCATCCCAAAGAGGCTCTGAAGTAGTTCATCTTTAGCCTGAGTTCTCCTAACTGCTGTGCAAATTTGGACTTGGAAGCTATAACTTAGACCCGAATGTTCATCAGAATTGCATCCTTTTTTGGTTTTGGATCCTTTTATGTTTCTGGCTACAAGATCCTATTAGTCTGTCTGACTACACTGCTAAGTACAGTTGAAAAACAGTGAATGTCCTAACACTGAGCAGAAAGATCATCTGTTAAAGAGCATGGTGCTTTGCTTGAATGAGACTTTGAGAAATCTGAAATGACAAGCCACCTGAGTGAGGGTGAAAGTTTAAGCAGTCACTTTTCCACCCGACTGCAGCTCCATTTTGATTCTCTCTGCTTCCCCCCGGATTGTCAGATGTGGGATGGGGGTGACTGAAGAATGGTTTGGCTGTCTGAAGCTTAGTATTCTATGCTCATTCAGTACACGCAGCACAGCAGTGAGTTTAACATAATTTCTGGGATTCTGTGGTGATTCCTAAGGAGCAATTGGAATTACTACCTCCTTCTTTTCTTAGGAATGAATAAACCCTTGAAAGAAAGACTTAATTCTTCAGGGATGAGTCTTAATACCTTTAAACTGGTGTTCATTCTCTCCCTCTCTTCCTCCCCCATCTCCATTACGAGCTGTGGTAGTAATTAACGATCTTAGAGAGAAACATCTGCTAGTACACTTAAGCCAGTCAGTTTGTTTTTCATGAAAGAATGGTATTTCACAATTTTTCCAAGTTAATATTTTTCCTTTATTGTCTTTCCAATTTCAAATATTGTCCAGACGCATTTTTATAGTGTCTTAAGGTTATAGAAGTGAATACAAGACCATTAATAATGAACAAGAAAAGAGAACAACATAAAGAAAACATATGCAATATTTCAATTCATGAAACATTCTGTTAGGGAACATTGTTTTTGAGAGCATATGGTTATTCCCATGAGAAGCAATAAATATACATTTATTTTTTTTTTCTCCAGTTGTGGATTCCCATAACAAGGGTAGGTTTCTCTGTGTGTTCCTCTACATAACGTGTTCTCTTTGTCAGGACTTGTTATCTGAGTGGCGAGGTAAGTGAGTATTTTTGCACAGATTATATATTGTACGTGGACCTGTTTCTGATGGCCTAGACTTTAGAAATGCAAGTCTATTAATTCTCTACACTCGTTTGAGATAACTATCTTGTCTGGTCTAGTCTAGTATCATTGGCAGAGCTGAAAGGAAGTTCACATTGTGACTATATCTGAACCTTGGCATGCAGCACACTGGTGGATCTCTGTTTACAGGCTGCCAGTTTTAACTGTCCCAAGCAGACATTCTCGTTTTATTTATAAGTAGGTTCAGCATGTGTTTGTATCCTTCATGAAACTGAGGACATGTCAATAGTCAACACTAAGTATAGAAACAAAATACCAAACGCTTATCCTTCTCTTCTCAGACAAAACAGTCGTACTCCAGTATGTACTTTTAAATGTTCCTTGGTTTTGGATAAGGTGCACGAGGATATATGCACAGACACATTATTTGGTAACTTGTAAATATTATTTTAATACCTCCATATTCCCCTTTAAAGTTTCCTCATTTAGATTTCTTTTTTCCTTGCTGAATGAAACTTGACATCAGGATGAGATCACCAGATTTCCCCATTTCATCTGAGCTCCAAAATGAGTAACTGATTTCAAAGGATAATTCCCTGGAGCAGCAAGGCCAATGAGTTCTTCAGATCAAAGGTCAGCGAAGCTCAAAGAGGATAATTTCTGGCATACAGTATTTAAACTCTCTCAAGGAGTGTACTGCAAGTTGTATCCCCTCCTTCCCCAATAGTTGAACTCTTGTTTTTTGAGAAGACTAATTTGTCAGAGCACATTTTTTACTCTGTTACATAAATTATACATAAAAGTGAAAGCTTCCTATCTGAACGCACAAACTGTACATCCAGAAAGGTTATTAAATGTGCCAGTGGAAGAAGAGCAGTTCCTGGACCCAGAAGGTAACTCTGTGCGGTTCCTCTCTGAAGCACCCTGTGGGCTGGGGAACTCTGGTGCTCTCTGTGTGTGCCGGCAGCTTTCAGCACAGGGCAAGAGCACGGTGGTGGAAGGGAGAGAAGGCTCTGGAAGGTGCTTCATCTTGACAGAAAAACCCAGCACAGAGCATTGTGTCAGGGAATAATCACCTTGTGCAGGATCTGCTCTTCAGTGCTCTCAGCCTAATGTTTGCCGTGCCAGTGTCATTTGAGATGCTGTGCCTTAACAGGTAACAACCCACTGCAGAGGTCTTTTGGCCATTCTATACCTTTATAGGTTTAAAAGCATGTGTGATAACAGAGGCGGATTGGTTTTTTTAATCAATTGGTTGTCCACTGTTCCAACAAAACTAGGCATCATACCAGCCCAGCTTTCATTTATTTCACGTTCCCTAGAGCAAGATTGTGAGGGACTGCAAAAGCCCCTCATAAAAATGTTTCCATCATCTTACTTAGAACTGTTGATGTGAGAAACTCCTTGCTGGTACAACTGAACCACTGAAAATCCGGGGACATATTTAATAGTCATGAAGAACCACTGTCAGAGTAACTGTCCTTGTTATGAAGGCCCATGTTACCTTTTCATTTCTTGGTTTTAGAAGAAAACAGTAAGATTGGACTAAGGTAGACAACCAAATGTTGTCTTTTGTTTTATGGGGGGGTCTTTTTGCGGCCTTAGCTTTGAACTTCCAGGAAAACAAATAGCCCTTCTTCAGATATACTTGAAATTTCTCTATTATAAGTAACATTTATTTTAATATGTGCTTTCATTATGATAAGCACTGTGCAAAAACCTTTGAAGAAACAGTCCCTGCTTGTCTGAGAACACAATGTTAAAAGGACAAGGGAAGAAACTGCCATGAAGCGAACTTTCTTTTCCTTCAGGTGACCTTCCTGCTTAGCTTATGTTTGGTGTAGGGAATCCTAACATGGCTTGGAGCAGAAATCAAAGGCTATCAGCATATCAGTGTGTGTGTAATAAATGCCACATATACTTGCATTTGTACAATGCAACTTCCCTGTGTGTGCTGGGAAGCTGGCGTTACTGTAGCGTCAAAACTGCAAATAAGTATCAAAGTCAGGAAATCCCAAAGGTTAGAGTTTCTGCCTCATTCCCCCTTTCTTTACTGCACACCCAGAATCTTTTCTAGTACACCACAGTTTTGAGAACAACCCAAAAACTAGCGTTACATTTAAACAAAGAAATAAGACTAGAAGATGTGATATATATTGTAGTGTGGCAATGTGAATATTGTAGCAGAAATCTTAGCTTTTGGAATTTCTGAGAGTAAAAAGCTATGGAAAGCGTGGGTTCTTGTTTGTTTGTTTTTGTTTTGTTTTTTTAAAGCTAATTCTTCTATTTTAAATGTGAAAGAAGATACAGAAAAATGGCTATTATAATACCTCATTTTCTAGCATGGTAATGACTCGCTTTCCTGGAAGGGTGCTTGGGAGGCAGCTCAGTAGTGCCAAACACCAGGAGAGCCACAGATGGGCCCTCCTGAACTGGAGGGGATCATGTCTCCTTTTTTGTAAGGAATCTGACTATACTGAGTTGGCACTCAGATGAGATCTTACTTACAAAGGCATCCCCAGTAAATGATTCCTGCGTAGCATTAGGCTAAAGGCTTTGGGTAAATGCAAATGCTGCAGTGCAACAGAAAAATGCTGAATTTAAGACCCACATTCTTGCAGCATCTTGTATTTTGGGGGGAGTAGGCAAGATTACTTCTATGCCTAGTGAAGTATGGACATAACTTTGTTGGCAGAGGTATATGGATGTATAAAAAAAAATCATACCTAAAAAGCTTGAGGGTAGGGTTAAAAAACCTGTCTATAGTTTCATAAGACTAATGAATATAGAATTAATTTTCTTCAGATGTCGGGTTTCATCATGTGCAAGGCTGAGTGCCTCTGCTGGAACTAAAGGCTGTACAGCTATTAAGTTCCTGGGCATTTGTCTTTTAATCCATGTGAGGAGTACATATATCTTTCTGGTTTGTATCTGATATGATGTGTTGAGATATATGTCTGATAGATGTCAATATTGGTGAGTGCTATTGAATTATGCAAGTGAATAATGTTTTAAACCTGAAACTTAGGTGAAATACACTTTTTCATATATTCTTGAAAAAAGGCAGCTTAGCCTTTTTGGCAGGTAGTGTTACCTTTTTTTGGAAGCTAGTAAGGTTTGTGTTTATTTGAAGAAGGAAACTGGAACAGAATGGGGACTTCATTTCAGCTTCATTACTTCATTCAGTGCTGGTGAATGCAGTGTGTTTCTGCAATATGTCACAAGCTCTCAATATTTTGCAAATTATTCAGCTTATTTACAGTAACAGTTCTGCTGATTTATATTCTCATAATACTGTGTTTGAACTTCCTGTGGCTCTAGTGATGTTTGTAGGAGAGGCTGTGTACCAAAAGCCGTTGGTAGATTGTCTGCTGAAATTACCCCAGATGTGTAGTGAACACAAAAGCAAATCAAGTATAATGATCCTCTCATGCAAGTATGCTGAAATCAATTTCACCCTAAATATAAAGGCAGATTTGCAAATATAAGACTTGCTTTGACATTTCCTTATAAGCGTTTTTTCTTAAATATATTTTTGCAGTGGCTTTGCCTCCAGAGAAGACAGATGGAGTTTGCAGTGGAGATGAAAAGAAAGCAGAAAAAGAAAGTGACACGCGCACAGGCTCCAAGAAGCAACTGAAATTTGAAGTAAGTCCTCTGTATTTAAAAGTTTAACTGTACTGACAAAATTATGTTAGAAAAATAACCCGTGGACCAAATAGTGTCATCTGATGCATATATATAGCTCCCAATGATTGTCATGGGTACAGGAGGAAGCAGAATTGGCACAAGTCAGTGTCTTACTATTGGTGTTCCTTATGAGGTGATTAGTAAGATTTATTTCCAGGTTTGGAGAGGATCAAATGCTGATCATTTCTCTGTAGGATCTGAAACATGTAGTAAGAAGTGACGTTCAGTTTAACCACTAATCTGTTATCCTTTCATTAGTAATTTATTATGCCAGCTACCATGTTGTCAAATCTTTAGATTGACTTTTGTGGACTATTGCATTTCATTAAACCTGCCTAATGTTAAAGATGTTTGTGAAAGCTTCCTTAGCCATCTGTCTTCTGTGCCCCCAAAATGAAATAACCCTGACCTGCTACCTGGGAAATCCATCTGATCCCATGGCAGGAGGAAAAGAATCCTGAGTCTGATGGTCTGTTTCCTTGTAGACTTAAGAACATCATAAACCAGACAGCCATTGTGTGTAGTTGACAGGTTTTATTTATATAGGGAGTGATTTAATAAATATGAGTACTGAAACATGCTGTCATCCAGTTAGAGGGTTGTCTGTCTGGGTGAGGAGGATGATACTCTGGTACTGGCAAGAAACAGCACAAATTTTCATCTCTGCACTCTAGCAGACATGGTAAACTTCTACCTTTCAGTGCTGTCAGCCTGTCACAGTAATGAGCTTTGGGTACCTCAGTTGTTATTTAAAAGACCGTGCAGCCACCTTGCAGCACGGTTCGAGTGTTCATTTCCTTCTGTACGGCAGATGTAATAGTCTGGTACAATTTCTTTTCTACTGTTTTAAGGCTGGTTAGGAGGAGGTGGCTTTCCTGTAGGCAGTTCAGGTGTTGCTAGGTGCTTGTGTGCCTTCTGAGGGGGGGACTTTTCCTGGCTTTTTTTTTTTTTTCCTCACACAGTGGTAACTCTTTTTCTAGGCACATTTTATACTCTACCTTGAGTAGCAGACATTTGCAGACAGGAAAGGCATGATAAATGGCAATTAACAGTGCCTTGATATTTGAATGTTGGAGGACACCTGTCAACATGGTTGGTGCCAGAGTAGCTGGAACTCCACCGTACCGACAAAGACTCTGTTCCCAAGTAGTTCTTGGCATGCTATAAAGGTTAGCACTTGGTCCTAGGCACCATGACTAATGCAGGGAACGTTGCCATGGCTCTTAACTAAGCAGAGCACATCCTCACATAAAGATGTTATGTTAGGCAGTGTGGGACAGGGAAGTATTAATATGTGGCAAGAAACCAAGTATTGATATTTTTTCCCTTGTTCGACAAATGAAAGTTTTCCAGCTATGTAAGCTAGGAGCTGAGAGACTGTAAATGTTTCAAAGGTATAAAAGAATCAGAAACACAAGTGTTGAGACTAGAGGTCTAAATCTGAGGTGGATGTGAGTTGGCTTTTAAAGGTGCTGGGAATGTTTATGTAATATGAAACTGTGTTTCCACAGTAGTGTGGGGCAGTTGGCAGCTTTCAGCTGGGCTTGTTACAACTGAGAGAAGATTGTCTTTGAACTCGGCAGGGGACAGGGGGTACCGGTAACTGCTGTAGGGAATCGGTTTCAAGTCAGAAGATCAACCAGGTATTTTGAGCTCTATCATGCTGAAGCTATTTGGAGATGTTTATTTTACTTGCATACGGTGGCTTGCGTTTTAATTGCGCTGTAACTTCTCTGGTTTGCCTTGTTGTGGCTCTGGGTAATTCTGATTGCACAGGTCTTCAGAGAAAGCAAATGATTTGCACCCAGGTGACTGGAGTCAGTCAAAGTGCATCCTTTGTTCTTGACTGAAGTCTTGGGTTTGGTTTGGGGATTTTTTTAATTTTTTTTTTTTTTTCTTTTAACAAATTGATTCTTTCATATTTTCCACAGATCACACTCTCACTAACAGAAGCACAGTTAACATAAGTGCCAGGCACTACTCCCCGGTCATTCTTACCTGCCAGTTCCTAGGCAGGCTCCATTTCAGTGGCATGATGCCGTGCTGCACTAATGCTGAAAGCCTTTGTGCATCAAGTATGTGTGTCAAGGACAGGTCTCACTGGTGGGGATTTGTGCCATATGTCCACTTTGGATTAATGACTACTCCTGGCACTGTGGTGTGCCACCTCTTCTGTGAGTCTGTTTCTGTTATCTTTCTCTTCCTGAGTTAAGTAGAATTTTCTTCCTCACTTTTTAGTGGGAAACCTTGTTCTATTTCAAGAGCTTCAGGGATTAGTTTTCTTGTACCTTGTTGTATTTTCTACGATGAAGTAGAAAGCATCTTGCAGATTTCCCAAAGTCTAGCCCAAGGAGTTAGGATCATCACGTGACTGTGATAGACTCCACCATTGTGGTGGACAGAGGCCTCCCTGGGACATATCCCATCAACATCCTCCCATGAGGGAGGGAGGAAGGAAGCAAGCTAGCAGCCTCCTTCTGTGGAAAGTGTCCTCTGCAAACAGGCCTTTTGCTTTAGGTAATCAGCTGCTCTTTGCATGTTTCATAGGAATTGCAATGTGATGTGTCTGTAGAGGAAGATAACAGGCAAGAATGGACCTTCACACTGTATGACTTTGATAACAACGGAAGAGTCACACGCGAGGTAAGCCAAGTACAGCTGCCCCTTTGTGTGCAGCGTTTGCTAACAAGAGAAGTGGTTTATAACAGGAACATTTTTTCTTCTATGAAATGGAGCTGTCCTGCCAACTTAAACAGCAGTTTCCATGGACCCTTCCCTCCTAGAAACAATCCCACCAGTAGTTTACTGTTTTCAGATGTACTCTACCACTTTTTAAGCTGGTTGTTGTTTAATACCTGGGATTAGCCTTTAAAAAAATAGTACTGGCATTTGAGGAGGAAAAATATCTGAAACAACTGAACAACTAAACACATTGTCAAAATAAACCATTGCAAATGTATATTGTTCTGGCTTCTGTCCTGCTTTTCAGAGTTAAGCTAACCAAATAGCAAGGTTGCTGTCTGACATTCTTTCCAGTAGGACTAACTATACTGTTCTATTGTTTCCATGAATATTAGGCCATTCTCTGCCTTCTCCCTCCAAGTATAAATAACATTGATGATATTTGCTGGAGGACCATAGTGAATGGCTGTCAAAGCCTACCTGTGTGTATTTTTTTATTATCAGGGTGTCTTCAAGTCATATTTACTATGCAAATAAGAAGCCAAATAAGAGGACACATGGTTTAGAATATAGTCTTTTTTCAGAACTATTTCTATCCAAATTGAATGCTACTTCTTCTAGAATAATGTCTTTTATTGAGATTTGCTGCATTGTAAATAGTGCTGTCATTGATTTTATTTTATTTTTATGAGGTGTGTTTACTGGCTCCCATGTCTTCAGATAATCAGCTGAAAATTGTCACGTTTTGTCTCTCATGGCTCTTAATGCTGGTGTCTGAAAATTACTAAGAAATGATTAAAAGGAATAGGGTAAATACTGGCAGTGTAGTGGCCTTAGGCACTAAATGAAGGCCCCCTTTTTTTTTTTTGTAGAAGACTGAAGGAAATCTCTTTTGTGAATAAATTGCCAAATGTAGTGGTTGTTCAGGGTTTTTAACATGTATATGAACATCACTACTAGGCTTTTTATATTGTCTCTACTCTGATAGTGCTTTGAATAGTCAAAGTATGTGTCCCTCATGCAAGAGAGTAAGGAGATGAAAAGTTACAGGCCAAGTCCAGACTTTCAAATGGGAAGACAAGATGCATAGAGAGAGGGCAGGGAGAAGAGAGAGAGTGTGTGTGTGTGTGTGTGTGTGTGTGTGTAAATAGTATTGTATATGTAAATACATGGGGAACAGAGACCAGAAGAAATAAGTTGCCTGAAGTCTCACAAGAACCTAGTGGCAGACTGAACCCAGATCTTTTGAGACCCAAGGCTAAGTCTTCATTACAAGATTATCATGACTCTCAAAGAACAGGGAAAAACACACAAACCCCAAACCCACACACATGGGTGTCCTTTACATTAAGGCATGGAATTCTCGTTAATATCAGTGGGAGTTCCATGTGCTGAACATAACAAGAATATGCTTTTAAATATGTATACAGTAATTATTTGTGATTATGTGGTACACCAAAGAGCTTAATTTGACTGTACTTAGAGAATATGTTACACCATATTCTGTCTCTCCCTGCTATAAGAGCAAGCTGCAGCTTAACTGAAACCAAACCTGTGCAAGGATTGAAAATTATACTACTCTGAGGTCTGGAGGTTGCTACATTCAGGCTTGAACCTGTGCCAAAAAAAAATTCTTTTAACTAAGGGACCAAATAGGTTGATAATTTTCAGCTTTTTACATGTGACTAAAGATGGAAACAAGCAGTATGCACCATTGCAGACTTTCCTAGTTATGTTACACACTTCTTTCACAAGCTATTCCAGTGCTATTTGTATAATCCATCTTGTTGGTCATCTTCTGTGGAATCCACATGCAATTTAAGAGTTGTTTGTGCAAGAATGACTAATGATTGCTGCTCATAGATAATCTTGGCCACAAAAGAGGAATTTCAGTCTCTGCAGATGACATAGAATTTCTTGTTCCATTAGCCCCTGAGACACTGGCAGTCAACATAGTGGTTCTGATATTGTTGTTTGTTAAGCAGCTCTGCTCCTGATCCAGCAAAGGACTTTGTGATGGCGACTGTTAAACATGTGAATAATTTCAATTCAAATTAATGGGACACATGCTTTGAGTTAAAACTGTGTAAAGCACTGGATCAGGGACAGAATAGACGGTCTGAGGAGGAGTGCTGATCTGTGCCAGTGCCACTTAGTGACCTGATGCAAATGCTTTCAGAATTGGCCAACCTTTCTAAACAAAGGTCCAGTGATCTGATGAGAAAATCTTAGTGTGGACCTTTTCTCCTTCTTTGAAGATTTCACTTTAACGTCTCCTGGATTTACAGCTGGATTTAACAGAGAGATTAAATTTCTCAAGTCCGATTTCTATCTGTAGATCTTGAGGTGCTTTACGAAAAGAAGTCAGCCTTATCATTCTTGGTTTTCATGCTGGAAAAGTGAGACACTGGAAAAATAAGTGAGTTGCCCACCCACATCCATTTCATTTGATGCAAAGTCATCGTGTTTAGAAGATTGGACTTCATGTCGAGGCAGTTTCTGAAAGAATACTCAGTGTTAAATTAAGTTTGTAAGAGACACGTAGGTGGGGTGCAGTCTTACAAGTGGACTAAATGTTGGGGTTTTTTTTATTAAAACGTTTAAAAATGGTAAATAAGATATGGATTTAGTTACTGGATAAAATTTCCCTTGAGTTTTACATAGTGATAGATCACTGCAAGAGCATTCAAATTCCATCTCAGTGACATTTCTTCTGGATCTTAATCTTCAGAATATAATACTGCTTTGATTTCCTCCTAAAGCCTGTATGACTTATTCCCTAGTCCTTATAATTAGAAATTCAGATCTAGTCATGCTTCTTGAAGAGATGCACCCATTATGAAAGCATAATTATTGGGATGGCAAATTATAAAATTAGCATTACTGTATGTTGTTAAACTGCTGCTTTTTCTGCCATAGAAGACAACCATTTTTCATTCCTTTTGGTGTAGTGGGAGATAACTTTTCCTCCTCTAATATGTATATTACAAAACTTGGCTAATAATGTTTCCCTTCATTCCATAAGCCATAAGAGGACAATTCATTATGTACTGCAGGCCTTTTCAGAACTGACAGCTGCACTGTAATTATCTTCACACAGATACTTGTAATCGGACTTAAAACTTGGATAATTGAACTAATGTGTTTTGAACCATGAGGTTTCATACTGATCTCTCAGAATGTAATTATACTTCATAAACACTAGCTTTTTTTCTCTTTCATTTTTTCCAATCAGTTCTTCCTTGAAAAATTTAGGAATAAGCACACAAGGAAGTTGCTTGTCAGGACTAAAAAAAAAAGGGAATTTCTTCTAGGGAAGTAGTTGAGTAGATAGCAAGTGAAGCTCCTTTCAGATTCCAAATAAGAATGATTCAAAAACATACATGATCAAACAAAGCTGATGTTGCAATAAAAACATCCTGCTGTATGTAAAAATCAGACTACAAAGTACAAATTAGACATTTGTACTTTTCTTTTTCTGAGGGAAATATAATGAACTGATATTGATGTTTCTCTTCATGCATTTTTAATGATGAGAATGTTCTTTGTATCTTACATTAAATACCCAATTTTTCCTCTTATGTTTCCTTTGGTTTTTTTTTCCCTTTCTTTCCATTTTTAGTTATTTTTGCTCATATCGTCTATAATGAGTGAAAAGGTTTGAGGTTATTTCTGCATTCAGAATGCAGCACCAAATCTTTGACTTGGGGAAGGATACTAATGGCTTTTGGGGGGACTACCCCCCCAGTTCATCAGCCTGACCCTTATCTTGAAATTTGCTGTTCTTCACTGTATGTGTCAACACTGTATTAACTGATGATCTAGAAAGATCAATAGAACCAATGGATAGAGGACTAGTGCCTGTCTGTATCAGAGGAACTATCATTTCAGCCATTAGATTTGGTGGATTTGTGTCTGAGAGAAATATGAAGAGAAAATATCATTTTCTCTTTTGGTTTTGAGGGGAGCCAAAGACATCTCTCCCAGACAAATTACAAAGAATCAAACGGAATGTTTTCTTTCAGTGTTATTAAACTAATTGGGGATTTTAGTGTATTGTTTTGTTTTGTTTGTAGGGGGTTTTTTGTTTGTTTTGGGTTTGTTGTTGCGTTTTTTTGTTTGTTTTGGGTTTGTTGTTGGGTTTTTTTGTGCAAATAACTCATTGTGTTAAATTCATTCTGCTAGAAAAGCCTCTTAGTTTCCTTCACAGGACCCCTCCCTCGCTAACCCTTCCTAGGATAATTAGCCATGCTAATACTGGACAACTAGGGTTGTCACTGTACCACTGATGTTCCTTGGAAGTAAAAAATTTATACCTGGAATAGGGACTTTCTCAGTCACATGAGTTCTCTAAGGAATGAAGAATACTCCAATGTAATTTGCTCTTGTTCATTTTTGCAGACCCATTAGTTTCTCTAAACATTCTAAATTCCTGCTGACCTCCTACTGAGGGATCTGTAAAGTATTCTCTGGATACCTGTGTGAGTGCAGCATACATGTGCAACCATAACTGTTCACTTCTTAGTATTTCTAATGCAAGTATTTCTGGCAGTCTATTAAAGTTGCTCTTTCTAATATACTTTGTTGTATTAGCTGCTTGATAAAATAGGATGTGAAAAACATACCGATTAACACTGTTAAATCCTTCAGCCCTAGAAAAACCTACTGTAGTGTTCAATAAGCAAGACACAAACAAATCTGGATGTGGCATGTGCTGGCTGTTTGGGTACTACCCAGCAGGCATTTGTTTTCCTCTTTGAGGAAAAATATTGTAGTTTCAGTTTCCTTACTTGATTAAATTAGCTGTACCAGCAGAATTCGGCACACTAGAAGCCCTTCAGAAGTTAGATTTGTGCAGCCTGCTTCCTCTCTAAATATAATCCGTTTGCTATAAAGGAGATAAATATTTTCCTTTTTTTTTTTTGTTCTTATTTCTCTTTACCCATTTAATATACTAGTTTAAAAATCCACAATGATTTTTAACTGGAAATGGTTTACAGGTACATTTTAGTTAAAAAAAAAAAAAGAAAAAAAAGAAAAAAAAAGTAAATTATATTTTTTGAAAAATGGGAAACACTGAAACATCTGTTCCTGCTTATTTTTCATGTAAAAAGGGAGGAAGTTTGAGATATGTGGGATGAAACTTTTTGTGCAGGAAGTACCGAACAGTCTTAAGCAAAGCAGTTGCAAAATCATGTGACTAGTAAAAAATCATAATCCATTATGTAGAAAAGATTGATTCTTTGGTAGGTGGCCTCAGACATGCTGAATGTTGTACCAGAAGTGAGGATAATTTAACTAGCTTTTATTCTTGACCTTTGATGCTAAATTTCTTGAGGACAGTAAAATGCACAAGCTGGTGTGTAGAAGCTAAACCTGTCTCAATGGTTTTAGGCAGTTCTTTAAGGAATTTAAATACAGATAATGTTTAGTGGGAAAGCTTTCAAGGGCAACATAAGTTGCCTCAGGCTACTGGCAGATGAAATTTCTGGGGTAAATATAGACATAATTATAAAATACAAAAATTTTAACATGTATTTTAGTGGTCTAGTGCTACTAATTTGACAAGAGGCCATCACCATATTAGCTGCCAAAAAAGGGCTATGAGAAGGTAGTTTTAGTCACAGTTCAAAACTTGTTGACGAAGACCATTCCTACCAGATCAATGCCTCAGGAATTTCTGTGTTATAATTGTGAAACTTCACAACAACTGGAAAGCCACATGAGGTTCAAGCTGCCTTGTAGCTGGTACCCACTTGGCCAGGACCTTGGTAGCTGACAGAGTAGCAAATGACCCAAGCAGACTTGTTTGACCAAATCATAACTGTCAGTTTGCTAGAATTCTCAACCCCAAATTTGGACCACAAGTAAATGAATCCTATAATAAAAATGTTGTTGTTGGTATTTAAAAGATCAGCATAAGCATTAAGTGGTTACTTATGGATATCCCTAACCTCAGTCTTGGTATATATCCAGTCTGACAACCACACTCATTCAGTGCCAGGATGCAGAGCAGTTCAGATCGTCGTGGAGGAAGCTGAGTATTAAACACCCAATGAAATGCAAAGGCAGCAGAGTGTAAGGCCACAGGGATGTCCTGATACTTCTGTGTAGCCTCTTCAACTGCTTGGAGCCTGGACATTAATTTGGGTTAATTTGAGTCTGTCTGGCTGAGAGATGTTAATTGACCTGATGTGATGTGTGTGCACATATTTCTGACTTGCCAAGTGTGTCACACAAATGCTGCATCTGGCCTTCCCTGACAGCAGTTGGGAGTACTTTTTAAACTGCTGACTCAGGAGGCTTGTTGAGAAAGCCTTCACAGAACACAAGGGGCAGATTGTATGCCAGTTAGCAAGTTAGACCTCATCACTGGAAAAAAAATTGTGTAAAAGAACAGTGGGAGTAAAGACTTCTTGTTTTTGCCTATCGAAGTTAAAATAGACTGGATGATCAGCTTGTACAAACATCTGGCATAGCTGAAAGAAGGAAGGAGAACAGAGTATTGTGAATGAAAGAGTTGATAATAACCTTTTGATAGTAGATGTGTGTGGAAGGTTGCCACGTTGGCTAACCAATGCTTGTTAAGGAATGTATGGGAAAGGCTCCATTCACCGAAGTGCTGAGTGTATGAAGCTCTGTTAAGAATAAATATGATGCTTAAGTATTCTGCTGAAGGGGAAGGTCTGGCTTTATCGAGGTGTAGGATTATAGCACAATGCTCCTAGAGCATAATTTATGGCGGGCATATGAAACAACAGATACATGTTGTTTGTCTGTGCTCTTGGTTGGGTTATTCTCACAGATGAAATTAAAGTTCAGCTCTTCAAGCTATCTGTCAGATATGGCTGTGTCTATTTAAAGGTCTGGCTATATTTCAAATTAGAGTGGAAGTGTGAGAAACGAGATGTGTAAAAGACCCGTGAGGTATCCACCAGATTGTCACTGAGCAGTCTTTCCCTCATTCAGGCTTTAGACAGTGGCTCTTGTCAAGAGGATGGAAAGCAGCTACTGACGTGGAAGTAACAGCCCATATATAGAGACTCTTGTGTCAATAATAGAAAAAATACGTCAGTGGGGAAATAAAGGAGAGACTGAAAATTTTGCTGTTTTTGAATGTGTTGTCTTGACCTCAGAAGTATGGAGAAATTCCTCTGAGTGCAGAAAAGTTAGAGAGAGTATGTGTTAAGACAAAGTCTGGACCCTCTAGGGTTTAGTTATTCATTCTGTCTGTTGAGCTAGAAAATCATTACTGTAAAATCATTTGCCCTGGCCATAAGGTCAGTATTGCCCTAAATTCTGTGTGAGTAGAAATTAGTATTTCTGTGTCACCTTTAAAGCTTGTTAGATAATGAAGACTGTGTGGTGTATTGATTAGTAAAGTGGTAGGACTCTTTAGGGCACTTCAGGTGCCATTGTTACGGGTATGACCCTTGGCAAGGGAAAAATTGTAGAGGTTTTAAAAGTTCATAGACCTGACACTTAATCTCCAGAACCAGTTTTACTTAACAAAAGATGATTTAGATACTTCCTCTGTGGTCATGGCCATCTGGAAAGAGCTTAGGTCCTAGGGTAGATCAAGGAAGAGGAAAGATCAGCATGGAAAAATTCTCAAATCTACATTGAATGGGATCTTTATAGCCTACAATGATCAGTATGCTTTCGCCTTATGTTTGTGCCCAAGATGAATTTGGGTGAAATCCCTTTGAGGAAAAGCAGCGAGCCAAGAGATGTCCTTTTCATCCTGGCAATTTAACATAGTGCCCTATTTGAGCTTGACTGGATTAGGTCAACCTGGGAGACCTTTGAGCATCGCCAGTTACTAAACAGTGTTCCTCCTGTTTGAAACAGCTGGCTTATTAAAATTGCCTAGTGTTCTTTCTGATCTAGCTAGACATGTAAGCATTTGTTCATGTCCCACTGCCTTCAGAGATGTGTGAAGAATGTTCTGTAAAAGGCCTGATGGGATAATCTCTGCTGTTCAAAAACGTAAGTTTAAAACTTAAGGTTTGAATTTTGCAAAATAAGCTAGACCTCAAAATGCATATGGTAGAGTGACATCAGACATTATTTATTTCCAAACTTGAGGTTTACAGTTCTGCCTCTTTGTTTACCTAGAAGAGACTCAACTATTTAAGTATTCCAAGAAATAACCCCAAGAAGTAGTAAGACTGTAATATCCAAGGTTTTCTTCAATTGCTCTATTTGTTTTGGTCATGTGAACTCATTTCTTATCGCAGTATGAATGATTATTTCTGGATTGTGTTGAAATCAAAGAAAAGGAAAGATGGAACATAATTTTGCTGATTCACAGTTTGGGAAACCTGAATACCCTGTGCTGCTGTTATAGTTTTGACCTGGTTTGCCCTGTTTCATAGATCTTATGCCATCTGATGAAGATTGTAAGGTTCTGTGCAAGTTCAGCTCTTTTAAATTCAGTAATTTCTGGAGGTATTTCAGCATTTAATAGTCTCAAGTCCAGAATAGTTATAAGCCTCAAAACTGTAGGTTTCATACCATTTTCACAATAGTGTGTCTTTTTGTGTTTCAATCCAACTAGGATATTACCAGCTTGCTTCATACCATCTACGAGGTAGTTGATGCATCAGTAAACCATTCTCCCAGTTCCAGCAAAACTCTGCGAGTGAAACTTACTGTGGCACCAGATGGCAGCCAGAAGAAAAAGAGTATCTTGTTAAATCATACTGGTAAGGATGTGCAATCAGACATTGGAAAAAATACGAAAAACTCCAAAAATCCCTTAAAAATCCATCTTTGTATTTTGTTAATAAAAATAAATATAAACTAAACCCCATTAACCTGCTTCATGATCTTGGGTGCAGAACTACCTACCCATCTTTCAGTGTATCTTAAGCAAACTAGGGTTCCCTCTCCTGCCTGTTTCTTTTTGGAAGCAGCAATAACCCATGTGTCCTGTAGTTGTCTTTGTGTACTGCAGGGCAGCTTCAAGGGCCTTCTCAACTGATACCACTTTAACTCTGCTGATATTACAGAGCTCAGTTTGCGTGGAAACAGGTGTAGTGCTATAAAATGGTATTTTTGCCAGCACATAGCTATCATTGCTGTTAGATAAGAATAAAAAATTAAGCATAAGTAACTTTTGTGAATCTATACATAAAAATTGCCCAATTTTCTGTACTGGCAGAGTCTGCCATCATAAAATGGCTTCTATTTCAATGGCTTATTCACCTTATATTCACTCTAATAATAGTTGTATCGTCATAATGAGTTCAGTGGTACTAAATTAAAATACTTAAAAGTATTTAAACTAATACTTCAGTAGAAAATGTGGGCACCTCATCCAAAAGGAGAGCCATGTTACTTCAGTTTTAATATATACATCCACTCAGTCAAGTGCAGACCTAAGCAAATTTGCACTGCTGGGGAGCTATGTGATGCATTGGTACAGCAGTGAGCTCCAAACTACTGAGCCCTCCTAAGGGACAAGTTTATCAGTGTGAATGTGGCTCCATTTAACCTGCCACGTGGCTTGCAGCCTAACCCTGACTGATGTCCTGCAGTCAAGGTTATGTCTGCCTAAAATGTGTCGTGCGGACAAAAGCACTTTTGAGAAGGTTCCATGAAATGATACGTTACATATTGATGTACCGACAAGAAAAAATATATTTGCAATGTAGCATGTCAGTTATGCGGATCAGCAAGGGCAGTAATGTGAGAATAATGTACTTGCTCTTGTTGGCAGATTTGCAGAGTGCCAGGCATAGAGCTGAAAGCAAAACTAATGAAGAAGTAAGAAGCTCTGAGAAGAAGCAGCGGGCTTCTCTCAGGTAAGGGGAAAGAACCCTGGCTCTTGAGAGGCACTGGGTACCTCTGAGGAAACCTCAACCGTAGGTTTCTTGCTCGCTTGCTTTAGTTTTAAAAATTATGTTAAAATAGAGGAATTCCAGAATTTTTTACTGTTGAACTGATAATCTATTTCAAAACTCCCACTCTGTCCACCTTAAAGTCCTGGTTTTGCAAATGTAGTGGTTTTCTGAACACCAACCATTTCCACTTAAATCCATAGTCACAGAGGCATCAAATGTTGGGGTATAATCTTGACTCTGCTGCATTTGTCCTTCTCGTTTCTTTGGTTAGAGGCTTCCTAGACAGAACGAATCTCTATCTTGAGCTGAACAGATGAGCATCAGACAACTGTCAGCACCTGGACACCTTTTGTTGCATCATTAAATGTGGACAGGACAAAGAATATCCTGTTCACGCTGTGCATGTTGCAGGGGTGTGTGTGCATCCTGGCCAAGCTGCTAACCCTCAGGAAAGCTCCCTGAGACTCGTATCAGAATCTCATGGTATTAATGCAGAGGCTTCCCCTTGGAAAGCAGCAATGAGGGCTCCTGAGAAGTGCATGCATGCCACAAATTCAGTCACTGAGGAATTCTATGCAATATATGATTAATATGCAAGATAAAATGGATAGAAATGTTTTTATCCTGAGGGTGGGAGATAGGTGGATTAGATTTTTCATCTGCTGGAAGCTACAGGCAGGAGTTTTCGCTGTAGGGCTAATACAAGTATCAAGATAAGTAGCTAGATTCACAGCTAGTTTGCCTGGCTTGTGTGGTACAAAATAGGTGGTGGAAGAGCACTGGCAGACAACTTTGTGGATTGGGTATCTTCCTGCCATTCTAGTTCATATTTTGTTTAGTGCATTAGGGAAAATATGATTCACACCAGATTCTAAAACAACATTTTACCTACAGATACACATTCTCTTTCTTTCCTTCTTAAGTGGTTTCTCCCTGACTGGCTTAAATTCTGTGTTATCAGTGAGCGTAGCTTTCAGGAAATGTCCTTGCATTTTTCAACCCCGTGCTCTGTCCCTGCTCTATTCCTCTTACCTACTCTGTTGCTGTGTGCTTACTACCGTCAGGGTGATGCTCCAGCGTGGGATTTGTAGAAAGAGCTTTCATACACTCCACAAACACTTAAGCAGATGCCTTTTATAATTAAAACCAAAACAAACCCAAAAACCAGTAACAACACTGCGTGTATATATATTTTTTTTAATTTTTTTTTTTTTACACCCTGTGCTTGGTGCCTGGTTGATGCAGGCCTGTGTCTTCCCATGCCTATGCAGGAGAGCATTGTGGGGCTGGGTGCCAGACGCTTCAGTTCTCAGAAGTACTTCAAGTTCTCTTTGACAGCAGAGCACATCTCTCATCAGTCTATAATTGCTTCACTGTGTATAATTCCATGAATATTGTTGAACGGCATCTTACATGTAAAAAAGCTATTAAAATGCAGGGCTGTGGCAGTACTGCTGTAGTTTTTCTTCACTGTCTTGATGAGAGATGGAATTTATTACAGTAATAAATAAACAGGTTCCCTGTTAGTTTTCAACAGACAGTGCTGTACACAGTGTTGCTTAATTGTGTTGTATCAAATCCGATGATGTTTTTTCTGGTTTATCTGTGCCTTGGCTTCAGCACATGTGTGCAAGTCCCAATGGTTTCTATAGGCAGCCCGTGCCTGGCAACTTCAGTTAGCCATGCTCTAACCCCAGAGATCATTTATGCTGACCTGCTAAAATGTATCAACCTGTAAAGGTGTGTCTGAGGCAGGAAAGGTACCAGCTTGGCTATGTATCCAAAATATAAAGAATATCTGGACATTCCCTCTTATTTGACAGTACCCCATGTCACTTCTGGAGTTCAAAGCTGGCTCAAAGTCTTTAAAGCTTACCTGCTTTCCAGGCAGACTCTCTTCCATTCAGGAGACTCTACCTCTATCAAAGTAGAGCAAAAATGATCTTCCAGGTAGGTCAAGTCTTGTGACTTTTATCAAAGAAACTGTAGACCTGTGTCTGACAGAGACACAGGGGACTCGGTTCTGTAATGTCCCTGCACAGTACTATGATAGACCAGGAAAGCAGTTTGTGCCAAAGCTCACTGGGATCAGCAGCCTCTGGAAACCTGGCAATGTGTTAATGGACTAAAAGCCAAGTACTGGGCACGACATAGTATAGAGCCCACATTTAGCAACCGGTGTAGTATACAAGGCCAATTCTGGTCTTAGGTTGACATCAGTGCAATTGCACAAAGAAAAAGCATAGCCCGTCTTGTGATCTTGAAGATTGAACTATCTGAATGACAGGCAATGACTTAAGAGTTTTCTGCTTATCCTGTTTTTCATATTGAAAATATTGTTCATATCTGCAGACATCCGTTTAAATTGCTGAATTAAATTGTTCAGCATTATGGGCTACAATACTGTAAACCTCTGCCTGTTTTTTTTCTGCCTCATAAATGAATGGTATTTCAGTTATTCATTCTCAGGAAATAGTTCTGCTATAAATAAAATTGCAAAGCTGAGCAGGAAAAGGAGTCAAGATTCTGAAGCCAGTGGCTGATCTGACCTTACTAATTGTATTTTGGAAAGCAGCATTATCTCTGGTTGTTCTACCAACACCTTCTCTTCTCAGGCTCTCTCTAGTTAGTACACCTGTGCTGTTGCCTGTCTTTCTGAAGCAGACATTCATGAATGTTTATCTGACATGGGGCTTACCCCAGCACTTCCTGACAGCAGTGGGAACGGTCATGAATCAAACAGCAGGTTTTCTTTGGCATGTCCAAACTGGAGAATCAGTTGAATTGTTTGGCCCTAAGACAGAATGTAATAAACCGTAGGAGCATTTTTATTTGTTTTTGCATGGGTGATGCAATTTGAAAGTTTCCTTTGCTTTGCAACATTGGGGTCGGTTTATATGAGGGGAAAGAACAGTCAGCTCAGGCCTATCAACTTAGCAAATCCGGTCATCCAGAATTTCAAGTGTTTGTTGGTTCTTTGTGAGCAACTCCTGTCACTTCAAAGGGGCCATTAGTCGTTGGTTTGCAGATAGTGATAACTTGAAAGAAGTTCTGCTGAATTGTAATTTTGCTTCCTGCTGACAGATATCACCAGACTGAGAACAATCCAGAGCAAAGTGGGTGCTATCGTCATTGTGTTGATGAGAACATTGAAAGGAGAAACCACTATTTGGACCTTGCAGGAATAGAAAACTACACATCAAAGTTTGGGCCAGGTAATTTGGTGACTTAGGTTGCAACCTTTTAATCTTTTCTTCCTTGGGTTGCCCGTTCCACATCGAGGTACTGAATTGTGAACCTGTATGATTTGTCTGTAGTGACTTACTGGAAGAAATAGGACTGTGTGAATACTGTAAGATATTTACTGGCGAAGGTGGTATCACAACAAAGTGTCTAATGTGCTGCCAGCCTGCTTTGAAGTACTTATTTGTGTAGCTAGAGTTGGAGGTGAGCCTAGGAGAACAATCTTTACGTCTAAATTAAGTTTAGACTGTGGGTGAGGCGAGGACTTTTGGATGTTTGAGCTTGTTCCCCAGATGTTACCAGCACATATTTTGTATTCGCTACCGGCCCAAAATTGGAGGATACCTGGAATTTTGGTTTCTGTGCCCAAATTAAGGGGATTTCAATTTCCCCCTTTTCCCTGTCCTCTGCCAAGATTTTACTGACAGTTATTTTGGTGGATTTCAGGTAGATCAGGACCGAGAGAAGGAAACATAAAGATCCATATACATATGCACGCACACACACACTCATTTTACACAGATATGTGCATATGTTTGTGCCTGTATTATTTACTAGTCAGAATTATTAAATGTAATTAAACTAGACAGCTATAATTGCCTTTACTTTCTTAGGAAAAATTCACTCTGCCGATAATGCTATCACTGCCAAATGCATGCTACTAATTAAAACTTTGAAATACTAGATGACTACCTCATCTTGTTATTTCCTAGGATCTCCTCCAGTAGCTCAAAAACATGACCCACCAAGCAGAGTTGTGAATCAGACTAGATCCCGTTCTCATGAACCTGAAACCTTCCATGCTCACCATAGGAAATCTCAAGTGCTAGATCCAAGCCACATCAATCTAGCTGAAAGTTCATACGCCAAGATTGCGGAAATCCAACAGAGGCTTCGGAACCAGGACTCAAACAAGCACTTTGTGAGGTCTCCCAAGGCTCAGGGCAAAAATGTTGCCCCTGTGCATCCTGGAAGGGCACTTAGAAACAAACCTTTTCAAGGAGCACCCATGCCAATGGCTTCCCCAAGTGCACGGGTGTGCCAGAATCTTCCTTATCTCCCCTTGCAATCTCAACAGATTCATAAGAAGCATAAGCAGAGGGCAAAGGAGAATCACCAAATGTGCAAAACCTTCCAGTCTCCAGGGACAGTTGTGGAAAAGGAACATGTGAGAGACCTGCCTACAGTCATTTTATATGAAGGCCAAGTTGGACAAATGATACAAAGACATGAACATCACCACCACCATGAGCACCACCACCATTACCATCACTTCTACCAGACATAGAAGAGATCCCACCAACATCCTCCAAGAATCATCCCACGTGAAGGAAACGCGTTCTTGTGATACCAGAACTAAGGCATTACTATGATTAATATTATTGTTACTCCATTAATATTCAGCTAGCATATATTTTAGAGGTTATATGGAACTCTTGAAACTTACCCTATTTATATGTTGTGGAACTGCATAGCGTACTTAAACACCTTGTGGATTTTATTTTTTTTTTTTTTTAAGTGGCTTGTAAAACAGCAAACAGCCATAGCTTTTTGAGCTGTGATTTAATACAGGTCGTCAACGCACTTCTTTACAAGTACTACTTCCATTGTAGTAGGAAAGATACTTCAAACACTATTGCAGACATCTAGCTTACCACTCTGCTGTATGTCGGCTGATCGCACACAAGCCTTTTATCAGGGGAGCAATGTTCGAAGGGTTGGACTCCAGAGATACTCAGAATAATGGAAAATACAAACAGCTGCTACCTCTAGTATTATTCAGATTTTATTTTCTGTTTATTGATTGTAATGTGCTGGGGGGGTGGGGGGCATAATATACTGCATTCATGTAGCCTGTTTGTGTTCACATCCTTACAAATTATCTTAATAATTACAAGGAAATATTAGCTATACTTGTCAACAGAGCTACATTTGTCCGACTTACACTTTAGTCTCTTGGAGATTCTTCACTGACACAAGTACAGTCTGTTACATATTGGGTAATATTTAAATACACTTCTTTTAGTTTGGGTTTTTCTTTTGCTTACTCTCTATTCTGTTTGGGGTAACCATTTGAAAAGAGGAGGATGTGAAATGGGGTTTTCAAAAGCATCACTAGACTTTAGTGCTTGGGCCATAAGTATCATTCATGAGGGTATGAGAAGGAGAGGGGTTGTTTGGGGTTTTTGTTTTGTTTAAATCCACAGTTCTTTGTTTTGAGAAAGAATTGAGGAAAA
>WUAM01000047.1:3931072-3947615 GCA_024336885.1 Actenoides hombroni
TATCTATATAAATATGCACACTCAGGTACATTTTGTTGTGTTTTAGAAATCTGTGGTTTGAATAGTAACATTATAATTTTTTTTTTCCACAACAGTGACTTTTTAGAAACATATACCATGGCATTTTTTTAGGTGCCTCCACTTTAAATTTCACCAGCACCTACTAATTTGTGCTTCTCCCATTTCAGAGACATTTAAACAGGTTAAAAAAAAATATAATTCACAACCATTCTGGCCTCTTTTACTTTTTTCATATCAAAGGGCTTCCATTCCATGAAGGAGAATGAGACCATGCTCACAAGACCTTACTGGCTGCTGAGAAATTTGAAGGTCAAAAGCAAATTGGAAAAGTGAAAAAAAGGGTCAGTACATTCAAGTTTTCCTTTCTGTGGGGCCCAGATTTATAATACATTCAGCTGGATTTTGTACAGATCACCATTTTGCAGGTAGAAAGTGACTGAAGAACACCTCTGTTGCTTTTGGAACGTTAGAGAATTCCTCACGTAAAAACTATAATTGTTCTATAAACATATTTGCTTTCGGTTTTAATTATTTTCAACGTTGTGGTATTTTGTCTATAGTATATATTGTAAAATGTAACTATCCCACATTGTTATGAGCCCTTTATGATTAGGGTATTTTTTTTCTGACTAGAGTTTTGATCAGTCCAACATGGGGTATTACCTTACTGCTGACCAGTTCTAGAGGAATGTTGTCCTTTCTAAGAACACGGAGACATCAGCTTTTCTTTAAAAGTGGAAGGCCTTGTCTTCTTGTGGAATTGGAACAGAATCACTGCCTCATGATAATTAGGTCCACCTCTTGTCTCCTTGGATCAGCAGTTGTTTAGACTTACTGTCCTCTTTAAAAAATCTGGTTTATTTTATTTTATTTTTTTTAGCTGTCAACAGCACGTTCTCTTAAAGCTAACAAAATGTTTTTAAAATGTGTTTGATCTGTTTGACAACTACACTGCTCTGTTTATTTTTAAAATTCCTAAAGTCCAAAAATATTTATATGCAGAATTTTCTGTATTGAAAATACGAAAAGGCCACAAATTTGGTTAGCTACCACTGAGTTGTTCTAGTCTAAGCTTTTTTGCTGCTTCTGTATCATTCTTTTTCAATGTGTATATAATTATGGACTGCAAAAAAAGGCATTTATATGTCTAGTAGAAGGAATAAGCTTATTTATATTATAGTGTTAAAAAAGTCTGATGTATTCAAGTGACTTACGTTATACCGCATGCAAACACACAAGTGTACATTCCATCTAAGAAGGGATGCCATGCTATTTGTTTGGAATATGTTATTAAAGCTGTTCTCTTTCCAGTAGAGTGTATGCCAGAAAAACTGGGAGGCGGGATTTTTTTCTTATTCAGTTTTTTTTAATGCAGGTTGTTGCTGAAAACCAGAAAACATTCTGGAAAGCTAGAGCACTTTCAGAACTCTGAGGTTTTCTATGAAAGGGCAGCAAAGGAACATAAATTCTCTTTCACCCAAAGATGCTTTGCTGGAAAAGATAACAGCAGCAATAACAAAATCCCATCTGATTGAAAAGTGTGCTGTACTAGCTGTGCCAAGTCAACACTGAAATGTGTCACAGCTGACCATTGGTTACAATGTGGCATTGATTTGTTTTGGTTTATTTTGAAGTTATTTGGTAGAATTTAGACAAATTCTACCTTCCTCAGATTCTGTGAAATACAAACACATTTTAATAACGTGGCATCCCCATATTAAAATTTTACACCAGCTGTGTATTAACATACAGTATCTCAATACTGCGTTGCAGTTGTGTTATGTGCATTAAGTGTGAATAACAGGTAGCACAGTTTCTTTTCACAGAACCTTAAATTTCCGTATCTTTTAAAAATGTTTGCTTTTCAGTATTTTGTATAGTAAATATAGGTGGTTTTGACTAAATGCTTTATTTATTTCACAGCAAAAACTGTGCCAAGAGATCCCCCTGTTAATTAAAGTTTTACTAGTTCAGAAAGTATATTTCCTTCTTGTTGTGGATTTCAGGGGTTTATTGCAATTGCTGTCAGTGCTTGCAGATCCCACTGGTGCAAGAACTTGCATTAACATTTTTGGGAACAGGATCAGGCCATAAGGTATGGACTGTGTATGCTTTGGTTTTATATTTAAACTATCAAGTTTGAAAGTTAAATTTCTTGTCCCCTACTGTTAGACCTGTGAGTAACTGATTTTTTGGCTTGTTATCAATTCCAAAGCCATTGGAAATAAAGTTACATATGTATTGTTTTAAGTTGCTCAGAACTGTGGCTGAATCGAAGTTTAAAATATATTAGTATCTGATTAAACAAACCATTTCATTTCAAATTCAGTTGACTATATTATTGCTATTTAAAAGTAAAATGGAGTGGCATGAAGTAATTTCAAATTAAAACTTCAGCCTTTTCACTTACATTTTCTGTTTTTACACAAAGCAATTCAGCCAAACTAAGCCAATACCAAAATATGCACTATTTGCTGAAAAAATGTCAACTGAAAAATTTTGCTCACCTCTACCAGCTGCAGTTTTTAGGAAGCTTGGTTTTTGAAAAGGATTGCTAAGCTCTTTTTCACAACTTCATGACCACCTAATACAATGTAAACTAAAGGAAGGATAGTGAAGTAAAATGTCTGTCCCAGCAAAACCTCTGGCAACACTGCCAGATTCCACTGGCTTCAGGGTGCTTACAGTTTCATTCCAGGAATGTGGGTTTGAAGTCTACATAAGGTGCAGACAGTGATTTCAGTATTCATTTTTTATGCTTCTTACTGCTGATGGTTTTGTAGTAGCTAATATTAAATGGAAGTTTTATTGTAAGAGATCAAGCTGGTAAGTTAATTAAGATTAGCAAATACTGTGCTTTACACTCATGTCATTGGAGGACCTCGTGGCACTTCAAATGTCTATGGAACATTCACGCATCATTTAGTAACTGTTAGAAATTAAGACCCACCTCTGCCCTTGGATGCTGAAGTACAGATTCTCCTGGCATATTGGCAGAACAGCCCCTTATGGCCATACCAAATTAAAAAGCCACATACATGACCTTTATAACTGTCTTCCTACTCTAGTCATCATGAGCACAGAACAGCAAAATATAGCTGGAGAAGTACCTTAAAGGGGTGTGTGTGTGTGTGTGTATGTATGTATATATATGTAAGTTTATATATATATATGTCCTCTGGCAGAAGTTAGTGAATGGCACAAGATGGATTCTGACAGAGGTGATCTTTTATAAAGGGATAACTACTGTGTATGCTCAACAGTCTACAAGTTGCCACATAAATATACAGATATCATGAATGCTTGCTGTTCTTCATATGTCATTGTGTACCTCAATTATTGAATGACAGATTCATTTGTATTCCAATTAACAGGAAAGTTAGGCCCCTTGGGGCCTAGATTATACTTGAGAAAAATTCATCATGCTAGAAAATTTGCAAAAACATTCACCATAATTTCTGCCTGGAGTAGAGGCAAGAATGTTCATGTTTGGAAACATGTCAGCTAATCAAGTCTCACCTTTAATTACCTTCATGCAATTCATCAAGATCTGAAAATATGTTTTCAAACAGGACTTACTCATGCTTTTGCTGGGAACCAAGTTATATTCAGCACCCTGTTAGTTGTCAGCCTTTTTTTTTTTTTTTTTCCCAAAGTTACCAAGCAGAAACATGTTTGAAAATCCATGAAGTAAAAATGGAACTTAATGTGTTTTCAAAATAGCTTCTGGAAGAAGATTTCTTTTCTAATGCACTTAGTAGCAAAGACAGCTTCAATTTATCACATAATTATTTTCTTTGAGTATTTGACAGATGTTTGGTTGAGTTGACTTGGAAGGGGCTGCTTAGAGATTTTTGGGGGGGGGCTGGTGTACATTTAAAATCTGCTCAAAATGAGCTAAAAGGAACAGATGTAGAAAAGCAAATAAGTTTATATTGCAGCTATTCAGTAGAGATTGAAATGCATCTTATTTGATGTTTGGATTATAGTTATTAAATAATGAGGTTTGCAATGATGCTTTAATTTACTTTTGTATTTCTGTATAATTCTAGACAATTTGACCTTACTGCTAAAATTATAAAAATCATACAGATGAGGTCTTCTAATTTCTTTGTTTTAAAATAGCAGGACTTAAGGAGTATTCAGAGTGATTACTGTCAGGGTTAGAGCTGTGAAGAAAGAAAGACTGGCAAAGGAAGGATGGAAAGATTTGAGAAGTGTAAGGATAGCACAGAACTATCCAACAGAGTGGCAGGGGAAGACAAACAAGAGGCAGGTAAATACTGTATGGAGAAGCTATATTCATATTACTTTTTTGAATCTCTTATGGCACATTTATTGCTTATAAAACAGCAACAGTATTTCATAGCTTGCTTCTCACTGGGAAAGCTTGAAAGACTTTCTAGATGAGGTCCGTCTCCAGTGTGCAGCAGGAGGCACAAGGAAGGAATGCTGTAGGTAATCACCACTAGGGCTGTGGCAGAATGAGAAATGATGCCCTGGTTTCCTGAGTCCCCCTCCAAGCTGAGGGAATTTTTTTCAGAAGCAGAGGTGTTTCTACAGATGTTTTCAATATTCTTTACAACATGTTTTGCATAGTAGCATCAGAACTTCTGTTTGATTACAATACACAAGTTGTTCAAATGTTGCCCAAAGCTTTGATATCTGTCCTGATTTTTCTAAACACTAAGCATTAACTATGCCTGTGAAATCTACTGACACAAACTATAATCTTTATATCATAAGAAATGGCAGACTGGACTTGCCAGTTGTCTCATCAGCCTAGTATTTTGGGGTCAGAGTAGGAAGTTTCGTAAGAGCATCGAAGACATAATGTTAAGTGGCTTCATAAATTTGGCAATGGGCAAACATTAACAATATCAGACACACTGATAATTATGTGCACTGTGCTTTCTGGGTTTTATGACATGCCTGTGAAGTGGGGTTTGTGTCTTCCTTTGAGTGCCTAGTCCATTTAGACAAAGCAGCCTGTAATTGCTACCAGTTAAGAGATGTACTCTTTCGGTGAGCCTGTACTTTGTGGATGGAGATACAGGGTTCAGATCCTTCTGGTGCTGAGTGCTTATTCTTGCACTTAATCCTTCCTGTTCTGTTCTATTCACGAAGTATAGCACATTGAGGCTTTGTGGATTTTCTAATAAAACACCTGACAAACTGGGCCCAATTTGTCTTCAGCTTCACAAAGGGAAGCCAGAGGAGCCCCATGCATGTCTTGGAATTTAGTCCTTCAAATGCAGTTTGCTATATGAGTCATCACTTTTTCTTGTAATAATTTCAGACATTTGATAAGCTCTCTTTATGGTTTACAAGTTTAAAAAGATAAATAAAACTTTGTAGATTAAAACATTGGTTGTCTGTTCTCACTGGAGTTCTGTGAATGGTCTTTTTCTGTGGGCTTTAGCTTAAACCTACAAAGTGACTTTGGAGTGGGTGTTTATAGTTCTTCACTTGCTTGTTCACAGGATAAGACTGTTGATAGATGAATAAAGTGCTACTTGAGGTTGTTAACAGCCATGACTGGTAACTCTAGTTCAACTAAGATAAACAATGAAATGCTATGGCAATTAGCATTAAGGTCTCACTTGGCCAGTGCTGATTTTTTAAGTCATAGATACGGTGTTTTATAGATACCCATGGCCATGGGGTCTGGAGCTATTTATTCCATCCTTGCTCTGAGCTCTGTATGGACTCCTGAGCACTGTATGCCCAGGGCATCCTTGCATACTCAACGTGCCATTAGGAAGCAGGAGCACAAAAAATGTAATGTTTCAGTCCGAAGCAATTAACCCTCTCACCCTGCAAGGAGTGGAGGGGAGGAAAAGCTCAATTAGAGACTTAGAGTTTCCAGTAAGTGCAAAAGTATGAAGGGAAGCAGAAAGCAGCACTGTGGGCCTCGCATTCCTTCTGTCTCTTTACAGCCTTCTCAGGGAATATGTTTTACTTTTGATGTCTATAATCACAACTTCTTGCTGTTTGAGTGTGCCATCTGTTAAGGGCATAGTCTTCAATGGCTCTGCGCATGTGACTTCCATGGGTTTCAATGGAAACTTTGTGCAGCTTTACTGGGCTGGCAGCTTTAAACAGAGGTGCTTCAATTTACACTTGCTTGGAATCAGGGCCCTGGGGCACTCAGCTTGCACTGATCAGGCACAGGTTTTTATAAGAATTTTCCTGGTCTAATAAATGGATGCTAAAATCAATTAATTTAAAGATTACCATCTTGACATCTTAGGATTCTGAAATACAGAGTCATTTTAGCTAGAGACTATGAATTAAAGGAGTAAGTCATGTTGTGAGCAGTGGACCAAGCCTTTCATACTTTACCCTGCTAAACATCATCACTTTTCCTTTAAATTCAGCATTCACAGGTTATTATCTGTGTGCTGATTTTTCTATCAATAGTTAATGAAGTTTGTTTTACTTGGAGCCTTTGTTCATATAGATACTGCTTTTATTGCCCACAAATATAAAGGAAATCCTCTGAACAGCGGACCTCACCATGAGCATCCTGCGTGCCCTGTTATCCACCTCCCTAAGGATGTGCGAAACGGAGTCACTCCAGAGAAATTGTCTGAAATGTCTGCTTCCAGGTACACAAGAGGTATGCTCACTATGTCTATAACCCCTACAGAGAAAACTGGGCAGCCAGAGTGATTCTGAGGCAAGTAACTGTTCCTTTTCCCCAAGAGGGGCATCAAAGTTTTGTACTGCCTGATTAGTATGGGTTTCTGCGGATGCTCTGGGACATGGGACAAGCAGATGCTGGTACTTAGCAAGGCCTTGGATTCCAAAATGCTCTTCTCTCCCTTCAGTCAGTGATAGGAAATGTTTGAAACATGTCACCATGAAAAGAACAAGACAATTTTTTGCCATTGACTCTGCTGTGCCCTTTCACGGGTTTAAAATCCTCTTATCTGAAAGTGTGCAGTTACATTTTGTCCTTTTTCATCATTTAAATGCATCTTCTTGATCTGAAGAAATAAAAGCAATTAAAAAAAATTAGAGATTTTGTTTTCATATGTGCTGCCAAGTCTGATACTGCAAAGTAACTGCTGAATTGGCACAAGCAGTTTGAGAGAGCCAGCAGATTTAGGAAGGGAGAAGATAAACCTTATTATGTTTCTTTGCCAAAGGAGAAAAGAAACGATATTGACTTAAATGTGGGAAATTTAAAAGGGGCCATATGTTCTCACTTTGTGCTTTGTTTCTAATAGATAGACAGAAATCTTTGAAGTGTGGATTGGCACAGTAGGGTGCATGCTTCTGTAGAGAAAAGATGCTAAATGGGGAGGATGTGAGGGGGCACATGAAACTCTATTAGCCATGCAACAGCAAAGAGAGAAAGGCAAATCCAATGATAATGTACATCTGTTTCAGGGAATTTATAAGCTTTGAACATTTTTTATGTGCAGATAAGTGGATCCTTTTCTTACCATAACTTAGAACTTCAAAGCAGATTGTGTGGATAATGCAAATTGCTGAAATATGAGATTTTCCTACAAAGAGGTTTCCAAAAAAGGAAAAAAAAAAAAAAAAGGAAAAAAAAAAAAAGAATTAAGGCTAATTGATGCCACAGTCTTTTATGTACAGTGTAAAAACTCTACAAAAATTGATTTTTATGAAGTAAGAAATTGATGAAAAAAATATTGAAGTCTGCTGTTTGCATTCAGGGACTGTAGTTTGAAACTGAGGTTCTCTGAATTAAACATTTGTCTCCGATATCACTACAGCAATACTGTAACATAAATTAAGATATCTAGCCAAGCTGTAATTGTATCAAAGTCTGCCATGTCATAGGAATGTAAAACTCGTGAGTGTGGTGTGATACACAGCAGCTGACGTTAACATCACTGTCAAGGTGGTGAACCAGGAATTTCTAGGATATGAGAAAAAATGATTGCAAGAGACAAAAACTAATGGGGTGGGAGGCAGGGAGTGGAAGGTATTGATATGATAAATCCTGGGAGCTGATGAATGTGTAACTTCTCAACTGCTCAGAAAAAGTAGTTGCTCTCTGAACTGGGGGGTTAACACCCGGGCTTGAGGGTGCTGGCTGCACGTTCCAGCTGGGAGATCCAAATGTCCCAGTCCAAACTGCAAGGCTATGATTATCATATGCAAGAAATGACAAAAGGAAAGGGTTTTTGAAGACCCTCATGTGTTGCATGTGCTGCAGAGGTGCATTCCCTTCCGTTCCTGGCGGCCTCAGGCTATAAAGGCAGCCTTGTCTGCCTCCCTGCGCTGCAGCTGCCGGGCCGGGGGTGCTGGGGCTCCTCTCAATGCTGAACCCAAAGGCAACCAGGAGTGGGAGCTCACGCCTCGTTGCTGAGTCCTTCCTCAAGCTTGGCTCCACTGCCAGCTTGGCATCTTCTGTAGGTGTTTGTTGCTGCACTTCATTCTGAACAGACCGTCACAACCTTCATCCTGGATTTATTTTTTTTTTAATTCTTAAATCTTTGCACATTCTTGGGCACAGTCTGCCAATGGCAGGAGATTTTCTGGGGGGAGTACCAGGCCTTGATACCCTGCAATAGATCTATCCTTTCATATGTTGCGATGTGTTTTCATGTCCAGGGCTTGTTCGTTTGCCGCAAACCTGCCCCAGCTGAGGTGGAACCTTCTGGAAGGGCCCCTGGCTGGGGCCGCCACAGCTGGGGCAGGAAGGGGCAATTGCCACCACCGCAGCCTCTGGGCAGCACCAGCCCTGCCCCCTCGTGATCGCGGTGACTTGGAGTTCTTCCACCTCACCCTGACAGGTATGATCACCCTCAGAAGGGTGGATTTTTACTGTCGGCAGTTTGTCTTCGCGGGGCAGCCCTGTGAGAGGAGGAGGCTGTAAGGCTGCCGGCTCCAGCCCCTTGTGGCAGTGTTTTCCTAACTGCAATTAAACAAAACTCCCGCAAGCTACTGAAACGATTTGGGCCAAAATTTACTGGCTGAGGCTCTCAACAAGGGCACTGCCTTTTAGACATCTTTACCGGCTGCTGTTTGGGTTAACTAATCCGGCAAGAGGCTTGTCTGCAGCAGCAACACCCTGCCTGCTGCCATCTTCCCCTAGTCGGGGCAGGCCCTGTGCCAGCGCTGCTCCATGCCCCCAGCCTGCAGCTCCTCGGGCTGCCCGGCCACACACTTCTGCTTGAGGTGTTCTCACCCACTCTGTTAGAATCTACCCTAACAGCAGGGGGAGGGCAGTAGGCAGTGATGTTGAAAAGAACAGCTGTGTGCCATCTGACTGAAGGTAGAAACATGCAGTGTGTGGACTAATTAGGATCCCGAGTGGCAGTGTACAAAGTGTACAGACCAAACAGAACAGCGCCTTCTGCTTGTTTTGATCAGCTCTGTTTCTATCACTTTGATGAAAATAACCGCTTGATTTGTCACTCGCTGTGGCTGCCGGGGGATCCCTCACGCCCCGCGCTCCCAGACGGTCTCGCTCCGACGCTGGAATCGCGCAGCCCGAACACAGAGCTGTTTCCCAACTCTGCCTTCTGTTGTCTGCCAGTGGGGCTAGTCAGCAGCACTGAGTATCAACAAAACTGCATCAGCAACCTTCAGAACTTTGGAATTTACTTTCCTGCATTTTTTTTCCAGCCAGTTATGTTAGATGTTTTCCCCCCTCAATAGGGTAAGATGGCCATGCTCTGACCAGCTCAGCACAACAGTATGGAGTTTAGTTCTTTATTTTTCTTCTCTGATGTCTTTCAGTCATTTCCTTTTTGCTTTGAGGGGCCTGAGCTCGGCCAGTCAGCTTAGGCTTAGTCAGCTTCCTTCTGAACTGGTTTGGAGTTCGGGTGACTTTTGATGTAAACTGCATATGAGCCGGAACACCCTTTGTTTTTGTTTTGGTTTGGCTTTTGTTTTTGGTTTTTTGTTGTTGTTTGCTTGTTTTTTCAAAGTTCTGAGTAGGAAATTACCTTAAATACAAACATGAAGAAAAAAAATAATCTGAAAATCATCTTCCATGTGGAAAATGAATTTGTGGTGTTTCAAAATCTCTTGTGCTTCAGCAGGAGTCCGAAGGGACACTTTGGGGCAGTAATCCTGTGAACCGCTCTAGCAAGTTCAAGAGTGAAAGGCTCAAGTGTAGTTCTGCAGCAGGTTATAAGATGTAATGCTGAAGGGCTGTGACAGGCTTGAATTCTTCGCTTGTAATGATGCCCAGATAGAGACTGAAAGATGAAAATGCTCAGTGTGAAGAGATGCTCTTTTTTTCTTCTATGTGTAATAGTCAGCTCTAAGTTTGCATTGCTAAGCTGCTCCAATTAGCAGCATAGGGCTGACTTCAAATTTTCTTTTATTCCAGTACAGCTTCCAGTGAATTCTGGAATTTAAATTTAACTCTATTTTAATTCTAGACTTAATCTCTCAGATGCAACCTTGACTTTTTAGAAGGTAGTGTTTCATTAGTGTTTAGTTTCATTCCTGATCACCAGTAATTAAGTTATGATGAGTTACACACATACACTTTTTTCTTATTGTGACCTTTCTTTCTGAAGTGTTCCTGCTTTAATATTTTAACAGCCCCATTTTATGTTCTTTGAGACCTCAGTGCTCAGCCTGCACTTGTTTAACTGCAGTCCACAATAACGGACTCCTTGAGGGAATTATGAATCAACAAAGCCACATCTTCATGTGCAGGAGACCTGATGTCCTGTAAGCTGTCAGGTCTCACTTGAGCATAAAGAACATACTGTCAAAGCTACTGTGCTGTTGATGAATCAAGTAAAATGACATCTGTTCTTTACAGGAAGAGTCTAAATTGCTCATGTATTTTATCATGATTGGGTTTCGTATATCATAACCGTAGAATGTTAGGAACAGTTAAGTCCTTAATCATTTTCTTTGATATAACAGCACTTCAGTTAGCAATAAGAGTGTCAGCTCTAATTTGATGTATTGGCCACTTGCAGTAGATTTTTTTGTTGTTTGTTGGTTGGTTTGTTTCCTCTTCCTTTTTTGCTTACTACTGAAGAAGTTTACACATCTAGTTCCTACTTCTGAGCTCCTCAGGTAAGGTGACTAGTGTTGAGATAACGTTTTTAGATTGAGGGGTGTAATTGCTCCAAGTGCAATAGCACATGAACTGGTTTTCTCCCTTAATTGCAACAGTAAGTGCAAGTGGGGAAAGTGAACTGCGAGGCTGACGTTACAGCGGTACTATACCACTGCTAGAGTGCCAAGCAGAAACATGCCCCTTCTTTTCTGGAAAGTTTCAGAGATGCTGGAAAGATTTGATAGAAGTGTTTGGGTCACTACTGTGGAATGTTTGTTATCTGCCACTGGGAAGGAAATGGACCAGTTTCCCTAACCAGGGTTTACGGCTACAGGAGATCAGTTAACTAGGCTAGTATTGAACTACTTTAGTTATGAAATTTCCAGAGATCACAAAGCCTCATAAAGGCCCTAAATCTGCACTAAGTATTACCAAAATGGGCAATGCCAGTGGGTACTTTATCATAGCATTGCAGTTTTGACAGCACCTGGTGCTGCATGTGATTAAGGCATGGGATAAAGAAACTGAGCATTGTGAAGTTACTTCCCAAGGCTTCTGAGCATGCAGAGCTTGTCTTGGGGCCTGCAGCAAACAGATGATCCTGTCCTTTCCAGAACTCCCAGTCCCTTGTGCTGCGTGATGGTCTTGCTATTATAATTCTGATGATTCTTTTTGCTCTTACTGACTGCACAGTATTTAGTCTTCTGCTTTTGTTCGTGGTTTTATTTTAGTCTTCTAGTAGGGAGTATGACTTCAGGGAGGGAGGGAGAGGTTGCTCTTTCTCTTGGGGAGCTACTGAGTGTACTCAAGCAAGATGTTGGGGTATCATAGGGTCCTGTCAGGACTGTAAGGAGTCTGTGAGGAGTGCAGGAGCAGCAGAAACTTCAGACCCTGTTGGTTGTGGCTCAGAAAGTTCTGGGACTAGTTAAAACTACGCCTGGAAATAAGGTTCATTCAGAGTGGGAAAGTGCCCTAGCCTGAACACATTGATACTGGTAGAGCAGTGTACTGCTACAGCTACAGACAAGGGTGCAGGTTGTGGCGGGGTGTAAACTGGCATAACTGCTGCTTGAGAATTTAATCTGCTTCCTTTACCTTTCTGTTGCTCATGTGCTGCTACACAGCTTTTACAACACTAAAAAGAGCTGCTTGCAGCTGAGTTGGTGCTGACAACTATTTCTTTAGGAAGAGGCTAATGCTGAATGGATTATACTATTATTATACACTATTTGTGGTGACTTGACCACGCCTTATTTCAGGCTCAAGAAAAAAGGCAGATAAATATGGTTTATTGATGGTGTGCTTTTTCAGTGTTTGGCCTGGGAAGCAAAGGGAGCACGCAGGACCTCACCTGGCTAATCCTTCTATAAGCCTTCAAATAATTCTTTTCAACATCTGATAGGTAGCCTGGAAAAAGTGCTGTAGAATGAGACTTGGGCAGAGACATCAAGGAGGGGTGAAAGGAAGTGAATATGATGCTGCTAAACACTTCTCAATAATGTACAACCTTCAAGCACTAAATTGCTGTGACATTTATATTACTGTAAGTGATATAAATAACATTGTGAACACTTTTTTCTGTTAGACATTTTAATCCTGGCACTCTTGGCCAGCTAGTAACAATAGCAAAACCAGAAAGGCTCCCATGTCTCTTAGAGATCAACAGACTCTAAGGTAGACTGAGTCAGTGCTTTGCAAGGAGGGAATTTCACTGGAATCATGTTGAAAGCAGAGAGCAGAATAACAATGGGTGTCAGGAGCACTGAGTCTACAGAGGAGCTGAATGCAGAGGACGACAGAGACAGAGACTGAACTCCAAAAGGCAGAAATAAAAAGGTTAAGTCACACACACAACTTGATATAGTCAGAAGGTGCTGCAGAAATCTGCCAAATCTGTCAAAAAAATCCCTGTACTAACAATGGTATTTTTAGGCAGTATCATTCTGCTCAAAATCCACATTAATTCATGAGTTACTTTTTTTTCTGACACTCAAAATCTACTGGAAAACCTCTTTCTTTCTTCAGCAAGTTCCTGTCAGCCATGGGGAAAAGACTGATGCTCTGAGGCTTCCGTTTTCAAACCTGGCGTATTTCCAGAGCCACCTGTGAAAGCTCAGTGTTCTTTCATCAGGGGCACCCATTTTATGGGGTTGGCTCTAGCAGCCCAGGTAATTGTCCAGACAATTCTTCCTATCTGGTTGTTATAAGGCCTACACTACAAACCCAAACATTTTAATGCACATTGTGTTTATCTCTCTCTAGCTTACACTTTTTTTTTAATCTAATGTGTATTTTGCTTGTGTGGGCAGAAAGAACACAATATAACCACATGCTGAACCACCTTTTAGCCTTGCTGCTTCTGCTGCTCAGTGGTGGTAGCAAAGACAGGAGGTGTAGCATAAAATGTGCTCGGGTGTTTGTTTTAACTGCTTGAGAGGCATAAACTACTTTTCAGATACCTTCAGCATTATAAGGTCCATCCCGGTTTGGATTTTTGCAAGAAGCCAGAAGGGGGTTATTTGGATTGACCTTTGTGAGCAATTTGCTCTTTAATCTTGGACCATTTTTAGCTTGGTTTTTGCATCTTTCAAAGTAAGCTGCAAACCATATCCCTTAGTGGAGAAGGGCTTTCTGAAAACCTAGGCTTTATAAAAGGGTTATTTGGTGCAAGCTTAATTGGATAATGGTTGTTTGCTGTTTAACGAAGATAGGCTAACAAGGATTTTCTCTTGTGTCCCTGCAAACTTTAAGCCAGATGAGGTGGTACGCTGCGAGCTGAGCTACTTGGGTTTCATCCACACGCAACCACATGTGTGGGGTTTTGCAGAGCCATTTTCAAAACCCCCCTCATCCACTTCTTTCATAGACAGGCAACAACTGGGTTTATTCCCAACTTAATTTTCTAGGTCAGTCAGAACTTTTGAATTAAATTGATTAAGTCAGATTTGAATAAAATAAAAGCAAGGTAGACAAGGTTTAGCTATTAAACCTCTCTGTCCCAGGGCTCAGTTGTCGGTCAGAATTAGGATCGCCTGGGCTCTACGGGGTAATAAGAGCAGGCCAAGGGCCACACTGGGGCAGCTGGGCAGCAGAGTGCTAGAGGGCCGGGGAGAGCTGCGGTGGCAGTGGAGGGCACTTACAGCATTAGAGCACAAAACCCCGTCCAAACTCCCGGTGAAATCAAATGGCATCTTTCCTTTGACTCTTGACAGAAGCTGGATCAGGCCTCCCATGAATTGTAATGAATAGTTATATTAATCCACTGCTATGTAGCTGTGAAAATCCTGCATCCCCTTCACTGGGATGACGGTGCAAGGCTAAATCACCATGGATATTCGATTGCAGTCTGGCTCATGTAGCAGTAAGAGCATTACCAGGCAGCATTTTATCTAAGACAAGTGCTCTCTACAGTACTCACAACAAATCTCAACTTATTGAAACTCCAGTGATTAAATGTTTTACAGACCCTTGCAACATCAGAAGGCTCTGTGAAATAGGCATGGCTGCTTTCAATATGATCTCATAGGGATCCAATTACCATTTTGGCTCTCTTCTCACAGTCATTCAAGTGGACCTTGAAGGAAGTGTAACCCTTTCACTTTCCAACTTGCTTGGTATGCAAAACACTTGCTCAAGGGTAAAAGCCGGGAGTACAAGACCTGTAACACTGGAGCCAAATAGTCAAACTAATCAGATCTGTGCTGGTCTTTAAGTACAGCAAGAAATGAGGTAAAGTAGTTATACATGTTGTTTTGGAAAGTTTCAGGCCCTAAACTGAAAAGAAAAGGTCTCTCTACAGCAGAAAGTCTGGGCTAAACACATTCCTGCTGAATCAGTTGTGATAAATGTTTGACATATGTTCTTGTGTTGGCACCAATTATTGCTAAAATTCTATTTGCAAGGAGCAGCCAACAGTATGGTATGTGCAGAGTCTACTCGCATCCAGTTGCTTAAAAGGTAGTTCCTGCAGACTAACAGTGTGACCAAAGTTTTCATTCCCCTCCTTTTGGAGCAGGCACATTACAAATGCACATCAAAGAAAATGACCTCTATACTGACTTACAGTCTAGGCATGTTCCTGACAAACCACATCTGATGAAGAGTCTTAAAGAAATAGCAGAAGCAACACTGCTGGCAGCACAACAACAAAAGGGCTGGCCCCTTCCACCAGTCAAGGGAGGCTGGTTAATCAAAGGGGTTTGTACCAGGGAGAGGAAGTGTGCGCTTTACAGTGAAGCAATGCAGCCAAATAATGCATATGCAATGACCTAGCTAGGCAGCATTCTAACAAATCACATTTAATTACATATCTTCTCCTCTCATGATATTCTTCTTAGTACCACTGCAGTCAGGGAAATCAATAACAAATGTTCAGTTTGAATGTCTCTGTTCTGTAGCCTTGGACTAATTATGTACATTCCTACTGTCCTTATAAGGCTGGGGTAGCTCTCACTTCAAATGCTGAAAGAAAAGATGCAAAGAAGACCTCCCTTAATAGTATTCAAAGCAATAGGAACATAAATTATGAACCAAATCCATTGTCTTTCCTCTTGTGGTGTGTAGCACCTTCTGATAAGGTATGACCAGCCTCCTCCCAGGGTGACTGGCACTATTTGTTTGTGTCTATTATGGTGCACAGCACCATCGCCTTTGATTTCATGACCAGGGTGAGGTGCTGAGTTGAGCATCAGCATAGGAATAGGGACTGCTTGCTTTTATTGCTGGCTATTTGCTCTCATGGCCAAACCAAGTAACAGCTCTTGTTGCACGATTTCTTCATCTACAGCACAGGAATGACCATACTTCTCTGATCCCTCTCAGTGACGTGTGAGTGAAAAACACAGCACGTGAACTATTGTTGTCAGTACTCACGAGGTGATGCCAAAAGTCATGACACCTGGAGTGTGTAAAAGTCACAGCTGTGAAACAAATAAGTTCTTGAAATGAAGTGTGTGTGTGTTCCTTCCAGCCGTTGTAATTTAGGCACCGGGTTCCATATTTAAACTGGCTGCAATGAGATGTGGTTTGTCTTTTTTACTGGAAACAAACTGTTTATACAATTTGATGCAAATGGTAAAGATTTTCACATATTCATGGGGAAAGCAGTAGTATTTCTTTAAGGGAAAAAAGAGCAAACTACAAGTTCCCCTGGTCTTGGCAAATCATGAGGCGTTTTTCATTTTGTAACATCAAAGTCGGCTCCTCTTCTTTGATGTCTTCGCATGCTGTTTAAGGTAAAGCATGAATGAAGAAATGTCAATCTGCAAGGTGTCCATGTAGTTTATGCTGAACACTGAAGAGGACTTGTAGATAAAAGGCAAACACAAGGTTTGATAATGAATGTCCAACAAGGAGGTGTGCATATCTAAAAGGAAACACTCAGCTGGAGAACAGCTCTGCAAACCTTAAAACTCTGCTTAGCCCAAGTTTAAGAGATTAAGAAATAGTGGATTTTATTTTATTTTATTTTATTTTATTTTATTTTATTTTATTTTATTTTAAGTGTGG
>WUAM01000047.1:3947715-4005956 GCA_024336885.1 Actenoides hombroni
GATTAAGAAATAGTGGATTTTATTTTATTTTATTTTATTTTAAGTGTGGAACCAAGACAGGAATTCTGTACAAATCCTTGTTGTTTTATAAGAAATGAGTGTTCTTTCAGTGGTTTTACTTAGCAATTATAAATGCACCACCTTCTGTGCTTAATCTGACAATGTGTAATTTTGAGAAGATACAGAGTTAATACTCGGAAAAGTATCAGAGGGGAAAGTATAGAACAGGACAGTGCATTTTGGAAATGTATAATGGTTGCTTTGTGGTGTCTACTATCTCAACACTGGACAAAGATGTACACTGAATTAAACAAAGGTGACAAAAGTGTCAATGATTTCCCTTGGTTTGTACCGATGATCTGGATGCTGTAGTGGGGTGATAGCCACTTGGGAAGACTAAGCAGTCACAGAACATCTAGTGATGTCACTAGAATCTTAGCAGTAGAAAAGGGTGTTGCTGCTTTATCGTCCTGCTGCTCGCACTGAATTTATGGTTCCCATTCATTATTCCTGAAGTGGGTGAAAAGGTTGGTTTGATGAACTGTATGTGCTTTGCTTGATTTACTGACAGAGCAAGTGCATCGGGCACGCTGCCCTGGAAAAAGGGAGTACCGAAGGGGGCTGCAATGGGAGCTCAGGCTCTGCACCAGTCAGCCTTTTTTCTTCTTCTGAGGCAGCTCTGCAGAGTTCAAGCCTGAAATATATCAATGTCTTAGCATTGCTGTCTGTCTGCTAGAAACTGGACTGAGACTGCAAACTAGTTCTGATTAATTAACAGGGCATAAACCCCCTGCAATGGGTGCCTGCTGTGGTGGGGTGTATCTGAATCAGTAACACATAAAGGTGAGTTTCCAGACACAGCCAGGCTCCCTTTGTGTGTGACATTGAAATGAGCCTTGCCCATTAGGGTCAGAAAATAGAGATGACTGGAGTTTGATGTGTGATTATTGAGGAATGGATATCCATGCAAATCCAGGTAAACAGGAAGTAAAACTCCACAGCTTGGTCAGTGCACTTAAATTCTTATCAGTTAGTTGGGAATAATATTTATTAGCCCTTTAAAGGTGGAGAAGAGACAAACATAACACAGAGTGACTTTTTCTGCTTAAGAAACGTATCATTCAGAGCTGCTCAAACCTCCCTGAAAACTCTGCAGCCTTAGGATGCTAACTCAGAAAAATGTGGGTTACTGTGCATGGGAACATTAGTACCTTATCTGTTTTCATTCTTCCATATGGGACAACTTGTGAGAAGGTAAAATATCAATAGAAAGGATGCCTACATTTTCTCTGGAAATCTATCTATGGCTTCTAAGAATGCTCTCTTGTATTTCTTGATCATTTTTCTCCCTCTCTATTCTATTTTAACAAAATATGTGCAGAGACAAAAAATAAAATCTGGGTAGAAGAGTACTTTTTCTTTTATCTAGATCTCCCTGCTAGATTCAGACTTACTTGGCTGAAGAGAATTAGATGTGGAAGAGGCTCAGGGAAAGTCAGCAGCCAGAAATATTTGTTCTCAGTTAAGATGGGACAAAAGTGAAGAGAGATTATCTGATTGTGAATAGTGTGAGCTGGCTATAATATATGTCAATTTACAGATTCACAGATCTATGAAAGTGAAATCTGGTATCATTTTAAGATAGCTCTTAACATTTTTCTCTAGGCTTGGACTGTTTGAGTTTATCATCAACCTGTGGATTTCATGTCTATTGAGAAATGTCTTGGAAGGTTCAAGAATTAGGGGTAAATTTTCCTGGGGGTGTTGTGCAGCTGCACTATCCTTTGGAGAGCTCTTGGAAAAATCCCTACTGAATGCCATTGTGCACAGATAGAGCTTCACTGAGCTCTGCCCTGCCAAAGCTCCAGGACCTTGTTTTGGGGTTTGAACAGATCATGGGAGCAACAGTGGGTACACGAGCCGGTTGTATAGGTTGTATAGGACAGTTCTGTAGGAACAAAAAGGTAGAGGGTGGCATCTTTATGCTTGCATGAAGCCCTCCCCAAGTTTAGTAATCGGATCTCGTGCTTTCAGGTTTCCTTGCCGCTTCACAGTGAAAGAAATGCTTGTTTGTGTTGGTTTTGTCTGTAATAATTCATTAGGTCAAACAGGCTACCTATAGCAATAGGAGCACCTGAAATAATGTGTCTTGAGCTAAACTTATGTGCAACATCTGAGATGTTTCTCCTGAAGATCTAAAAGAAATGGCTGAGGTCTCTTGCTGCCATTCAAAATTGAGGCTTAATTTGAAGTTGAATTGGATCGGACAGTTTTAAAAAAGAATAGCAATATATTAGAAAAGAGATGACAAAAATATTCCCAAGACATTTTCAAGGACTTCAGACATATTTCTAATGCAGTGAGGGGATCCCCCAAGCCCTCAATTGTGCTTTAGCTCCCTGTGGTGCAGGTAGCAGGGAAGCTGTCCCAGGGAGGAATTTAGCCCAGGTGGTTAAACCCATCTGGGCCGCTGAGCATACTCGAGTCTATGTTGGCATAAAAGCACCCAGCCGTAGCAGGCTGGCTTAAGGACAGTTTGGTAGTCTGAACACAGCCATCGCACCTCTCATGGCATTGTAGATATTTTCTTCACTGTGAACCACGCTAAATTGCTGACGGATTTGATCCGCTGTTCACAGAAAGTCTGGTTCCACTGGGCAGCAGCATCAACCTTAATATCGCACTCACAGAAGTGAATTTTTAATTCAGATTTTTTTTTGTTTAAAGAATTGCAGTTACATAAAACACTGACCTGAAACTGACACTGTTTTGTCTCAAATATCTTTTTAGTCAAATTAAGTCCCAATCTTATACAGTCTTTGCCTTTGTGGTCAAACTGTTACACTTATTTGTATGGTAGATATCCAAATATTTGCTAGGAAATAAAACTTTTGAGAAGAGAGATTTTCAAGCTCGGAGTCTTTTGAATGCCATCTCTGTGAAAGCTACTGACAGTCAGTAGGTGGAGAGTTAGTGTTGTCTGACAAGGATATTCATGGGGAGCAACTTCAAAATGCAACACAGAAGAAAAGAATTTCAGGACTCTCCAAAGACCTTGGAAGCAAGAAAGTTTTACCCCTCAGCACTTGTGCAGAAGGAACTGTATTTGTTCCAGGAGGCTCAACCACTTCATTTTGTTATGATCCTCTCAGTTCAATTTCTCCAGACACAGGGAAATGAAATGGGACTGGCAGGTAAGGGTGGATCTTGCCATTTGAATCTTGAAAAGACAGAAGAACCAGTGGCTTAATTTGTTCAAAGTATATTCTTGCTGTTGGACTGCTGTGTTCTTCAACAGGAGGCTACCCTGCTTCAGCCTACAGCAGCAATGATGATGATATTCTTTTTTGTATCATGTGTACTGTAGTTGGGCCTAAAAGCCCTATTCAGCTTCACTTGTGCAAAACACTTCATACAAATCTTATTCAATGATAATCCCTGCTTAAGAGAGCAGATCTGTAGGAGAATCGCTTGTCTGTCATACTCTAGCGCCGAGATTCAGGGCTGTTGTCACAGGAAGACAGATGTCTCTATGGATAGAGAGAATGGTGGGGTCTCACATGGATCTTTCTTACATTTTCTGACATATATTAGCTGCTGAACCCTAGAAGGTATGTGACAACCAAAGCCTCTACCCTTGCCATTTAAAAACTTTTCATCTGTTTAAACCCTTTAATTCTTTAGCCTTAAGAGCTTTGATCTGCTCTGTCCCTCCCTGGAGAGCAACTATGGTTTTGCTCTGTTCCCTCCTCTTGTTCCTTTTGCCCACTTCATGCCCTTCCGTCTTTATATATCCTTCCTTATTCAGCACAGTGTCATGTGTTGTGCTTCCTGAGCCTGCAACTTCCCTCCATGCTCAAAAGCATGCCTGTTAACTGAGTGTACAAACACTGTCCTCCTTGCTAGTTCCCTGAAAACCTGCTGCAATGCAGGCATCTCTTGGGGAACCAGCTCCTGGCTCATCCTCTGCACATTGTCTCCAAATGGTTTGCTGCTTTGCCTAGATGGTAAAGCTCCATGTATTCACCTCTCTCCTATGGTGCAGAAAGCTGACAGCACTTAAACAAGCAATCACTGGTGACAATATGAAGAGTCTTCAAAGAGTTGCATTTACATGTAAAAAGACAGGGACAGGTATGTACAGCAGGTGTCCCAAGGCAGGTGGGTATCACACTTTAGCTATGGCTTACTGCAATGCGAGGGGAGGAGAGTGCATGTTGTTACTAAAGCAGCACCTCAGGGTCCTATCCTGGACTGTGCTGTGCCTCCTGTTTTACTGGCACTGTACAAATGTATTATGTCAGTCACTGACACGAGGAGATCACAATCTAGACAGACAAGATAACTACAGAGCAGTGGTGGATATATATGGAAAGGTTTTCAAGGGCCCTGCAGCCTGTCAGAGGTAGAGCTGGGACTCCAGCTCAAGGCATCTTAGTACAAACTGAGCCTCTTAGTTTTCAGTCCTTGCTGCTGTTGACGACTAAATCAGCAGGTTTGTTTATCTGCCCTGGTTCCCCTAGCCTACAAGCCCCAGCCCCTTCTGTAAGCAAAGGGACCATTTAGGAGCCAAGCACCTTAATCCTTTAAAGGCTCTGTGCATTGGGTCTGAAGATCATTGCCATGAAAAATAAAAGGTCTTCAAAATGGATTGATTTGGGGCCGCAGTGAAGGTACAAGACTGGTTTTATCTCATAGGGCCAGCTGGAGCTGCAAGCTTTCTGACACCCTTTTCACCGCTAAAGGGGCTGAGCCCATTGGATGCTGTGAATGGTACTAATGCTCAAAGACCATCAAACCCTCGCTGTGGCATTCAGGGACTATACTAAGCCTGATGCACGTGAGTAATTTCAGGCTCCACCTGAGTGCCTCTGAGCATAATCAGTTGGTGTGTAAGTGAAATAAAAAATGAGCTCTAGAGGGGAGCCTGGGAAAATCAGGAGAGTGAGAGCAGAGTCTGTCATGTAGAAGTTCAGTGTGTCCATAGAGACATGGGTGCATTGGGCAAAGAGCTTCTGGAAAGGGGAATCCCACCTCTAACCTGCTACATGTCAATGAGGTGTCAATAAGCATGTGCATATCAATACTTTGATTTTCAAAAAACTTTTTTCAAGGTTCCACATAAGAGGTTATTGAAGCAATTATATTGCCAGGAGGTTGGTGGTCAGGTTATTTTATTGAGAACTGGTTAAAGGACAGGAAATAAAGGGATGGACTTAAAGGTTACTTTTCCATTGCTGGAAACAGAATGCTAGTCTAGATGCACCGCTGGCCTAACCCGGTGTTTCTTATGTTCTTGAATCAGCTGTGATCTCTTTTCCAGGGTAAGTTTGTAAAGTGGCCCCATGAATGTCTTCTGCATTACCAGGAAGCAACTGGGAGTATTCTGCTCCCTGTGTTTAGTTAGGTGTGATCTGCAAGGAGAGATATGTACATTATGCAGAACTAGAAAGAGTCAACTTCAGGCTGTCCTTGTTAGCCTAACTTAGAAACTTTGGAAGTAAACTGCAAGTTCCAGCACTGTTGGATCTGGATGTTGCTGTCTTGATCTTGGAGCACCTGGCAGCTAATTTACTTGTGGAGAGACAGTTCATTTTCACTGTTTCTGAATTTGGGGTTAAAACCGCATTAGACTGTCTAGCTTTTTACCAATGTATTCATCGTATGCCTCACTGAAGAAATAATGGGCAAATGAGCTGCTGGAAACCCAAAAGGGACAACTATAATTTTCAGTTTATTATGAGGAAAAAATACATCTGGAGTGATCAAAGGTAAAGAGTTTGCCCTCTGGAGCAAAAGCAGCCCCTGTGATGCGCAGGCATATCGTGGCACACCTGGAGGTGAGCCATGGGTCGGGTGCCTGAGTCTTCTTTTTTAAAAATTTCCATTTAGAGGAGGGGAGTGAAAACGAGAGCAGAGACAAAGGAGGGTCAGGAGCTGAAAGGAAATAGAGAGTGATTAAAACAGACTGAAGGATTCCATCCCCAGCTGGCGTAGCTTTGCTGCTGGGTCTCACATGCTGCCACAAGTTTTCAAAACCAACAACAACCTTGTCTCACTACAGAAGGCATAAAACAAACTTTAGCTCCTGCTCAGTCTCTCTCTTGGAACAAGAATTCTCAGTGTCAGTCAAGCTGGTTTGTTGGGTTTTTTTTGATAAAAGCAAGAGTTTATGAACATGTGATGGAAGAGAGGGGCAGTAACGTAGAATCAGCTTCCTTGTAATCTGAGGCACTGGGAACTGTACTTTTAAGCATGTTAGCCTCCCAGAACGGGAGCCTGGGAGACAAGCAGAGCAGAAGCACATGGTTCTGTGATACCAGGACAGCAGAACTGTAAATAAATGTATTACTTTAAGGAACCTCGAGCCCCAAATGATCATACCACATCATGTCAGAATAAAGAGAAGAATATCCTAAATAATCTGAAAAGAAGAAGGAGACATCGACGGCTGCTACTAGAAATTATAGGAGACAACCGAATTAAAGAACTGAAGTTACAGTAAGTGCTTGCTATCGCAGAATGCCAACAAAAACAAAGACAAGAAGACAGCTTTATTTGTGAGAATTAGAGGTCTTCATGTTCTTGATGCATTTAACAGTCCTTACATAAATTCAAGAAGAGGAGGCGTTCTCTGAGCCCTTAGTACAAAAACAGGATAATATTAAATCTGTTGTAAAAGATGCATGTGAATGTCATTTAAGCTCCTTTAGATCCTGCAGAGGAATAGCTGCAATAGTGGAGAAATGTGATGGAATTAGAAAATACCTCATCAGGAGGATGGACTTTTTAAGAGAGTTGTCTTCCAATGACTTCTTTCCTTAAGGTGTATGCAAACCAGTCCCCTGAGGTGTGTTCTGGGCTGTGATGAGGTAAGAGTCCAGAAGGTGGACAGCTTTCTATGGGCCTCAGCTCTGATCAAAAAGGTACTATCAAAGAGGTTGGGGTTAGCTGGTTGGGCTGCAATGCTGCATAGACTCTATTATGTACTAGAGTCTGCAAAACTCCAATTTACCATGCTGCTTTGTTCTGTGGAGGGTCAACGGCTCCAGATGGAGAGAGCCTAAGAGCAGTCTGAGTTTAAGGAATTAAGTACATCTTGACTGAAATGAAAACAGTGGCCTGTTTTCAGCCTAACCACCCACTGCAGGTATTTCTGCAGAAAGGAGGAGTGCTGAGAACTAAGTATCTGACAATGATAACTGGATTGGTGCATATCACACGCCACAGAGTTGATACTTGTGTCTCATCAGTGCTAACAGCAGTCCCGCCTTCCCACACTGTTTTTGGCTTCCAGTGTCTGAAAGCAGGATGATGAGAATTAAGCAGATCTGTTCTGGTGTTTTTGACCATCTCATTCTTTCTCTTTTCCTTCTGCAAATGTCCTATCAAAGAAAAGCAAACATGCATCCAACTTCAGTCTTGGAAACTGGGGGAGGCATTCAATGAAGGTGTCATAATTAAAGTTCTAGTTGAAGTCATAAAATAAGCCTAAAATGAGGCCAGAGTGTTCAGAAAAAGCTTTGGAGATATTTTTTTTTCCCTTTAAATGTGTTGTAACTTGATCTTAAAGATGCTCCTGATTCTTCAACGTAGTGGATGCAGACTTCCAAATCCTTTGGCTCTGTTCATGCTGAATTACTGCCACATGGAGTGGAAGCCAGAGAATAACTCATTTTTCCCTTACTCTCCTCTTGCTAAGCCTCCCCCCCATCCCCCTTCCTTGCTGTAAGGAATACAGCACTAAACTTTCATCAGGTCTAATGAAGTCTTGCCCTCTACAGATCCAAATTCACCTGCCCCCCCCCCTTCTCTCTGAAGCACTTCTTGGTAAGACAACTAAGCTGAATTAGGTTCTATTTTAAAATGGTTTGCCGCTGACAGCTTCAGTTCTACAAGCAGTTGAAAATGGCTGGCAAACCTTTATACAAACAGCATGCAAAACATCACACAAAGCCTAGAGAAGAAATGGCTTTAGATGTAGGGATTATAAAAGAGTGAATACAATTTTAAGATAAAATACAAGTGATTAAGTTAATGATGGATAATTTCACCGGTTTGAAAACTATAATTAATAGGAATTATTTGTATATTTAGAAGTTTAGCATAGCTCCACTAAAAACGCTACATCAAACATAATGATATTGGAAGCCTATATAATGAAGAAATGAACCAGATGTTCATAAAAGCTTATAAAGCTTCAGTAAAAAAAGGGGCTGCATGAAGAAGCTCTAATGATAAAAAGATGCCACTTGCTGTTCTGCTCTTCTTTTAAATACATCCTTTCTGAAATAATGATTATCATTTGCACTTTCATCTTAAGTTAAATAGCATATGGCTTTGGCTGATTAAAGCCCCCTCCTGGTATTAATCAGCATCTTAGTATCATGTTTCTAATGGAGGCAGCAGTTGCCCTGCTGATATTGTAAGCTTTTTAACAACATCTAAAGTCTGTGGATCACTGCTGCTGGCAAGAAATAGCTTTGAGCCTCCTATGTACAAGAGTATTGCAAAGATGTCACTTACAGGTGCAGTTTATATGAGCTTCTACAACATACAGTATTTTAAACATTTGCTGAAACATAAATAATTACATTTAATAAGTAGTTACCTGGTTTTGAAAGAAAATCGGAGAACTTTTGAGCATAGTAGCATTTGATACATAGAGGCATCACAGAACCAGAGCCTACAAGCTGCAGGGAAGTGTTGGGATGCTTTTGAACGTCTACAGATCATGAAGGCTGTTTGCATGGCCACCCTTCTAGCCTTGAGCCCAGGCCAGCAGTGATGCTCACAAGCTGTGGCACAGCTTCGTGCAGAACTGACCTCCTCCAATGGCTAAGCTTGGTTCAGGGGCGTTGTAGATTCCTCACGTCATCTCTCACCTGAGTAGGGAGAACTGCCAGCTGAGCTGTGGTGGCAGTGCAGCTACACCCGGGCTGGGGCTGCTCGTTGCTGGGAGCACCTGGTTCCTGTGATGCCAGGCTGGATGGAGCGCAGGGAGACTAGAGCGTGTGATTTAATGGGGATCGTACTGTTCTCTGTCACACAGCTTAGAGAGATGGGTGAGGAGGGGGCGAGCAGCTCAAGTTTGACATTTCCCACAGGGACTCTGTCCATCCCAGCTCAGCTGTGAAGCAGAAGTGGGGCCCTTGGGCAAAGCACCGAGTGCAGAATGCTTCCTGGGTCTGCTGCTTTTTTTTGGTTTCCCTTGAGACTTGCTCTCATTTATCATTGAGATTTAACAGTGCCCCGCAACTTAGCTACCAAACTTGTTTTGTTTGTGCTGAATGGTGAAACACAAGCACAAAACAGCAAGAAAACTGACGTTAATGGAAAAGTTTAATAAAACTTTTCAGAGGTTTTTGAAGGGAGGAATATCCTGGAAAGGCTGACACGCCAGGAAGATCTTCAGCACTCCTTTTCTATGCATGAAGGAGTTCTGAAGAGTTGTTATCTTGCGTATTGTAGTGATAACAGAGTTTATATATATGGATAATTTCCCAGATCTGGTATTTCTGCCTTAGCACCTGGGAATCCTGTTGGACACTGCTTCCATTTGCTGTTTGATGTAGCTACCCTAAGGCATCGTGGATGCACAAAATCCTACAGACCTCCACTCCTTTTCTGTCTGGATTGCTCTACTAAAAAACTGTAGGGCACAATGCTCAATCCTGCCTTACAAATAATGTTTGGCAAAGCAATACTATCGGAAGTCTTCTTGTTGCCAACTTCCCCTTCATTAGCTTCCATCTTTCATTTCTTATAATAATGTTCATCTAACAACTTCCTCTATGCCAACTGGACAATTATTCTCTGCCCTTTTGTAAATGGCTGTTATTTAACTCATGCTTTGTCCTTGTCTTTTGGAGTTTCTGGGCTCACTGAGTATCACCGTTCACCACATATGCTCCTGCTGAGTATCTAGCATGGCTCACAAGAGACTTGGATACTTTAGATGTTGTGTTTCATTCATCTTGCACATTTTTCCTGCAGCATATGCCATTGGCCAGGCTTGTCTGCTGCTTCTGTCCCACATTTTGAATCTTTGTGTTTGAACTTGAACTTTTTTCATTTCTAAAAGAACGTACAGTTGTTCTACTCGTATTCTTGATTTTTAAAGTAATCTAAGACTGCGATTTTTAATTTAGCATTTTCCCACTCCTTGTTTTGTTTTAGAGTCACCGTGTACTAAAAGCTGATCTCTAGGCTCTATTTGTTTTCTTGGTCTCCTTGACTATGTTTTCTTGAATGAAAATATCTTTGCATCTTTATAAATAATATTTGCCTTGTTGATAATCATTGACCATCTAAATATTTCAAACTCTTTCTCTTTTGAGTGCTAGGACATATGAATTATACTTACGCACTGAATACATAGGGTAAATTATGCAAACAATTTCATCTCTTCCTTAGTCAGAATTGATGGTATTAGGGCCAATTTACTCCCCAGAAAAGCTCCTCTTGGCAGCCTAATGTCTTTTTATTTAGTTATTTGACATCTGTAACTTGTTTCTGTTCCATTTCTTTATTGGCTATTGATGAGGTCAAGATGGTGGTTTGGCAGTTGCTGCCGACCACCTGTTTTTCAGCTCATCAGCCCACATGGTTGCCACAATGTCACAGAGATTGTACAGAACCTGCCTCTGTCCAGGGGTTTACTCGTAATCGATTTCCTTACAAGCCACAAGGAAGTCCCTTCTGCCACTGCTTTGTCTCCCTGCCAGCAGTGTGCCTGAGATGCCTCAGAGAGGGTGTTCCAAAACAGCCCTGCTCAAAGGCCCTGCAAATTTCCATCAGTCTTTCCATAAGTAACAGGAGAACCCGCTTCCTGTTTAAAAAGAACCACTGACAATGTGTTTCAGTTAGCAACCAACCACACATGCCTTCTTGCAAAAATTCCTCTTTGATCATTACAGTGCCTTCATTTTTCTTCCCCACTAATTTGCCATTACTCAGTTAAAAGAGGAGAACACGGAGTCACCACTGGCCAGGCATCTCGGGAAGTGAGCAGCAGCTCTTGCACCACGGAGCGAGATCCGTCTTTGAGAAATGGAAAACGAGGGGCACGTTTCTCGCAGCTTTCCGGAAGAGAATCTGAGCAGTGGCATCACCGCTGGCTTTCTAGCAGCTGTGGGCATTTTCTAGCTGTGAGAATTACAGTTTGGGGACAGAAAACATAATTGTCATTTCTTTTCCCTCCCCTCTCTTAATGAGAATGTACTATTCGTAACGATTTTATAGTGACATCGACAAACTTTGTCATGAGGCATTAGCACACTCTGCTAAGTGCTGTAAAATGAGCAAGGTCTGCCTCTTTCAGTCAAGTGTATTTGCTTACAAGTCTGCAGTTCTGCTGCTGAATTCCACGTCGAGCTGCTTCTGCAGAGGAAGCAGAACTGTAACTCAAGCAGCATGCAAATTGTTGTCCAGGTACTTGCTTCCTTTCTTTCTGAATACTTCACAATCCAGTCCTTGTATTTTTTGACTGATATCAGCAGTAAACTCAAGGAAGTGAATGTGCCTAATCGTAGAAGAATATGTGCTTGCAGAATGTTTCAACTTTGGCCAGTCTTTATTTACTCTGGGGCTGCTTGCCACCTGAACCTCTGAACATGTCAGCTGAAGACTTCCTCTAGGAGCTGAAATGGCAGAAAGACTGCACATTTTCAGTAGTAAAATGGAGTGGGTTTACTTTAAACTGCATTGTGCACATGGTAGTAAGAATCTGCTCTTCATATTTCTTTTGGATTCCTCGTAATTTCTTCAGATTCACAACTGTTTAGCTAATGATATACACAATGGTCCCGTCAGTCTCAATGCAGACTCTGCATAGCTATAAATTGCATGACACGACAATTATCATGCAATTTGGGGGTTGTGGGAGCTGTAAACATTATAATAATCTGATTTAAATACTCAGTGCTACAACAAATTAGGCATGATTATAGTGAGTTGAGTTCTGCCTTGAATGCAAATGCAGTTTCATCCAACTCCAATAACAATTCCATAAAAGTACAGAGAGAGAGCAAGTGGTTCATAAAGTATTTTTAAAAAGGAAAATGTTGTATATATTAATGAACACAAAATAAAACCTAGGGAGAAATATAAATATACTTTGTGATGCTTATCTCAGGGATAATTGTTTAGATTTTTACATCTGGAACAGCTAGCATTTCAAAAGCTAAATATTTGATTCATGCAGTTTATTTTATTTATATTAGATGTTCTCCACGTGTCTGAAATTTATCCCTTTGCTCTGGCCTGCGTCACTTGCACCCTTGTTTTGTATACCTGCTACACAGGCCTTGGGTGGGATCTGATGTATAGATGCTATGTGCTAGTAATAGGCAGGTGTTCAGTGTGTGTACCTGTCCATGCTGCTTTGGGCCACTGCTTGTCACCTGGAGTACTGTAGTGTGTAGGAGCTCTAATTGTGGGCGGGTGACCCCAGATCTAGTTCAAAGAAAGAACAAAAAGTCAGTCCGTTTGCCAAAAGCTGCCATTTCAAAGACTGGAAAAAGCAGATGGATGTGGACAGGCAGGAAATAAAGAAGAGCAGTGACAGTGTTGATCTCTACAGCTGTGCACTCCGCTGCAGGTTGTGTTTAGCTGTCTCCTTCGCAGTGAGAGAGAGCTGTGGAGAAGGTATCTCTACGTAGGCTGCCTTAGTTTTACACTGGGATAGCCGACTCAAAACTGAGGGCATATGAAGGATAAAATTCCTGCTTGGGTTTAAGAGATAAAAGTGCCTGTGGGTAGCTGGCAGCATCTGTCTAGGGATGAGGGAGAAGACCAGATGAAGTGTTTTCCATGTCCAAATTCTGCTGGCTCAGCTTTCTTAATTGTGTGTTGGCACCCTACAGATAGCTACAGAGCCCGGCCTGAAGAGGAGTGATCACCGCAAACACCAGGAAGAACTCAGTTTTGTGGATGACAGTTGAACCCTTGGAGCACAAGACACAGCTCACCGTGTCCTCCTGATAGAACAGGGACATCACAGAGAGCGCTGTGAAGGTAGAACTGAAACAGGGGAGAGCCCAGGGTACTGCTATAGACAGAATAGAGCGGTGAATAGAAATCAGAGTAGTACCTAGGATATACGTTTCCTTCCCACACTGTGTACATACACACACGTGCAAATTGTCCCTTTCCCCATCTCCTTTAAAATATGTCAGCTATGATGGACGGGGCTAGAAGTGCGGCTGTGTATTCCCCCCTGCCATCTGCAGCTGAAACAGCTGGGTGAGCAGATGGCCATGCCCTTTGGAGGTGTACCTGTGGCACGGGCTGGCAGGGCAGCGTGGCGTGTTTCACAACAGCACAGCCTCCACCCTGCTTCTGAGACACGGTGCATCACTTGCTCAGTGGCCCGAGCTGGGGCATTGCACAGCATTGTAGCTGTCATGCTGAATGACTGGCAGCAACAGAAGTTAAAATGAATTAAGTATCAGCTCATTTCATATCTGCTATAAGCAGAAACATTTGCAGTGATCAGTCAGCAGTTTATTGGCTAAGATCAACAACTGAGATAACTACAAATAAGTGGCTTTGCAGCCTTTTTTCTAGCATGTCTTTTGCAGTCAGTATGAATTACTACAGTGGGTTTCAGGAGGTACAAAGAAAGTTCAGCTAACAAGCAAATAGATATAAAAGAAAAGGATAAAGGGAAGCCAATGTTAATGACTTTTCCTTACCAAAGACAGCTGGAGTTCATAACTGTATCACTATTAGTCTGCACAGTGTCATTGTCAGTCTGAAGACAAAAAAATCAATGTGCTGTTTTCTTTTTTCTTTCGGAACAGAAGAATGCAAGAACTAGATTAGGATAGATTAGTTCAAATATCTGGTCTGATGGCAAATAACATTGGGATCAGAGAAATGAAAATGCTGTATGAACTCTGGCCAGAAATTCCACATTTACTAGAAATCCAGTAGTGCTGTTGTTCTCTACTGGGATGCTGTGAGCCTCAGTGCTGTCCTGGGTGTTTACTACTCTTATGACATGGAAGAGGTTTCAAACGTGAAATCTTCTGGAGAGCTGGCTCCCATTTTAGACAGAATTGGCACCCATTTTGTGCCATGACTACAACTGCTTTCATTATTTAGAGTTAGTGCTAAACAGTTTTTAAGACAGAATCTAGTGCTTGCTTACAGCCAACATCCTAATGTGACCCAATGAGGAACTCAGCTGGTAACGGTGCAGTGTACTTTTCAGTATGATGGAAAAACAAATTCCCAATGACTCATTATTCAAAATCTCTTAGTATTTTACCAAAAGTAGGGACTTCTTGACCAGTTTTCAACATGGATAATGTAATTGTTAAATCCCCTTTGCTGACCTAGCCATTGCCTTTTCCTCGTGCTGCCCAAAAGGGTTATAGAGGGCTGCTGTGTCCCACTGAACAGCTGATGCATGAGGTCTCCAAAAGCACCATTCCAGCAGTTCCTGAAATGCAGCATTGCCAACTCTTTCAAGTTAAATGCAAACCTCACAACATTTCTTTTAAAGCTTAAAGCTTTAGTTCCTTGACTCAATGATTAGGTGAAAATCTTAGTTTTCTTAAAGAAGTAAGTACTTCATTCTATGAAGATGGATATAGAGAAAAACCTGGTTGTATATAATATAGTTTTATATGATCAGGAAATATCAGTCAGAAGAAACTGAAATGTATTGTATTTTCAGAACACTCCTGAGGTTTTAGACCAGACCTTCATGTTTTCAGTTCTTGATTTTGCATACTGAAAATGTAGAAATTTGAAATTATTTTTTTTGTACACTATTTCATGAGATAGTGCTGTTTGAGTCCTCTTTGTATAATATTTAAAGAATTTGGTGGGCTGAAAGTCCAAAAAGATAAATTGTTGTTTTATTGCTTGTTAGATAAATGATGTGATGGGAATACATCGTATTCCTTTTTTGATAGCTAAGAAATATGTGATTCTATGCAATGTAAAAAGTGGACCTTTCAATCCACTATTAATCCACATACTTCTTTTCCTGAGATAACATCTCCAAAGGAGGAAAGAAAAAAAAAAAAGGTGAACTTTCAGTATTTTTCCCACATATGAGAAAAGAGCCCATAAGTTGTTGATAATGTGGTAACTGGCCCTAGAAAGGAAAGAAATGACATGTCTAGTTCTGGGAATGCCTTAGAACAAACCTTCCTGGGACAGGCTGTATGGCTCCTTAGCAGATTTCTGCTGGCCTTCCCAGAGGCTTCTTAATGAGATCTTGGGACTGGCCATCACTCTTACTGCATGCATCTTTGTCTTGGTTCTCAACCTATATGTTGCTGTCTTGGTATTGAGTCTCTGTAAATTTCTGCACCTCATCAACTGGCACTGGAATCAGCACTGATGTTATTATATGTACTTTCCCACTTCTATTTATGGATCAAACATTTTGGAAGAAAGAAAAAAAAAAGCTTCTAAAACAACTACTGCCACCTAGTGTCATACCAAACTCAGGAATCCCACACAAACAGCTCAGGCTCTTCCCACCGGAAAAATCCTTGTCAGTAAGTCCAATTTCCATTGATTTCAACTGGCACCGACTTCCTCAGACACTGGGGTTACAGCTGGTAGAGCAAACCCTATATATTTTCCATCACTATATCCAGGGAAATGATTTTACATAGGATACTTGAGAATCTATGTGTGTGCATTGATGTGATGACAGATAATTTATTTCCATCCTGCAGCTTTACACTAATGCAGAAGTGGGCATTATTTGGCAGCCTGTGGTATGGTGGCAGCCTCTGACAGTGGTGCTGCAGGTGAAGAAATGTCTCTACCTGCCTATTGACCAGTTTCAGAAAGCTGGCTCTCAGCAACATAAAACCATTCTTAAAGGTATTTGCAATAATAATAATAATAATATAAATAATAATAAAGAAAAATAATAAAAATATCACCATTAATTTTAGCATATTTTAAAGCACTGTAGTAAGTATTTTATACTGTATTTTCTTATGGTGGAAAATCATTAAACTAGAGCTTAACACAAGGAATTTGTGATGCAGTGTTCTCAGAATGATACAGCTCCTAATCATTCTTTGTGCTGAATAAAAACTACCATGAGACAAGGTGCACCAGAAGATACTGATTACACTTCTTGGTGCTTGTGGCAATAATTCTGATTGAAATTAATTGCATCATTTATTAATGTAAGGCTTGATACACTGTGTGCTGATAAATATCCTTTCTGCATGACAAAAGCTCAGTCAGAACAGTGTTATCACCACTCGCCTCTAATGGCTGGATGCTGAAAGCCAAGTCAGATTACCTCTGTCTGCTCTGAGTTTTTACCAGCAATGGAATCCACTGAGATTCCTGCAAACGTTTTGGGCTCAACGAGTGCCTGTTCTCTGAGGTCCTCAGTGATCTTACAAATTAAGTAGTTCTCCAAATATTTCTGCATTAACTTGGTGCATATTATTGAATACATTTTGCAGATCGTTAAAGCAAGGTGGAAAAACTGACACTGGCAGCACTTAGAAGTATGTCTGTGGGAGCAGTAGTTTAAAGTACATACTCTATTTCAGTCCTAGCTGTAGAGCTAGGAGCAGAGTCCCAAAGTCCGATCTGTGTTTCCTGTTCTTGGATCAGCTCCCTTCTTAAATTACTGTAGCAGGATTTAGAAAATTAAAGGAAATGGGGCACTAATAGTCAAGACTCTGAGAAGAGTAGGAATTGTCAAGAAGTCTGTGTGAATGCTCCATCTGCTCCTCAGAGGACTGTGAAGCAATGGCCAGTATGACACAGGCACATTCTAGAGCTGTCATGACCTCTTCATTTCTGAAAAGCTAAAGTAACTGAGGTTGTGAAGGAATGTTTGAATATCATCTTCCTGCACATCTTAGTGATCATTGGCAGATCTGGGAAAGTTCAGAACTGCAACCTGAGAACAGTCTATGAACTGCGAAGGGCGTGAAGACTGGCAGAGCTCCTGATTCAGAAAATGCTATGCAGCTGTTTAATTTTCAGCACATGAATATTCCCTGAAGTTAGTGTGTGCTCAGTCTTTGCTGGATTGGCACATTACCACTGAGAGGTAAAAGGCACAAACCCCTCATTGCCAGTGTTTTGAAAAAGAGGCAGACGTTTTCTCTTACACAGCATCTTAGTCCATGCTCCACATAATGTCCTGTTATTTCAGTGGCATTGCTCACAAGAATGTCACTATCTGACCCTATGCATTAGTTTTGTACGGACAAATACAGACAAAGCTTTTGCAGTTGGAAGAGATGGGTGCAGCTGAGGTTAATACTGAATTTTTTGCCTCATCTTCTTTCCAAGGCTACCAGTAAAGATAGAGCAGTGAAGACATATCTATTCTGTTTTTTCTAACTAAAAATAACTCTCTGTTTTTAACTTTTTTTTTCATCCTAAGGGTAGAGGTTGAGGCAGTCTTGAAACAGTTCAGAACTTACTGAACAAATATCTCCTTATTCTGCCATGCAAAACATCCACAAATGTTTTAACCCCCCTCTGTTCTATCTTTACATATCTTGGCCTAGTCGCACACAGAAACAGGAGGCTTCACAAATGATCTCCAGGTTTTCTGTGATATACGTTATCAATAATGGAATTACAATGTTGGTCATTCAAGATTATCCTGATCTATGGATACACCCCAGCACCATAGTAGACTCAAAGAGAGAATACCTCTGGGCGTTTTGAACAAATGTCTGCAAATCTGTATGGATAGTTTCAAATTTTTCATCTAGAGGTGTGACTGAGCTTTAAATAAAATAAAATATGTGTACACAGGTAGAGCTAATCAGAATATCTGTGAGGTATTTCCTGGCAGCCTGCCAAACAAAAGTACAATTACAGCATGACCAGTCTCTGCTCAGATGCAAACGTACAACCAGCCTGAAAACATGGTTCTGACGTTGTTTGAATGTCTGTCTTGCCTCTTGTATGAAATAAAGTGCATGAATATAATTTTTATTTTGCATGACTGTTAGTATACTACACAGGACGGTTGAAGAGCTGTCAGGTAGTCAGCTGCCAATCATAACATCTGCTTGCATCTTGTATGTATTACTAAAGGTCTCTGGGTGAATATAAAGTTTCAGTAAGTCTGAGTAATCAAAAATGGGTAGGGCACAAAAATCATCAGGTTTTGAATTGAGAGATCTAGGCCTCATATTGAGCTCCTCATTACCTTCTGGAATTTATGTTCTGCCTTACAAGCAGGAGGGATATAAATGAACATTTTTCCTTTTTTTTTCATCAGAAGCTGAGACAGAAAAGCAAGGAACAGAAACTTTAAATTATTATAGGACATGTAATGAAGTATCTGGATATGGCAATACTAAGTCAAAGAAACTTGCTATTGTTTTGTACAGGCATCTCTCTGTTTTGTTTTAAATTTCTTTAAAAATCAGGGCCAGATTGTGTTTTGCATCCAAACCAGTATTGAATGGTGGGGAAAGATCCATCAAATCCTTTCCATTCTTTTCTGTGGTCAGGGGTACAAAGGGAGACCAAATGATACTATGTCAAGTTTTCGCTCGTGGTGATTGACAGTCCACTGTTGAAGAGTGGCACAATGGAGCCCTTAGGGTACCTGTTGTGTTTCAGTTTCTTTCTCTGCTTTCAGAGTGCATTTTTACTTCAAAATGAGAAGAATTTAAAAGCCTCAAAACAGATGAAAGATTTTTTGAGAGCTGTCCTAAGTGTCTAAGTTGTAGCTTGGATGTTAGTGTGCTCAGTGCAGGCTGTGCCCTGATGAACACGTGCTTTGGGAGGAATCATGCAAGTGCTTGGGAAAGCCCTACTTTTACAAGGTTCAGGGGTAGTGATTTCCCATTATGATTTCTCTACAGTACTGAGTTTTGAATTGAATCACTGCATCAGCATTAGTAGTGGTTTGGACAATGCAGCTCTACACGGGAGCATTCTTCAATAAATGTCCTCTTTTTAGTGTGTATGTCCTCATATTTTGACCTGGCAAGAAGAAAAATAAGCAAAGTTTCTACTTTTTGTAGAAGGTATCCTCAGATTATTTGCTTAAATCATACTTGCAACTTTCAGTTGCAGTACATCTATTTGGTTAGTAGGAACAGATTCCTCAAAGTTCTTAGAGCTATGTTAACTGTCAGACTGTTAAAAATAAACAGTGTCTCCTTGAAAGAACTTTTAGTCTATATTGACTTACATGGAGCAGATGAAGAGTGTCTTACAAAGAACTGTTTAACCTTTATTATGTGATTTTAAACATGAGTTTTATGATAATTACAGAGAGACAAGAGCAGAAGTCGTAACTCGTGATATCTCACTCTTCCATGTAGCGTGGCAGTGGAGAGAACTAATGCTTCCTGGCTGGGTGGTTCAAATGAGATGCCTCAGAGACACATTTCTCAAAAGGCCCGTGAAAGAAATGTGGATCTCCACGGCCACGGATCTTTGTATACAAAGGAACTGGGCCCTTCACAGTCTGTGACACCATTTGTAATCTTGAGTTAGACATGTATGCGATTATTGAAACTTGGTAGGGGGTCTTCTGATACGGTCCCTCTCTGAGGGGTTTCCTGGGTTTGTTCTGTCTCCCTGTCCCTTCTGTCTGCCTTTATGCCAGTTTGTTTTTCAAGTGCTTGTTCAGGCCTATTCAACTCTCTCTTTTTTTTTTTTTTTTTCTTACTTCCTATAGCAATTGAATGATAAATTATCACACAAAGGATGCTTTTTTCATTATTTTTATTGATTTGTTATTAATTTATAGAAGTTATTCATGTTAACAGTATTCTAGGTTGATTTGGCAGAAAACTGTCAAATACACTCTAATGAAAAAAGCTGTATAAAAAGCATGAACCTGACATTTAATCACTTAAACTTACATCTAACTTTTAAGCATGAGTAGCCCCATGGTCTATCCTTTGTTTGGAAGTCCTTTTGTTACCTGAGCTGAAAGTACTGGAGGTTAAAATACCATACAATTTAACCAATGTATTAGGGAGAGAAGGCTACAGTAGCCTTGTTCCAGTGATGTTCACAATTGCCATATATTTGTTAATTAGCAGAGAACTATTGTGTTCCAAGCATTTTTTTTGCCTGGAATAAAATGAAGGGACTTGATTCAAACATTCATAGGGAGAAATCCAGACACAGCTGAAGTCAGTGGGAATTTTGCCATTGATTAAAAGGACTGGGGTTTCACACATCATCTAAATAGAGATGCCTGGAAGAAGAGGGGAAGCAGCAATAAATTCAGCAATGACACTGAGGCCGGACACAATGATCTCCATGGTGTTGTTTTCCAGTCAAATACCTACCAGTAGTGAAAACCTATGGAAAACATCTTTCAGAAAGTGCTTTCTGCAACATTTTTTCTGTACTAGTGCACAAGTCAGTCTGCTGGTAAGAAAGGAAAGTGATAGAAATGCGCTTTGGTCTTACTGTTGCAGTAATAGTGATTTGTAACAATGCAGTAGAGTTCAAAACTGAAATACCTGAGTTTAGCTGGACAATAATGGGCTCTGCAGAGGCTCTTGTGCATTTCATGATCAGTGCTGACAAGCTATGGAAAAAGACATTTTGGCTAAATCGTCATTCATACTAAAACTGCACACTATGGTGTGGTACTTCTGTCTTTCCAGATTAGATGAAGTAAGGACTTCTGGGTGAAAATTGCTATCCCTGAAGGCAGATTTTTCAGAGCTCAAAAGCTGACATCACATTTCTGTTCATAGAGAAACTGTATTAAACACAAAGATCAGAAATATATTTCCTATGGTTTTGATATACACAGATACCCTCTAATATCTCGGAATTGTTATCAGCAGTTTAGAAAGAGAGGAATAATAATATTGGTGAAAGTAGATGTCTGATCCTGAAGGATTAAGAAAAAAATCTGTCCTTGAAGGTTTTAGGTTTTATAGGCTTTTACTGATCTTACCTTCTCTCAGTTGAAAAAAAAGCCATCAAACAACTCCTCTTTAAATTAAAATATTAATTGATGGTTGCGGGCTAGCAACTGCTGTTCTAGTGGCTCACCAGAATCTGATCAGATGTTTCTTCTAGTCAATCAGAGAACAGCTGCAAACAATTTAATCAGTGGCTCTGTCAATGGGTAGCACCTGAGGATCTGGTTTGAAAACAGGTGAAAAAGCCTTCTTTGGCCATTTGCTGTGTCTGGAGGAAGGTCTGCTCTTTGGGAAGTTTCTGCTCTGAAGAGGCTTTGTCAACAAGGGAAAACTGTGAGTGCTCTTTCTAATGTAAAGATTATTTTGGTCTTACAGCGCAAAGCATCTTACTTTGTTGCACCACTTATGTATATATTCACTGGGGACCCTGGTAAAGAGCAGGCCTGTGAGGAGAGGCAAGTGTGCTTCAGACTTCCTCTCTCTGCTTTTCAAAGATAAGGCTCTTGCACAAGACTTCAGTATCAGCCTTCTTCCTTCTCTTCTTGATACCTTACTAGCATGTTTTGTTCCTGAACTGTTTTCCACACTGCCATGAGGTACCAAGCGATGCTAGCTTTGGGAATTGCCCTGTACACCTTCTGGTACACAGCTAGGACAATAAATAGGTTTACCCGGTCAGCTCTAACCTCTAATGCTGCTGGAAACGTGAGAGTCCTGCTTCTCTGTGGAATGCAGAAGGATCACTTACAAGAGCACATTTTTAAGCCCACAAGTCTGAGTGGGTTTGGAAGTTGTGCAGCCAAGCTTTCTTGGTCCTAATGAAAACATGCATCTGGCAGTGCTGAAATGCCTGCTCTAAAATAATCTGACTTTTTGAGAGTTGTTGACTTCATAACACTGTGGAACCTTTTCTCTCTTCTGGAGTGCCTTTTTTTTTTCTTTCTTTTTTTTTTTTTTTTTATTGCAACAACCAGTGACAAATGATATGTTCTATCTGTTTTATTTCTTGCTTCCTTTATAAAGCATTTTAAACATTTAAGATTAAAGCATTTCATAGAGCTCAGCAATCAACCTAATTTTAATCAATCGTTTTGGTTTTAGCACCCTCCTCCTTACTAACAGACAATCCAATCACTCAGCCTTGCCCATATCATAATCTTTGTGTCTTCAACAGCAACTTATTTAGTGCAAAGTAAATGCAGATTAGTTTTACAAAACTTTATAGCAGTGAAGATTATTTTGTCATTCTATTACCTGGAAAAACATTCAGCTTCACCTGTAAATCATTAACTTTCCTACTTAGCTTCTGGTGTGCTCATTTTTCATGGTTCAAAAGACGTGTAGTTCTGCCTGCAAACTTGAATCATTATCCCATTATCATGAGGGATCAATATGTAACTTTACCTCCAAAAATACTTTTAGAAGGTCTGTTCTTCCCATGGCTATGCACATGTATGCTCTTAATTATAGTCATAACTAATTTAACAAGTTGGACATTATTAATTCTGTATTGATAGGGAATATCTTTCCCAGCTAATTTAGAAAGCTGGGGCATTTTAACCATCACTGTTTAGGTGAATTGTTTAAGAAGCTGGCACATGGCCACGGTGGTATGAAACTACACAGTCTCAAGTTTAAACTGTTAGTACTCATTGCTGGAGGCAGCTTGGAATAGCCATGTAAAAACCCTGTAAGTTCTCTAATTTGTCTTTAAAATAGCAAGTTTGTATGAACTGATAGTGCTTGGTAGTTTATTTACTTAAATTGCTATGAAGATTTGAAAAATTCCTTTTGAATCTGCCTGCTGTTTGGCATGCCTGAAGCTGGAACTCTGAGCTAGGCCAGAAGTCTGGATTTTGAAGCTGTACATATTGAGGCTGGATCTAGATCTTAAACATATCAAAATCTATGCGTTGTTAGATTTGAAAACCTGGTTTACCTTCAGCTTATCTGTAGAGTCATGCTTTTAGATATAAATATATAATGATATTTATGGTGATTTTCAGGAGGGAAGCGAACAGTATCTTTTTCTATTCATCAGGCTGAAGTAAAAAATATCCTTACTGGTTTCTGAGCTAGGGAGAGGTAGTTATGACTGAGAGACCTGAAACTGCCACTTCATTGCTCTTCGTGATGAGCTCTTCCTTCTAATAGAGTGGCATGCCTTTTGGGTGCCTCTTCTGAGGAACTCCTCCCCTCCATAGGGTCAAGGGGTGTCACTCATCTTTTCCATTGCTGGAAAACATGATTATCTCAGGCATACACTTAGCCTGTGTTGTCTAACAGTCCACCTAAAGACACTGTAGCCACAGATTCTACACCAGCACTTGCTTTCCCAAGAGCTGTGAGACTGCTTCATCTCCTGAAAATACACTTTGCATTGCCAGGTACCTTACAAATCATAGCTATGAGCATCACAGCCAGCAGAGGCAGGTAAACATTTTACAATCCTACGGACTGAATTAACTTTAAAAAAAAAAAGTGGTTAATTGGCTTTCAATCTCTGCGTATTTTTTTTATTATTAGATTTACTCTGTTCATCTCCTGCTTATGTTGTATAGTAGTAAAACAAAGCCAGCTTTGTTTATCTTTAAACCCTTTAGGAATCATAGAATCATAGAATGGTAGGGGTTGGAAGGGACCTCTGGAGATGATCAAGTCCAACTCCCCTGCCACAGCAGGATCACTCAGGGCAGGCCACACAGGAACAGATCCAGGTGGGTTTTGGAAGCTGGTAGAGAAGGAGACTCCACAGCCTCCCTGGGCAGCCTGTTCCTGTGCTTCATCACCCTTGTAGCAAAGAAGTTTTTCCTCATGTTGAGATGGAACTTCTTGTGTTCCAGTCTGTGACCATTACCCCTCATCCTATCCCAGGGAGATACGGGGAGATTGAGGAGAGACTGGCCCCTTCTACTTGACAGCTGCCCTTCAGATATTGGTAAATGTTATTCTCAGTTTTCTCCAGACTAAACACCCCAGGTCTCTCAGCCTTTCCTCGTGAAGACAGTATGAAGATACGATTGTTACAATAGATGCTTCAGGTTTCTTCTTTATGTGTGTTTGTGAGGAGAAATCTATGTGGTGGCAGATCTAGGGGAGTGGAGAGAGGCAGAAAAAGATGTGATTGCTGAAGAGATTGATAAAATTAAAACCCGGGTTTGGGAATAGGAGACAGAAGCCATGTTCTGGCCACACCTCTAATACTGCTCTGTAAAGCAGAAAACCTAATTTAATCCTGTGTTTGATTTTAGATTTGTCTGATAAAGACTAAATGCACTATTTTATGTTTTCTCTGTTCCATATATGACAAATTGAAGCTAAACTATTCCCTCTTGTGCCTTTAAATAATTCACACTTGCCTCTGAGGGGAATATAGTAGCTGTGCAAATGGTCCCTCTGCTTGCTGTAGAAATGTTCTCCAGAGCATTGCGAGGTGATGTGACTGCAGTGCCTGGGACTCTGCCATCCTGCTGAAAGTACAAGCTGTTTATCTGTAGCCCGTGAGAGCATAAAGTAGGGTCTGCTGTGGCTCCAGCCCTGCTCCTGTCCTGAAAGTAAAGGAGACCCCTGCCCTCCCTGGGCTGGCCACAAAAGTAGGACACACAGGCAGCTCGTTCCTGTGTACCTGTGATACATCTAGGCACACCAGGGCCTCTGTGTGTGCAATTGAATCTTTCTTCACCATGTGGTATTTAAATATCTTTCATCAGTTACATCCACTGCACTCTGAGAGTATTATGACATTTTCATGTCTGCCTTTTCTTCTGCCCTCTCTTCTTCATGCCCCATTTTTCATGAGAGCAAATTCCTCCCCTCCCTCTCTTGATCCTTTTTTTTTTTCCATTTCATTTTTATGTCATTTGCTTTTTATAATTTCTTTGCAGTACCTGCAGCAGCTGCTTTGCAGGTCCCCTGCTGTGCAAATCGCCCTTCACAGAGGAAGATCCTCCTGTCAGTGACTGACAAGAGGTGCCAGGAGCAGGCTAGGAGACTTTTAAAACTCGTGAGTTGGCAAATCAGCAGGTACCTGTGTGCAGTTCTGGATACGCCCCTAGCATTAGTTCCTATCTTGTATCAAAGAGTTTTTAAGATATGGCCCACAGGCAGAGTTTCAGGTTAAAAGGAACATGCTCACAGTGCCTGGCTGTGTCTATCAGCTCGATTTTTTTGTTGTTTTTGTTTTAAACATAATGACACCAGCATTTTGTTCTTGGCAAGGTTTTTGGTTTCTGTTTTGTTGTTGTTTCTTGTTTGGGTTTTATCTTGTTGGTTTTTTTGGTTTGTTGTTTGGGGTTGGTTTTGTTTACAGGGGCTGTGTTTACAACAGCCTAAACAGAGAAAATGTTCTTAGTACTAAACAGCTCCTGTTTTTCTTCTCTAAAGAAATAGAGATGCCTTTCATATTTTGCAAGGCTGACAATGTTGAAGAGGCTAAAATACATCAAAGACTGAAAGGAAAGAGGAAAGGACCTGCTATAACTAGCAGTTTCTTTAGGGAAAGATGTGGGATTTTAGATGAGACTAAGAATGCCCTGGACAGCCCTTTCTCCCTTTCTCCTTGATGTACAGGACAAGGCAAAGGGTCTGGAGGAGTTTGGAAACTTGGTTTAGTTCCTGAACCATCTTAAAGAGGTCTTCAAATTGGTCCTAAGTGAAAGCACTTCGCAGAAGAGAGTGTAGCTTTCAGGCAAAACAACAGAGGAATCAAATGCAGAATAAATAGCCTGAATAAGGGGCACAGAATTTGGTCCACTGCAATCATTTGATCTGAGTGGCTTAAGGCTTTGCATGTTTCATACGTGCAAACCAGCTGTAAAATGCAGGAACTACAAGTAGCCATGGTCTGATGTTTCCCCATCTGTTCCTAATATTTAATAATTTGCTCTTTTCTCTGAGCATATTAAATTTATTTATAAATTTTAAAAATGTTTCATTTTATATAATGAGCTTAAAGCTATAATGGCCTTTTTGCTCCAAATTGCTCAAAGCACACTCCTTTGCCAGATGGAGGGTATTAATTTTTCTGGAGGAATTCCTGTATAAGGTACAGATGGACAAGATGCACTTTTTAGCACACCAGGCTTTTGCTTTGTTGTTGTGCCTGTGTTTCTATTCCCTAGAGCTTCTGTGTAGGGAGTGTTTTGAAAGGCCTGAATTCTTTTTTGCCTTGCTCTAAGGATGATGAAGAATAAGTAAACCCTGGTTCTCAGAGCTACAGCTAGTGTTTTACTAACTGGAAAAAACCCTTCCCTTTGAAGAGCTTGCTAAGAATCATCCTCAACATGTTGGAAGCAGTAAGAATTTATCTGTTGAGCTGAACAGCACTAAACACAACTAAATGGTACTTCAGTTAAGAACTGCTTTCAAAACGTTTTAGGGAAAGCTTGTTTTCATATATGGCATTATAAATGCTACGGGTAGGAAAAACATATAGAATCTAAACACCTAGGTACTTAAAAAGTGGCAGAGTATCATCTGCCAGCTTTATGCTGCTAGTACCCTGTTTTAGCTAATGCTGTGCCCATGCTCTTTCTGTGAGTGGGAGATGGTTGTGGCTTCAGACTGCATGCCCTAGAATACTGCACTGAGAGAAATATTGACCTAAATACCTTTCTGGCCTCTGTGCTTCGTAACTTTGGTTTCTACGAGACAGTTTCAAATATTTTTTTCTGTAGTGATTATAATTCTGAGGATGTTTCAAACAGAAATTTAAATATTTGAAACAAAAATATACCCCAGGCTGCCTCCTGCACCTGCTTATATTTATGTAGCAGTCTAATGAAATGAATAAAAATATGCCTAAATACATAAAGATTGAATCTGGGTTGCTTTTCACATAAAGGTACAAGTCAGTAAAGGCAAGTAGGTTTTTAATTTAATAATACTTTGTGTAATTACTTCATTAAAATGCATGGATTGATTCACCATGCTTTTTTTCTAACTGGAGATAGAAATGGGACCTTGTTAGATAGGTGGGAATAGAGTGTAAGTGAAAGAATCCCTTCTAGGTTTTGTTTCAGATTCATTTGCCTTCTGTCAAGATTATTAAAAAATGGCTGTGAACTTGTTGTGGTTATAAACTACCTTACCCTTCCCGAGATTCTTAACTTTGCTAAAGTGACCAGTTTCCTACCTGAACTGAAAATTAGGAACTTCAGTAATTCTCATGTTCTTTCTGATTGTTGTAAGCTGCTAAATTTGATATTGGAGTATTTCTGTAACAAATTAATTATAATGGCAAGAATAAAATCTGTTGCAATCAACATGAAGAACAGGTCTTTTTGAACAAGTCTAACCTCATTCTCTGAGAAAATGAAAAGTCTGGTTAAGGAAAGTAACCAGATAAGGATTGTATTTAGGCTTCTGTAAATCTTATGACTGTTACATAAAGAACTTTATAGTTTGCCTATGTGGAAAACATTACACAATAATGAACTGGATGATGGACTTGTCTTACAATAGCTGTCAAAAGCAATTTTCATCGAATAGCACTGTTTCCAGGGATGGTGTGTATCAATGTGAGGCCTGGCTTTGACCCATGTTTTTCACTGTAACATCACTGCTATGATGCTGTTGATGGCAGAATCCCAGCTGAGGGCAAACCTGCCCTTCCAGGTGACTTGGATTGAGAAGTAGGATTGTAACCAGAGCAATAAAATCTTTTGTTAGATGCTTAAAAACAAAGTAACAAATTGAGCAGCAGGCACTAAGAACTGTGCCTGGCAATTAAGAGGTGATCTGTGAAAGCAGATACTGTGCAATGTGTTTGGGCACCACACAGGAGAAGCAACTGAACATATGACACAAGTAGTGCTGGGGGAGGTGGCACTAGAGAGAACATTCACCTCTGCATGGTGGTTCTGAGGCCGTACAGGGCTGCAGCCTGCATCTCCACCATCAGATTTCTAAATTGTACTAAAAACTGGTGAGACGTAGAGACTGAACAGCTAGGGAGTCTGAATATAGTCAGGGGATTTGTAGCCAATACAGCCCTTATGGATCCCATGCCTGTGGTGGTATATGTGTCCATGTGTCTGTGCAGCTGTAAACCAGATGAGGTTTTCTCTGGTGTCCTTTTTTGGGGAGAGCCTTAAGGGACAAGGATTCCATATTCCAGGTTTGGCAGTGTTGATTTTCATGGTAATTCAGTCTTCTTCTTCATTTGTGTGCAGCACTAAGCAAAACTGTTGTTCCACTTCATTACCTTGTGTCTCTCAAAGATTAAAACCAGCCATAACCTAAGTGAAACTCAAGTGTTGAAGATACTAAAACCAGTATGATTCTTTCAGTTTGAACTATGTTGTTACAAAATAATTATTGCAGAAGTTGTGATATCTCCCAGCTATATTCTGAACATCCCCAAACTCTGCTGCACTGTGGCCTGTTAAATCCTTAAGTGTGTGTCTGTGTAAAGACACTTGGGAATGTTAATTCACAGCTACAGTTCATTCAAATGAATTTTCCTGAGGTTTCCTGTTTAGGAAAGCCTAAATTTATTACAAGAGGTCTGGCTAACAGCCCTGAAATGAAACTTATTACGAGAATAAGGATTTCGGTGACATTCCTGTTACAAGCCCTCACCACTAATATTTTCCTTTGAACTCCCTGCCTCTATATCCTGAAAATAACACAGGTAAATCCCTAGTCTTTTTTATATATATATTGAAAAGCCTACTAAGGGAAATAAATACCATAATAAATGACCAAGTATAAAAAGGTAGTTTTGCTTAGATGTTTCCCAGAAGTGATACAACAACACGAAAATCAACTGATTCCCCTGGAAAAACACTAATACATGTCACTGCAGCAATTCCTCAGCATGTTTCTGAGTTTCATCTAGTTTCTGGAATAGCTCCACAGAGTAGTTTTCACATAAATTACTGAAGGAAGGAGACATTACCTGAATGAATAATAACAAAACTGCACTAGGCAGATGGTATGGAGATCTAGGATCTAATTTCTGCCAGGCTTCAAACATGGCCTTTCAGCTGCCTCTGCATTTTCTGTGTGAGGATAACAAAACCAGCTTTGGAAATCTCCCAGCTCTCCCTGTAAGTTTTAAGCAAGTTCTAAGCAAACCTCTGAGATTTGTGTTTGTTTGTTTGTTTTCTTTGGACAAAGGGAAGTTGGTGGTGTTCTTGGAGCTGCCTAAAATATTTTGACATGGAGCTGCAGCATGTTTTTGCTTGAAAACTTACATTTTCAAGTAAAAGATCCTTGTAGTTTGTAGGGGATTAGGAAGTTTCCACTCAGATTTTTCTTATAAGAAAATAACATGAAGAGAGTAATGATTTTTTTTGCTGAAAATGAGTAAAGATTGACATTAAATTTTTGATTCACAGTACAGCTTTCAGAAAGCCATTCTGAATTTGTCTAGCATACTACAATAACTGAGACATGCATCTTATGTTAGTCTTCTCCTTTTTGTTGTTTTTTCACTTTTTTCTTGTTATTTCTGTAACTGCTCTCATTTTTTTCTTCCCTGTGCACTTTGTTAAATTTTAATTCTATGTCAGCATTTCATATTTTTAAAATCCATCCCTTCCTCACTCATAATTTTAAAGCTCTCTAGATTTGTTTGACTACTTTTTTTTCTTCTTGTCTTTATCCTCTTTCTTTCATTTCTTTCATCTATTTTTTGCATAAGCTCCTTTTTAAAGAATTCTGCAGTTTCTCATATGCTTTTCTTCCCCAGTGGAAGACTGATAGCCAAGGTAGCCAGGGGACCTCTGCTCTCTTGGTAGTCACACAGGTGGATTGTGTTTGTGTGGCAAGGTTTAGGAAGCAGGGGGTTTGGCTACAGGGTGGCTTTGGTGAGAAGCTGCTAGAAGCTTCCCCTATGCCAAAGAGAGCCAATGCCAGCTGGCTCCAAGTTGGACCCACTGCTGGCCAAGGCTGAGCCCATCAGTGACAGTGGCAGGGCCTCCAGGATAGCATCTTTAAGAAGGTGAGGGAAAAGCCTGTGCAACTGCAGCCAGAGGGAGGAGGGAGAATGGGTGAAATAATTCTGCAGGCACCAAGGTCACTGAAGAAAGGTTGGGGATGAGATGCTCCAGGCACTGGGGAAAAGATTTCCCCACAGCCCATGGTGAAGACCATGGCGAGGCAGGTTGTCCCCCTGCAGCCTGTGGAGTACCCTATGCCAGGGCAGGTGGATATGCCTAAAGGTGGCTGGGACGCTATAGGAAGCCTGTGCTGGAGCAGGCTTCTGGAGGACCTGTGGTCCTGTGGAGAGAGAAGCCCTCACCGGAGCAGGTTCTCTGGCAGGACTTGTGACCCTATAGGGGACCCATGTTAGAACAATCCATTCCTGAAGGGTTGCACCCCATGGAGCAGTTTGTGAAGAACTGCAGCCTGTGGGAAGGACTTGCATTGGAGAAGTTTGTGAAGGACTGCCTCCAATGTGGAAGAACCCCACACTGGAGCAGAAGAATGTGGGGAGTCCTCCCCCTAAGGAGGAAGGAGTGGCAGAGAAGATGTGTGATGAGCTGACTGCAAACCCTGTTCCCTGTCCCCCTGCACTGCAGCAGAGGAGGAGGTAGAGAAAATTGGGAGTAAAGTTAAGCCCAGGAAGTGGGCTGGGGGGAACGTGCTTTAAGATTTGGGGTTTATTTCTCATTATTGACCCACAAGCCATTCATTATATTTTTCTCTCCCCTGCCCACCTGAGGAGGGGGAGTGATAGAGCAGATTTGGTGGGCTCCTGCTCACTTGGGAAGGGGGGTGCTGATGGATGGGAACTAGAGTTATCAAATAGCTAGCAGAACTGGAGAGATGTGGAGGGTCTGGAACTCAAGGGACAAACCAAACTCTGGATGTCAAAAAGCACTTAGGTGCTTGAGTGCTGGACAGGGTTAACATGCATAGATAGCTCTTTCAGTAGCCTCCTCCCTTCCCTGAAGAACACTTTTGTTATTGCCACTTCCTTTCTTAATTTGCAGATTCTCTTTTCTCCCTGATGCATCTCTGACAGTCAGTTTTGCTGTGTCGGTATGGAAATTACCCATGCATTTTCATCAAACAGTGTCAGGGCTCTCTTGATATGCCCTGGAAAGTTTTGACAAATAAAATAGAGCTAAATATCAAATGAAAGCCTGTGTCTTACTAAGGTGGCCCTAAAACAAAATCAGTATTTTTTCCACAGTCATAGAGATTGAAGAGCAGCCCTTTTCAACAGTTTAGAGCTTCCACTTTTAATCTTTTGCTACTGTAAACCTTAAAGTCATCACTGACTCCTGTACAGGCAGACACCTGTGGAATGATTCTGTTTTGGAGCTGGACTGGATGTTCTGATCAGCTTGTGTTGCTGAAATTCTTTTGTGAGTTTCAAGCTCTACCAGGAATTTGCTGCTAAATGCCCTTTCTAATACTTAACTTCAAGATTTGTAAAAATAGGGCAAAAAATGTGTCCTGCTATTCTGGAGACCTTACTGTTTCTTTAGTAAAATGCATGAAATAGATCTTTTGTGGGCTTTTTCCACATGAACTATTATTTTGAATACAAGAGCTACTATTTCTCTGCAGGTGTTTTGCACGAGGAAGAGCTGCAAGGGTAGCATATGTGAGCTTTAAATAAGGAGTGCAGACCTGTGTATCTCCCTTGGTGATCAATATGATCATGAAGGAAATTGAACTCAAGCATTAGTTTATTCCCATGCTAACTAGTGCACTCTCCGACTCTCCCAAGAGAACAGTAATCCAGACAGCATCAAAAACAACTTCTGTTGTTTTTTTAGGTGGTTAATGTAATTACAGTTTGGTTATTAAAAGTAGTACTATTTTAGAAGAAAACCACAGTCTTGAGAGTATGTGTGACTGTCACTTTGGAGGTATGGACCAGATTCAGGGCTGCTGCTAATTGGTGTTTCAGCCCAGTGAAGCTAATGGCAATAGAAGCTGCCTCGGGGTCTCTGTCTGTTTATGTAGCTCCATTCTCCCCGAGGCTACTTCCCTGGCTTAATCCCTGCCCCATCCAGCCTTGAAATGCATTTCTTTTTCTTATTTAAGATTCCATGGACCCTTCATATTTAATATTAGTATAAAGGGGAAACGGCCCCAGGAGAAAGATGAGTTTCTCTTCTGTTGAGGCATCAGAGTCATTCTTCTCTTAATGAAGAGGAACAGCAGGATGGATAAAAATCAGTGACTTAAATTTAAAAATCCAATTTATTTTTTAAGTTTTAAAAGTCTTTCTTGAGTGAAAAAGAAACCTATTTAAAATTAAGCTTTAAACCTACATTGGGTGCAGTTTATTCTGATATATATTAAATCACTCAAAGTTTAAAGAAAAAAAATTCCTAAAGCATGTGTTGGCAAGGTTTTCACATTGTGCCAGTGAGTCACTACTCATTAGCAGTGATGAAAAAATAATTCTTCTAGGTTTCATTTATTCAATTTCATTTTGTGACTAAAGTCAAGACAAAGAAAATTGAGATAATTTGTCTTCACTTTCTACTTTTAAGTTATTTTCCTAAAAAGAGAAATAGTAATTTTTTTTTTCCCTTGGAATTATATCAATTTTGCCATATCTGGCACTCGGCACTGAGTCTCTGAAAAAGCAGGGTGCCTAATTTCCTCTACTGCCTATGGTTAAAAGTGAAGTATAAGATGAGCCCTACTAGTTTTAGAATCTTAAATGGCAGGATAATCAGAAACAACCATTGCACGTCACTTTAATAAGCCTTCCTTTGTTGGTTAAAATAATTTGTTTGAAAAGCAAAATATATTTTGATAACTTCGTATTTTCCCCTTGAGAACACTCGCGTTAATTTGTATTTATAAATATTGATTTATATTCTACTTTTTTGCCGTTATTACCTTCCATAGTTGATTTAATGAACGCGTGTAGTTAGTAAACTGTAGGCAGATGTAATAAAATGGCTATACTTAGTCAGAAAGCAGCATGTTTTAAAAGTTAGCAGCCTGAGATGATCAGTCTCTCTCTAGGAGAATAACTGAGAAGTGTCGATGCAAAACAAAAACGAAACAAAGCTTTCTGTTTTCTGACTTAAGGTCATGATTCTCTATCAGACTGTGCAATCCTAAGCCTTCATATAACTTGCTGAAAGGCCCATGCATCTAGCTCGTCAGGGTTTCATACGCAATCGACCGAGCACTTGTGCTAGCAGAGGCTGTTCACGGGAGAAACCAGGGTGCTACCACCTTTTGGCACATCTGTGTCACTCTGGCAGAACACGAGCACCTTCTCTGGCTGCCTGCCGAGAGCTGGGGTTGAACAGTGCATGTGCTGCTGTTGGGAGGAGGCTGTGTAGGGAATGAGCCTGCTGCTTAGTTTCTATGCTCTGGTTTCTGTTTAATTCAAAGAACTGAGCCTGCCTGCCCTGCCTTAGCTAGTTACCTATTTGCATCTGACCGTTATCTGAATTGGAGAAAACACACGAGCTGCCCCTGCAGATGAGACTCTGGTCAGTAAATCTGCAGAAGCAACTTAGAAATGGGAATTGGAAGAGGAATTTGCTCAGAAGGCTGAGCAAAATTAACATCTTGCCACTTTTCTGGGACTGGTCTCAATACTCACACACTTCATTGGATCCATGAGGTTTTAAATGGAAATCTATCCATGGGTTTAGGGATTGAAGATGTGCTAACTGCCCTCAGTCCTCACTGGAATGAGGGCCTTTGCACTAGAAGGCAAAATTCACTTTGAAACTGTGAGAGTTTTATTCTGGCAGAGCCTGAAAATAGTAAACCGTCATCCAGCACTGAAGGATAAAGACCTAACCTGCATTTGGATTCTGATTTTTCACCACTGCTGTATCAGGGGCGGTAGGGAAGCTATGTGTTACCTTTCAGCGTGTGCAGTGTGCGGGGGGAAGAAAGCAAATACAGTTGCACAAAGAAATGAAGCTCCACATTTGCATATGCAGTTGTCACATGATTTACCTCAATATAGATTATCAATGGGAGCAATAATTCTACATACTCATCAATATCTTGTTTTGTTTCTTTTGTAAAAGCTCTTTTTCCCCTCCCTGCTTCCATTCCCATCCCCGTTGTCTTTGTGCCTAGTATTTTTCCACACTTTATTTCCTAAAAGACTAGCAGGTTTGACGATGCATTGTGATTTCTTTTCTACAGGGCTTTATGAAGGAAGCTGGAGGCAGTTCTCATTAGTCTCACTGACATCTTTTATCACTTATCAGAGGAACAAGCAAACGGAGAGCAATTCCTTTGATCATGGCAAAAGTAGAAAGAGTATTAAAAACCCTATGAAGATTCACTAAGTAGAAAGTGGAAAAGACAGTCTGTGGCATGTTTCAAAGGAGTAACATGATTTAAAGTTGCCAGATTTGCTTGTATATATTAAAGAATTGTTAATGATGCTACATTTTACATGCATCCTTAGGTTTTTGTTTTTTAAAAAAGAAACAGGCAAAGGAGCTCTTGGGTAGAATGGATGGATTAGATCAATTGGAAAATATCTGTAAAAGGTGAGCTGTGTCAGAGAGGAATTCTGTGATTCAGTGAAAATTCTTGAAAATAAAAATAAGGTGGTAATGGTGGCACAATGGATTGAAGAAGAAACCTGCTCTCATGGGAGAATGTTAAGAAATCTTAAGAATTCCTTTTCTTTTGGAGGCATTCTGTGGTGAATCAATGTATGTTTGTGAAGACTGCATACAGGAACTGCAATGCTTGCAATTACCCATCTATACCTGACTGCCTAAGTCTGACCTCAGAGTGCCACTGCTGCTTCATTCTATGGAAAAACAAGATTTTTCTCAGTGGTTCTAAGTATTGATTCACCTAGCAGGATGCCCTCGGCATGTGTCTTGCATTATTACCAACAGGGTAGGGATAAAAAGAGAATATACCCTCCTACCCACAGCTACTGAGTGTTATGTAGTCTAGTTCCACTCATGCTTTTCTATATGGCTGCAGCTCAGTTATCCACTGCTTACAAACCCTGTCTCAATTCCTGTCTGTGATCAGCTCGTATCTCAAAGCATCAGGTTTGAATTGCCCTTGAAGGCCCTTGTCTTAACCTGTGAAATTAGAGACCACAACTATTCAGGCATTTTCTTCCAGCATAGACTCTGTGCCAGCCTTGTCCCTGCAGCAGTTTTTACTACCATGGCTAACTTTTAACCATGTTGAATTTGATTTGGATATGATGCAATATAGTACATTTCTATAACACCATTTTTATTTTTTTTTTTTTGCAAGCATCCCCAGAGCACTTTCTGATCAAGCTAAAATTAGCTCTGAACTAAATAGTAATTCCTAAAAGATTCATTAAAAAAAAATAAAAATGTGAAGAGAAGATACAGATGTATGCACTCAGTTCCAAGTTAAAACAGACAGAGAGAGACTTGGAGTAACAGAGGAGGAACTAATTCAGCTTTGTAACAGGCTTAGAGCAGGGCATTGCACTACCTGGGGAATCACAGTCTAACAATACTGACCAGAGTGAATTGCATGAATGCTGTAAATGACCTAGAGGTGGCAGGTGAAGCAATACATAGGTGGGTTATCTGATATCCCTTTATGTACACGTTGTTCTAACATTTCTTCTGATAAGAAATGGGAATGCCACATAATTCAGCCACACAATCCTTTGTAATATGTGGCCTCAGTCTTCCATGTGGAAGACAGTGGAAGAAATAAACAAAGAGCTTTGAGGGGTGTGAATCATGGATCCAAAATGACACAAATCTTTTTGCTAGAGCGAGAGACTCGGAGATAAAGCAAACTCCAGTTGGTTTCTCAGGATTTAAAAAAAAAAGACTGTTACCAGAAGTTCTCAGGAGGGACAGGCTGACACAGGGTGTGGTGCTGAGGAACCAGGCAAAGAGTTACATCTTTTCCTAGATCTAGAGATCTTAATGAAAATCAGACTGTTATACAATATCTTTCACTGTTAAAAGACTTTCCTCTGATCCTTTTCTTTTAAAGAAATAAAATGTTTCTTTAAGGCAGTAATTTGATCATCGCCATTACTCCTTCATGAAAGAGAACTGTAGGGCCTGAAGATGCATCAAACCTGCTGAGAAAGTGAGAAGAGTGATGGCTGCCTGAGACAGGTTATAATGTCTGAACTAGCAAGAAGGGAACTGAACGTAGTTTGGTGATCTTACATTGCAAGATCTTTAATGGTCATGCATGTTTGTTAACAGCTCTGTCTGTACCAAAGGTGGCAGTCAGGCTGGTGGCTTGTCCCTGCTGTTTTCAGAGCAGTGAGACACAGAGCATCAGTAGTAACCTCAAATCATGGTAACTGTTTGACTAGCACAGATGCTTGAGGATCATCAGGAAAGGTTTAAATGACAGTGAACAAGAGGAAGAGAAATTTTATAGCCACATGGTTAGGCAAGACAGTATTTGAAGTTGGGTGTTACAAAGAACAAGGAAAACATCTTCAGAGAAAAGTCAGATTTTTAAATACAACTGTACAAGAAGACATAAACTCTTCTAAGCATAACTAATAGATTAAGCACGTTGCATTTTCTGTGCAGATGTGCCTTCTTACTCTTCATGGCCCCAGACTGTAGCTAAAAACTTGCTACAGTGTGCAGCTGAGCTGCGTGGCAGTGTGGCAGGAAGGGCAGAAGCATCTATGTCTGAAAACTTAATCTTAGGCTGAGCTTTTCAGTTCTCTAAGGCTTTATGTGCCTTTCTGAAATTAAGAACTTTACCAAAATAGGAAGACAAAATGTGGAGAGGATGTACATTCAGGCTACAGTGTTCAGTGAGTAAATCCCATCTGGGCCCGAGGAAGGACCATCAGTATAGGTCAATTAGGAAGTTAAGGGCACCCCTGAAGCCTGTCCTGCTGCAGCCAGTCCTTTACGCTGTGGTGAATCAGTTATCAAATGTGTCAAGAGTGAGGTGAGAGAAGGTCTCTCAAGTACTTTGCTTCTAATTTAGAGACTTTTCTGTAGCTAGTAAATCAAGCTATTTTGCTCCAAATATATTTGCAGTGTCTGAAGCAGAGCGAACGGGGTGGGAGGAAGGAGTAGAGAGGAGGTCTGTGGAGCCACACAGGGATGATGTGAAACAGATGCATAATAGCAGCTATAAAGACATCCAATGGAAAGACTGAACCTCTGGACTGACACACAAATACTCTGCTCAGCTCTGCCACGTGCTTCCTCTGACTGTGATTAGCTGTGTAATTGTTCTTTGTCTTGGTATTCCACTTGTTGCTGTTTATTGTGTTTGCTGTTCCCTCATCCTGTCTGCTGTGTCAGTGGCACGCTGCAGTGTGGCACAACTAGGGAAAATGTGCTGAGGCCAGATGAAGTGTCTCCCTTACAGTGCCTTCATGCTCTGCCTCTTAACTTAGGTATTGAAGGGGTTTGGGGTGGCAGCAGCAAACAAAGGCTGTTTCAGAGTTCTCTGCCTTCCCAAAAGGAAATGAATGTCTTTCCTATACAAGAGATTTATATGGCAAATTAGGTCAGTTATCATTAAGCTACTGCACAGCGGGACAAATCATAATTTTAAATACGTTTAAAATATATTCTGATGCAGTACAAATCAAGCCTCTTACACTTGCTGTGTGGACCAGTCAAATGAACATGGAGCATACTAATGAAGGAATAAGTTAGTTACGTTTACTGCTGCTTGTGAAGGCTACATAATCGATACCACTGATTATGTTTACTTGCAACCAATATCCTCACTGCTATCTCCTCAGGATAAGAAAAACATAAATGCATAAACTAAAGCCAGTCCTTCCTGTCAGTCTCTTTGAGTTTGTTTTTACCTTCAAAATCTGCATGACTCTTTGTTCTCCAGAGGAGGTGAAATGAACAGAAACTTAAGCCCTTCCTTTCTCCAAGTTTCCCAACATCAGTCCTAAAAATGCAGCCATCTGTTATGCAACTGACCAACCATTTGTTTGCTTCTTCCCAGATTTCCTTTCTCTCTTTGTGATTCACAAATAACAAACTTTTCTTCCTGCCTGTGCCTTTTTTGAGTCCCCTTTTTTTGATTGTCACGATTTAGTTTCATGGCAGACTTCATAATCTCATGGGCACCAGAGGCCTCTGCCAAGGTTTATGCAGATTTAAAGCCTGGATTAATCTGGGCCGGTATTTATAAAATGTTCTGAACATATGAAGCACTGTAAAGGCCCTGTATATTATTACTGAGTCCATGGAAGTCCTCCCCCGCTAACTCAGCACACGGTTAAGCTGCTGTTCCTGGAGCGGAGGTGCGGTGACAGAAACAACCAAATCCATGTCTCATCTTCTGAGATTGTATCTCTATCTCTTTCCTTTCTTTCTGTGTTCCTGTTTTTTTTCTTTTCCTTCCAGGATTTCTGGAATAAACTGAATAAGGAGGAGGGAGACCCCCTTCAAAGATTCCACCTCCTGAGAGTATTCTTTCGAAGGCTTTGGCAATAGTCTTCCTGAGTTTTGCTGCCCCGGACTGCCCAGTTCCCTCATGCTGGTTCCTAAGCACTTTTAAAAGCTAGCAGTTTCTGCAGGAATCTTTTAGGGGAAAAAAAAAATTAATAAAAAAAAATCTTGATGCAAGGGGAGGCTGCTTTCAAATTCTGGTCTGCAGCTAGCACTCAGTGGGGTGAGCGGCCAGTCTCCAAATCCAGGCCATCCCAGCAACTGGATAAATTCACTAGTACAACTGGGTAACTGGAGGCCTATGCTAGCCAGATCTGCTGTGTCTTTCAGGAGCAAAACATTTTAATGTTTTTCTCCTTAAAGCACAGCTGGAGGAGATGACTGGCAACTATGGTCCATGTTTGGTCATCGTGTCTTCCCTTTCATGCTGTCAACAGGGGGACGAGGCTCAAAACCAAACATGTGTATGCATAATGTTTGTGGTATTTTTATACCGTTATATAATTAAATTAATGGTGCTTTAAAATATTTTATAGTAGTTGGACTCAAACCAGGATCAGCTCTCATTTTGACACTTGTGAGTGCAGCTATCTGAAATGGAGTCAATGAACTTTCCCTGGTGCTGTTCAGAAGGCATTATGGGTCCATTTATTTTTACTTCCCTCCCCCCATTATTTGATAGTTCTTTTAAGAGTTGTGAATTTTACTTGGTTCCTTTTGATCAGAAGGAAAAGGTACTGTAGGAACTGAGACGCTGCAGTGACTCTGGCTTTGAACTCACCAGGTCTAAAAGCCTACAAGAACATTTTCTCTTTCAGCTTTCTAGGCAGCTCTGAGAGCTGGCTGATAAAGGGCTGCGTTAAATTGTCCTGAAGGACAGCTGGAAAGCTAGGCGCTCCCGTCTGAGCTCACCGTGGCATTGAGATAGATGATTGAGTTTAATCATATTAAAATTTAAATGTTAAACTTTAGAGTAGATTTAAAAAACCCAAACAAAAACATTCAAGTAGCTAAAAAAAAGTTTCTTTTCGATTCACTTCAGCTCGCGGGGTTCTGAGCTCCTGCAAATGCTGCAGCTCCATCTAGTGGCACGGCAGCCCCTTGTCGGGGGGAAGGAACTAATAAAGGAGAAAAGAAAAAGGGGGAGGGATGTTTAAATTCTGTATTTTCAGTAAAATTCCTCAAGATTTCCTTTCGGTTATCACAGATCCTGGCGCTGTCTGGAATGAAATAATATTTAAATTAGTTTAGAGAGATTAGTGTATGAAGGTCCATCCATTCTCTCTCTTCAGTGTTTTTCTTGCCTGAAAAATCTCAGACTTACAGACATATTCCTATTTCTAATAAAAGATAGTATGTTTAAAACTATGTATATATCATTTTGTGGTACTTGTAAAAGTAGCTTTGATCCAAATTTCTTAAAACACTTGGCAAACGTTTACTAAGCATCCAAACATTCAAATCTACCCATCCATCCATTGTGTATAGAGACAGTGCACATATATAGACAGGAGACCTTATTCTGCTCTCAGTTACATTAATTTATTTCAGTGTAGTTACTCTCAATTCTCACTGCTTTGACAGGAAGATTAGTGTCTTGTGTATCTGTATATATAAAGCGAATATATACTCACAAAGTGTGATGAACATATGTTGTAATGTGATCTTAATGTAAATAGGTTGGTTCTTTGGGGTTCTCACCTCATCCAGATGGGAATTGACATTCAGTATTTTACACCATTACAATTGTGTTTAGTTTTTCAACACATCTTGCTTCTGCCTTTGATCTAATCAGAAAATAAACATTCTTGATTTGATTGCTTGGCTGCTGTCTGAGCCACAAAACCTAGATTTCATCTTGTGTCCTGAACTCGACTCCCATGCTGCTTGTACCAATCTGTTGAATTCAGTAAATGTATTTAGTCTTATTAAGATTCAGGAAAGCAAGCATTATTCTCCAGTGATGCAGCAGATAACAGGAGTTAACAACAAGTATGTGATAAAGATCACAGGATTCCCTGTAAACAAGATGCTGCATTGCACAGAGAGCATCTTGTCTGCATATGTTTCATAAGTAACTAGGCATCCTCATGGGCTTCTTTAGTTATTTTAGAAAGTTGTGTAAACAGTATTATCTACTTAATGCCCCAAATGATATAATAATTGATATGGAAATGGGGCAAAGCTCAATAGATCGTAATACAACTCTCCATGGACTCTGGGAGATGGTTTGCCCAGATTTCATTTAAATTTTCTTCTAGCTTGTATGTATGCAGCTTGTGATTTCTTAGACATGCTAGGCAGATGTTGATCAGACGACATTATTTTATTTTTTTTTCCTGGAAAAAAATGTAACTGAATTTATAGTTGGATTGTTATCTATTGTAGGTATACTTCAGGGGTATCAATGCCAGCGCGAAGAGTAAGGTCATCCTGAAAAGCTCCGCTGCATTGTGTGGTGTGCTGATGCTGAGAAAAGTGAGTAACAACAGATTGCTAACATATATGGTACTCCGTAGTGGTCCTGTGACTCTTCTTGTTTAGCCTACAAGAGCAGTGGAAAGAAATACTGGAGTTCTAAGAAATCCTTAAAACTGCAAAAATGTATTTGAAAATATTTTTCTGTTCCTTCTTGTGGAAGATTATATTGAAGCCTTGAAATTTTTTGTATGTTCTACAAGTCGCCTACACAAGGCTTTCTGCTTTGTTATTTTTATAAAGTAATGGATAAAAGATTTTCCCTATTCAACCACTTATTAGATCTTTAAATATATGAAGTAGTCAGACTTACTCAACTGTTCTCTTCCATAGACATCACATGCAGTTTTCTCAGGTGTGTGGTATCAGGCAAAGATTAAGCTGTGCTGTTGTCCATGCCAGGTGAAATTAAGGACATGCAACTGTGATGTGTCTCTGTTTTGCAAAGCTGTGGTGCCAGTTCTGCTTAACTATTTCTCTGGTTGCTTAGTGTGGTCTCCAGACCACTGTATTAGACTCTGGGAAAAATAACTTCTCTTATTTGTACCACAATTCCCCCAGCTGTAAAATGGGGAAAATGATACATTGGAATGTCCTGATAGAAGGAAAACATGGCTTTATAGAAGAGGGCAAAGCAATATTGATATTCAAAAGAAAACTGAGATTTGATTAGACTTGATCAAGGTCACTAAGTGGGCTTATGATATTGCCAAAAGCAGAGCTTGGGTCTCCAGACATTCTGTCTGTTGATTCCAGCTGCCTTTCAGGTACAGAGGATGGCTGATGAATGTTAATAATGCAAACAGGACAAATGCCAGCAACTGCTCATTTCCATTTATTTTATTAAACCAAAGAAATTTTTTGTAAAAACACACATTGTTTTGGGAGACAGGAAATGGATGAAATGGATTTATTTATAAAACAGGTTTTTATCACTCAAATATTGTACAGCAATGTAGAGTGGAAGTAAAACGGCTGTCTGAAAGCAGGAACCACCTGCTTACTTAACTTATGTTCCATTCTTGCATATATGGTAGTGCCAAAGCTTTCTTCTTCCAAAACAGCTTCACTGATGCAGTGCTATTCACGTTTGCTGGCCCAGAACCTGGAGAGGTGGGATATGTGCACTGGGGACAGCGTGCAAAGGCCATGGAGAGTGCACAGGATTTTAGTCATTGTTCCTCCAATGGCTTTTTCACAAGAGTTAATGAAGGGCAATAGATAAGCAAAACAGGTAGATGTGGATGAAAATGTTAGCTATTTCCTTTTTGAGCCATTCTTAAAACATTATTCAGAGGAAAACCAAGATGTGGTGGTGGGTGAGGAGCATACATTCAATTTTTATACATCTTATGAAAAAGCCAAGACAGATTCAGTTCATGAATGGCTCTGCAGCCACTACTGTAACCCTGCGCCGAGTGACGTTATGGGCAAGGAGAGTAATCTTCTCTGACTCCCTGCAGGAGATGTGCCCTGCCTGGCTACACGTTTTTAACTGGGGAAGATAACATCACATGTAAGGCAGAGGGAACCCAGTCCTTGCAGGCTGTCATTCCAAGTGGAAGATAGTGCAGTCAGTATGGGAGCAGGAATGCCATTACTTTTTAGTTTAGGAACCTGCAACTGCTGAATAGTCACTTTGCTGTAAAAACCAAGTGAAAAAGAATATGCAGAAATTGACTTTTGAAATGTGAATAAATGAAAACAGAATTCTTTTGGCAGGTCCAACCTGTCTCTGAGAGTACACAGCTAAGAATTCAGAACTGGCAAATTGCCTATGGAGCTGATGAGCCAGCACGGTCTCGCTACAGTCCAACGCAATAAATAGGTAATTTTGTAACTTCTCTAGTGCACAAGGAAAGCAATGGCTGATTCTAAAATAAGACTGCAATAGTAAGAAACTATGCCATCAATAATAAGCATCCAGGTTTGGCAAGTACTGCCTCTAAGTTCTCTTCCATTTCAAGATATCTTTGAGAAATTAAGTAGGCTTGCATAAATCAAAATTGCCTTATTCCTTAAATACTGGAGTTAACTTGGTCAAGTTTCACAGCTTCTCTATTCAGTGAGTACTGAAAATCTGAATGAGGTAGCCTTACTGGGGAAGTACTGGATGAGGAAACAGGGGCACAGAGGTTAAGTTACGTGTTCAAAGTTCAGGCCGAGTCTGTGGTAGAGCTCCAGGTGAAATCCAGGCCCTGTGGGTCCCCATTCATTGCCATACTAACTTTCTCTTTTCAAAGATTTTTTTCAGTCTCATCTCTGAAAAGAGTAATAAATCTGAAGATCCCAGGCTCTGCATTTGTGGGAAGGGAATACATATGTGATTTTCTTGGGGGAGATTTTAATTTTGTTGCATTCTAATAGTAACGAAATCACAAACTAATTTTATGAACACTACACTTGACCCTTTGATGACATATTTGGTAGGCTTTGTGGATTCATACATGAAGTGTCCTGACTGGAAGTCCTCAATATACCAGAAACTGAAATCAGCCCTTCGAGTAAGGCAGATGGTACATTCTTCCTGGGTATCTCTGAAGATGTTGGCTGACCAGCTGCCACAAATGCCCCACTGAAAATACTCTCCATTAAACAAGTTCAGTGTTGGGGAATTATTCAGCTGATGCGTTGTTCCTTCACATCAGACCTGTATCTCTTTATTTCACCCCCCACCCCTCTGCAAGGAAACTACCTCTGCCTTCTGGTGGATAGGGACAAAATGACCTATTCTAGTATCATTTTGCTGACAGAACTCTGTTAGTACATTACACAGAAAAGCATTCTCAGAAGCAATTTGGCGAACACCAACAAAACAGTGAGGGGATTTGGCACTGTTTATTTTGACTTTCGAATTATGTGATTTTTTTTCTTTTAGCCAAATTACTCCTCCTCGCCTTCCTAATGTGCATTGCCATGCCAATAAAATTTGGTTAGCTTTGGATCAGTTAATACTTCAGAGATGGAAAGTTATAGCGTTGCCACGAGTAAAGGTTAAGTAAGATCTCCCTGATGTGCCAATTTCCTAGTGCCTGTCCTTGCTAGACAGCGTGTACTTCTGGACCCTCTAATCTTGTAGTCAGCTGTAAGGTGAGGGTCTATGGGCACAATTAAGCTACTCGTGTACAGCCCCATAAGAACCTGAGAAGAATCTAAGGCAGCTGTGCCTGGGACACTGCACAAAATGGTGGGAGGGAACAAAAGGGAGGAAGTTATTTTTCCCTATTCTTTTGGTCTTTTACCACACACTGCTATGGAGCTAGAGCAGTGTGATGGCCATGCTTCCTTTCTGCCTTAACTTCAAGTCACCCAAGTGTGATGCAGACCCCAGGCATGCTTCCTTCTTTGCTACTTTGTCTGATTCAGACATGATCCTCTGGGAAGGTGTTGCCTTTGATCCATTTTAACTGACCTGCAATATGGTATGTTGTGGGAAGATTAGTCCTTAAGTCTCTTAATTATTCTTCATTCTCTTTCTTTGCCATAAGTAGAAAAAAAATAATAGGCAAATAACAAATAATCCACATACTTTAACACCTAGTTGTTAATAGCTACTTAATATTTTAACTTCCCACCCCTATTATTCTGTATTTTTTCCAAACCCTTGTAACAATGCAGAGCAATGTTTTTCAGGTTCAGTGTGCTCTCAGTTAGCTGATTCTTTTATGTGTCTGGGAGGTAAGTTAATACAGCTATTGCAAATTTATAGACAGTATCATTGTGGTGCATGTAGTATCTGTATCTGGAGTACAGGCCTGAAAGTAGTCAACTATGTTCAGCAGAGAATAGTGACCCATGCTAACATGACATGTTAATTACAATATTTATGAGAATTAATTTATCAGATTATGAAAATAAGTGTATGGGAGATGTAATAGAGTTGAGGGAAATTACAAAAGCAGGTAAATAGAGACTTTTTCATCTCTTTTATGGAAGTGTTAAGGCCGAGACAAGCTTAGCATTTGTATATGTGGGTTGGATCCCTGGAAGAATCAGCTATAATATCACAGTGCCACCACGATGATATCTGCATGGTGTACCAGGCTGTAAAACTAAGGCAATGCCCAGTTTACATAAACCTCTAAAGGCAACGGGAGCACATGCTTAACACCAACTGTCTGTTAACCATGTGTCTCACAGCTTGATAATCAGAAATAAATGCTAGCATTATATTAGCCAGATGTTCTCCCCAACAGCACCCTTCTGTGGTTCCTTTCCATTATGTATATAGTGTATGTGGTATGAATTTTCTACCCCAGTTAGAGCTGTACTTAAGAATCACCCCAAGCAAGAATGTACCTTCAATGCAAGTCATAAAACCGTGTCAGATACAAAAGGGAAATGAAGCATATTCCCTCAGCTCTAATGGAATGATCATTGCTTGGGTTTTTTTGCTGCTACCGAAGCTGATTGTAAACTTTCCCCCTGGGTTCTCCTGCCCATAGGAGTTGACTTCAGTGGGAACAGGACCAATCTCCTCATTCTCAGAAATGGCAAAGTGCTGTTTGATCAGGCTTCAACTGGAGGAGTAAAAAACTACATTCGGTGTCTGAAGGTGCATCCTTTGGATTGCCTTGCCTGAGAAGGTGTTTCTCTTCTTGAAAGGGGGTACTTTCCACATGAGCAAGCAATGCCTCTGATTCTGCAGATTCTTAAGTGCTTTCTTCATTGTAATTTCCTATTCTGACTTTTTGCATGAAATAGGCTGTGTTCAAAATAAGCAAATCACAAATGATTTTTTTGTTGCAAATTTCTTGCCAAAACTCTTAATAAGATTAGGTGCTCCTCATATCTGTAAATACAGTATTCTCTGACATAAACTTTGATGTCCGTTTTGAACAGGGAAGAATTTTTTTTTTTTATTAACATAAAGTTATGTTAGCCAAACAGGCAATTCCCAGATCTTACTCTTTTTCAAGAGTTTGTACTGGGGAAAAGGAGCTGCTCTCCCATGAAACTGTTCCTTGTGTTCACTGTACATACTCCCGAACTGCAAGTTCTTTCAGGGTAAAAATCCGAACGGGATCTTTTTTTGCCTTCCATTCTTCCAGTTTTTCTTGCAAAGACAGAAAATCCTTGCCAAGTTCATATGCCAAAGTGATCATTGTTTCTAACAATGGAATATAATACCTGTGGCTGGTATGCACACGAAGGCACGATAGAGCTTTTTCTCCATATTCAAAGGCACTTGATGGGTTTTCCAGGTCCTTGTGGCACACCACAATAGCACAGAGAGTAGGGACAATTGAGACGGGGTTACCTCTGGTCAGCCTTTCCTGCAGACCAATGACTTCTAAAAGAATTTCCAAAGCTTTGCTGTACTGGCCACCACGCAGGCAACCATATGCTTCCTGAAGCTCCGGCCTTGTTAAAAAGTCAATAAATTTTTTTGACCTTCGGATGTATTTCATAGAATATAGAAGTCTCAGGTAGTCCATGAAGGCTAATTTTCTCTCATTGATTATTTCTTCTGTGAAGTTCCCGGTTAGAGTTTTTTTGGGAAAGGTCACATCTTCCATTTCTTCACTAAACTCCTCCAGAAGCTTTCTGTGCAGCTTCTCAAAATCTGAATAACGTCTTTCAATTACAGACTTGTTGCTGTCAAAACTCCCTGTTTGCAAAATGATGATCTTATACATCTAAACACAATAAAACAGAAAAATAAGCATAAGGAGGACCATTCTAGCCCCAGTGCAGTTAGATTTTTGTCTGTTACCACTTTGAAAAGACTGTGTTTGTGTATTCCACCAGCCAAAACCTTCCTCTGCCACTTTTCTGCACATAATATTGTATATTCCTACAATTTATAGCAGTGCTGCTGGATTAGTTGCTGCCTGGGATTATGGTGCATGTTTAGTGTAGGCTTGATCTTTGAAATCTGCAGCCCTCGGATTAATAATTCCCACCTCCTGCTCTTTTGTACTTTTGTCACCAGACTCACCCTTAGCATGGATGTCACTTGTAGATAAAGGATGCGCTAGCAGATCCCATCCTGCAAGGTACTGGCAGTGCTGAACTAGCAGCAGACAGAAGCACATGAAACCACTTACAAAGCATTTCTGTAGCTGTACTAACAGCCACGGCTGCTGCAATCGTAGAATCATGCTGCAGTCAGTCATCTTCAGTGAACTGAGTGGATCTCCCAGACTTTGTTGAATGTAATCTATTTTATATTGGTCGTAATAATCAGGAATGTTGTTTGTACCAGACATTTATAGGGATTTGGGGCTGTTATTAATGCTGTGAAAAAAGAGTGAGTATTTTGCAGTAATATTTGGTGTGTGCAAATATAGAGCAACTCCAAAGCCTTTTCCCCATCTAAATCATCGTTCTGTTGTTCAAACTTTTTTTGGCATATAAATAATGCAAAAAGTGACATTTCTACAATGATCTGTTTGCTGTCCAAAATCCTTTGCTAACAGCAATGCTGTCCCACATTAACACTACTCAAGATTATGTCTTCCTCAGCTCTTCATTAGCTCCAAAATGACTACAGGAAATGTGATATTAGAAAAATAGCTGCAAAATAAAATTGTGTATTATGTGTTGTACAACTAGATCCTCTTCTAGTCCTGATCCAAGCACAATGATGTTGAGGAAGGGCCAAATCCCTAATGTGTGCAAACCAGTGGAGTGCGACTGAAGCCATCTTAGCTGTCACCAGCTAAGGACATGGACTGTTGACCTTGCTGGCTTTTGGCTGATGACCATGCTTATGTTCAACTTCACCTTGTTCCCACTGAATTATACAGGAACTAGAGCAGTTTTACTCATGACAGTTGTTTTCTTTGCTGCTGCTGAAGGCTGCAAACTAGTACTAGCACTAGTGTCTGTCTGATTCTCTTCCTTGTTTTTCCTTAAAAAGAACTTCTTTCTTTTAATCTTCATAAATGATCTTTACAGGCGCTGTTTGAAAGGTTTCTAAATTTGAGCTGACTTCTCTGATCTCTTTTCATTTGTAAGCACTGTGACATTTTCCTACACTTTGGCCTGCTCCCTGCTGAGAAGTGTATATATGCCTGATGCACATCCAAAACAATTGTAAGAGCAATTTTTTAAGCTATCATTTTATCAAGGGCAGCTAAGTGAATAATTTACAAATATTTGGATTTGACTTGTGGAACATTCATGAAAAAGGAAAGAAATACCATTTAATTAGAGTATCATTCAAATTGGCTCAGTTTCATAGTAACGTAAATCTTTTTGCCTAGGCAAGTAACTTATGACTAAGTTTACTTGCACCATACACTCTTGTTCTCATACAGTTATACTAAAATAATTTTTAACTGGATACTATTGAGTGTATGCAAGAATGGCAGCATCTAAGTAGGTGTGTATAGCATGCAACAAGATCCTAGGGCAGTCTCCAGACCATTTACCTGCTTCAAACTCTACCAAGCTGCATCGCCCAGTATCAGCATCACTAGTGTGAGTCTTAGTGTTTTTAATCTACATTCCCTGGTGGTTGTGGCAAATGAGGAAAACATCCCTATCTGAATTTCCCAGAAGTACTGAAAGAGACTTGCTTTAGATCAGGAGCAGAATCGGAAATAAACCCCAAGTGTCAGTACTGTGAGTAAAGATACCAAACTCCAACCTGTTCTGTTGTTCCTGTCCCTCATACTCACGTTTCACCTTAAAAATATGACACAAATACACCATCTAATGGAGCTCTAGGTAGGGAGTGGGAATGATCCCAAGCAATCTAGCTGAAGGGTGTCTTAGACTTTGTCAGCATCAAAGAATTTTGCACTTGTGCTGAGCTAAATCTCTGATGTGGAAGTTATACAAATGCAATGCTGCTGCTGCAGCAGGCTAGCTCACCGAAGTGTAACTATATTGATAGCTTTACACTTGTGAGACTTTCCTTAATGCTGACAAGCCTCTCGGTGTTAAGGATACTCAGGCTACTAGTTCTCTTGATATTACTCTTCCACTGCTGCAGTTTTTGTGAAATGATTGTCAGAGGGGTTGATTTTAGGGACAGATTCCACCAGCTATGCCCATAGGATTGTGAGAACAGGTTCTACTTGGTGTGATCGTGGCTTGGAAAACTTGCCCCTTAGTAAGGCTTTCATGTAGTGAGGCATGCTGTGTGCTGTGCAGACCCCTGTAGAGTGAATAAAAGTTAATGATCTTCTTACATATTCATTTCTTAGCTTACCACGTATTTAGATAAGTGGTGCTCTACAATTCTGGTTGATGGGATTTCAAAAAGGAGTTTGACTTGTCTGCAATGGCGTTTTTCATTCCTCCAGTATTCCTGAAGCTCCTTAGTGGTCATCGAAGAATTGGGACTTAGGGATGCATTGGAATCTAAAAACAATATATTTAGTATTTCAGATTATAATCTTGGCACGTGGAAAGAAAACCCTTATGTGTTTGTTGTGAAAGGAGAGCCTACAATGTCTGTTCCTGTAACAGCAAGAACTCAAGACTGATAAGTGATCTCACTGCTAATAGAGACAGGACCAAATTCTTTGAGGCAAACTATCATGGTCTGAAATCTTGACAGATATCAAATCGTCTGCAGAATACAAAGTTATAGAAAAAGTACTGACAAGAAGTATTGTATGTCATTGGGCACAGTCTGAGCAGGAAATATGCTTCGCCGTCAGACACGTGCTCAAATACTGACCCTATTCAAATACTGGGTTTGTGCAGTAACAGGTGAAAGCTGAGAAAACATGACTATCTCAACCTTAAAGGAGAAATGTGGATAACCAGCTCAGCTGAAGGAAGAATTCTCCCATCCTCTTTTTTTCAGCTGAACTGATGCCACAGTCCAGCTACAAATATTTTATATACCTCCCTTCCTCTCTCTTTTTCCTCACATGTACAGACACAAACATAGATACATATGCATATATAAAAATGTAGGACAGCTGGTTGAAGAGTTTGCTTATAGGGGAATTTGATGTAGCTTTTCTAAAGGGCTATTTCTCTCTTTGAAATCTACTGACAACTGTTTTCATCGAGTGGCACATAGGCTAGCAAAGTGGATAAAAGAAAGGGAATATTTGTATTTCAGTGGGCACACTAGTCCTAATTTCCAGCATCTCTTTCGATGCAGTCAGCTGAAGTCAGTCTGCAATGTATCTAATATTCAGACAATGGAGGTAAATGACCACAAATGAATGGGAAGAGAACAGCTTGATGCAGAAATAGAATTGTAAAGGCACCACAGGACTCCTTCAGAGGCCTCACTTTTACATGTTCTTAATTATTTGGCCATACAGTTTCAATTATGAAGGCCTTTGTGGTTTGGCTCAATCTCTACAAAGCATGTATTTCCTGAGAGGTGGTGTTTATGACATCTTTGCAGGCTGAGAATCTTGATGAGATTATATATGTTTTGGGTTATATATAACATTTAATAACAGATGACAGTGATCTTAGGTGTAGTAAAAGTTCAGTGCTGTCCCTTCATAAGGCAAGTTAGCAACTACTGCTTGAGATTAACTTCAACCTTGGTATCCTTGCTGATACTGCCAAGAAGTTTGGATTTTGTGATGTACAGAAAGTGCACTCCTGAGACAGGCCATGTCATGGTCACTTTTTAGGTCCCTGGTGTGTACACGTCATCTGAAATATGTTTTAGGTACAAGGGATTCAAAAGGAACTCTCTGTGGGTACATACACACCAGGATGTGCAGCTGTTTCACTATTGCTAAGCTATTACTACAAGTTTAGTCAAGGCTTATTTTCAGTGGAGTAGAGCAGTCTAAATCTGGACTACTGTTGCAATAAATAAAGCAAAACTTTTTGTATAAAAGATTTGTGGTAAAAATAGCTACACGAAAAACAAAATTAAAAGATAGCATCAACCTTGCAGCTCATCTTTTTCTGGGTTTTCTTTTCTTGCTTGACATGAAATTTCAGCTTGGGGTTGATTTTGTTCTTTGTCAGGTGCACTTGTGGTAGAAAATGTAGTAATCCTGCTTACAGCTTCCAACAGTTCCCTTTCTGCCGTGCAGTCTTGGTCCATTGCAATCTGTCACTGAAAGATTACAAAAAATATGACATTTTTTATTAGCATGAGGATTCAGTCTGGTAATCTTTTTTAATTGTTTACTCACTGTTCTCTGTGGAATTGTGTGAGGGCAACCATAGTTTCATAAAAACTAAAGTTAATAAACAGAAATCTCTGCATAGTTACTAGTGAAGAACCATTCCTATTACATCAAAAGTGTTTGGATATCTTTTTGCCAGATTAAAATCAAACATGAAAACTGTAAGAAGTTATGTTGAATAGGATTAGGTGGGGAACTCCATTCTTAAAGACAAGAATTCTGTCACAAATTTTAGTAGGGGAAGATTTTTTTTTCTCGTTATATTTTCCCCTCAAGCTTGCAAGTATGAGTTCAGATGTACCAAAATCTTGGAGATAATTAGTATAACTAGCAGCCTGGCTCTCTTAGACTGCTAGAAATTACTTTTTGAGACTCCCAGACTTGCCAACTGTTCTTAATCACAACCTGTAGGGCAAAATAGGGCAATATCTAAAATAGTATCATATTTCTGACATATTTCACAGTTTCAAGTTCTCTCCAGAGACTTGTCTCTGTACTGTGAGAACAAAACAAGCAAATCTGACAATAACTAGGTGGAAGAACAACTGAGTTTTCTAATTATGATGGAAGAACAACTGAGTTTTCTAATTATGATACAGAAGCATTCTCCATTTACTTGTCCTTTTAACCTATATACTGTACTTGTAGTAGATCTGTATGCCTGTTCTGCTAAGGCTGCTATTTTACTACATAAAATGCCTAACATGATATGCTCCTAATCCATAGAACAGATTGGCCATTCTCCTGCATAAATGTCTTCCCAGTAACTTACCTGTTACATCATTGTGTTATAGTAGCAACTGAAACAGTTCTAAGAGCATCCTAACAACTTTGCCAGGCTGCTGTGTTCTGTTAACCTGAGAGAAGTGTTGCTCGCAGTTCAGCCGGTTGCTGAAAATCAAGCAACAGGACAACCTGCTTCTAAAAAAACCAAGTCTCTCTGCTACAAATGCAAAAATAATACCCAAGCAGTGGTTATTAAGCAATGAGAGGGTTTAGAACAGGGATGTTACTACATATCATTTTGCCTCCACATTTATGCAATGCTGGATACAGAGATGAGGAAACTCTTTCAGCAGGCCTATTGATTTCTCGCAAACTGCGAGGCTTTAAAAAGAAAAGCCATTACTTTCCCCACTGAAAATAATGGAAGTGCAAACCACTTTCCTGTAATATAACCCCTTCCTTTGCCTGGTTTGGATAAGCAAGTACACGCATCTTGTCATCCTCCATAATAACAGCGTCATTGGAAGCCCTTATTTTTGCACTTTGGACTAGGTGAAAGCTCTCGCTGTTCTTCTAGTCTTCCTCAAGATGTGCTTTTTGAACATGAAGAGCAGACACTTCTCTATTGTCTAACTGCTCAGTCTTTTGAAAATCATGACAGTTTATCCCAAGAGCGTAAACTTGAAAATATTTGTTTTTGGTGTAAAGATAATCTCAAATCTAGCAGATTAAATGAAGAATCTGAAAATGGCCAAACAAATTTAAATTACAACTTTTTACTTCATTGAATTGGTATAACCGTATAAGCAAAATGGTATTTATGTTCTATGTCTTTATATATATGTATAACTATACACACATATATACCTGTTTAATGTATATATACAAAAAATACCACTGTAAAACATTATTTAGGAGAGAAACATAACACACTTGTAAATAGAAGAATGCAGAAGTGAACGTTACAATATACAAGACTTCTGCCATGATTATATCTGCCTTCAAAACTATCTGTATGTCATATAAACATTTTCACAGCTAGAAATTATTGTAAGCTCTTTTAATTAAACTAATATTTATTTTTACATATTAAGAAAATCCAAAACAATACAAAAACCTCCCAAGAAATGACAGAATTTTACTTCAGACAGACACTTCATCCTGTTCCGTTTCTGGTTAAATGTCTCTCCAGCTGCTTCGCTGAGCTGAAAGTAACACTAGAAATCGAAGTGAGCAGAATACTCACCTGTAAGCTGCTGAAGAGCCGTTAGTTGTGGTGCATGTGGAGTCTGTACAAAGTCATGAAAAGCCTGCTTCGCATTTTTAAAACACAGAAAAGTGTGCGTGTTTTCTTCTACCAGGCACATTCTGTGGTTTTCAAAAAGGAAGGAAGAAGCCTTGATTAAATCAGACTTCCTCATCCAATTGGCTCACTGGTTCAGTGCTGACTGATTACGCATGAAATCTCCCGTCTGCCTCGAGCAGCCCTGGTGCTGTCTGGGGGTGAGGCACAGCCCCTTGGCCCCAGTGCCGCTCCAGCAGCAAGGGCAGGTTTGCAAACCTGAGTGTCGGGATCGCACGCGCAAACGCAAAGTCTGGCAGGGGAAGGAGTTCCACAGCAAACACAATTACAAAATCAAGGCAAATTTCTCTGGGTCTGTTTTTGAAACTAAAGAAACCCAACACATTTAGCAAAAGAGAGAGTAGGAAAAAAGTGCCAAATATGTAAATGTACTTATGTAGAAAAACATGCCCCCTTGGGACGTCTTTAAAATACAGACTTAACATCCCGCTCAGCAAAGAAAATGCAGATGGTCCCACAATAAATAGCCTAACTCTATTTAACCTCCACTCCTCCACTTCTGACAGAAATCCCGATTTTCACACAAAAGATTAATTTCAAGTATCTGCTTAATTAAAGTTCAAAAAGGAGCATTATACTATCCGACATGACTACTAAACTTGAAATGGGCTTATGTGTGTGCCTAAAATTAATCCTGTGCTTTGTTGAACTGAGGACAAAGTGAAGAATAATGATGCGTTAATCCACATGTTCTTTGGCCCAGATGCTTTTGCTGTTCATTTCACTTTGGAAATGTGCTTTAAAGCATCAGGATAGCTATTTCTGGGGTAAATAATACGGATGCTATCTTTTTTTAGTAATGCAAGATTTTCTGTTGCCAAAGCTTGCTCCCTGAAAAACCAAGTGATTTTAATGCGGCACAAATGTGGGAGGCAAACATCCAAAGGACTCCACAGATCCTGCCCCACACATTCCTTTAGTACAAACAATTTAAAACAATGTAAAGCCGGGGCCATAAACGGGCAATGCTTCTCTTCTGCTTTATTTGCAACATAAGACAATGCCAACTTTAACTTGGACTCAGTCTAAATGTAGAAGTTTTGCCAAAAGAGCTGTCAGAATGATGAAAAATCACTCCGATGCAATTACAGCCACACTGGCAAAAGCCCCAGTGTGGATGCCGTTATATTGGCCCTGTCCTTTAGCTGGTTTAGCATATTTCATGGGGGAAGTGATTTAAGTTACACCAGAAAAGAAATGTGTGCTTGCCAATATAGCTCTAAGGTGTAGCTATACCAGCCAACCCTTTTAAGTGTAGACAAGGCATGGGTTTCTGGCTCAAGTCTCATTCCTTTAAAGTTAGACTTACGGGTTTGGTTACAATTGTGAGCAAAAACCAAGGGGGATTTCAGTGCATTTCACTCACACTGACAGCTCACAGATGTGTCTAAGCTTTGAATTCTGAATCTGTTAATTTATGTGTTGCCAAAAAGCATTGTATTATTTTGTGATGCTTAGTGCTATTGTTCTGCTCTTGATAAAGCTAAAAGAAAACAGGAAAGTATATTTTTCAGTTTATTAAGTACGAGCTCTACTTCCAATTACTTCAGAATAAGTAAGTTCTAGTCAAACTAAACTGCATGATTAAAAAAAAAAAGAAAAGTCTGTTATTACATGCATGGATAACTGATAAAAGATAATTTATAAATCAAGGGTGCTGCAAGAATTCTGCCTACCTCGCCAGAGCCAGCTGTTATGGTTACAGCTGGCTCCTGAATGGGTTCCTCGTGCCCATGAGCCATTACATCCACAGCGGGTTTAGCAGGCTGGTCCTCTTCATCCTGCTCCCCTGAGCTCAGGTTTGTTCCAGATAGCCTCTGGCCCTTCACTGGGACCCTGTGCTGTTAGTCTGGCAGCATTTTACATTCCTAAACGTCTACTTGATTAGTACATCCAAAATCAGTATACAGTGATGTTTCCTAACAGAATACATAACTAGTAATTTTTCTTCATATATTCTCAGTTCCACTTTCAACAGTCAAATAATTTGTAAAGGGTTATGCAGTGAAAAAGGGGAATTTTCACAGTGGCAGCATACCATTCTGAGAGGTGGGGAAGTGCACTTATCTGGTATTCACAAAACTGTGGTAAATTGTAAAGGAAATGCATGTTCTGTCATAGTAGTGATGATAAAGGGACCCTCATGCACTGGCTCACCTGGGCGTTGCATTCTGTCATAAGCGTCTGCCAAGGGATATGGAAAAAGAATGCTCTGCAGTAGCACAAGAGCGAGGTGAGGTTACAGTCCTAACACTGCAGAGTGTAAAAGTGCTTGTCATAGGTGCTAGGTCCTCCGTACCAATTTAAGATGAAAGGACTCATTTTAGGAAGACTAACCTGAAAGTTTGTGTCTAAAACTTGGTAACCAGCCACCAGATGAGCTAGCCTTGTGATGCTGTGTTAAGGATGCCTGTATTGAAAGAGCATGTTTGTGCTTGTGATAAAGAACCATAAGGGACTGCTGCAGTAGTGTAAAACATCCTGCCTTGATTTATACCCTGATTTGGGCAGCTCACATTTTCCCAATCAGATAGATTACATAAACCCAGACAGATGCAGTATTTAACCATAGAATGCAAAGCTGGTATCTGCTTGGAAAATTGTGAGATAAACCAATGTTATACACAAACTGCAGTTTACTGCCAGATTTTATTGCTATTTTATTATAGGCATGGACAGGTCTTATTCTTGTTAAAGAATGTGACTGTAATAGCCCTATTATAAAATACACTTCAGCTTCTGTCCTAAGAAATATGGCTTCAAGCACAGAGTCCGTGCTGCTTTTCCCTCTCAGGCCCCCAAACTAAACCTTACTTTTGTTGCTAAATCATTCATCAGAACTGTAGCTAATGAGAAAAACCAAAAGGAGGCAGGAATACCTAACATATTTATGCAGGTCCCCTTTTATCAGATGACTAATATTTAGAAAGTGCTGTAATGTTGTCTTTGATGCTTCTATAAGAACCTTTCCTCTCTTTTTTAAATGCAGATGGATAAATACCTACCATTTCCATGTTTTGAAGTAGCAGAAAAATTCATCTGCTCTGCATGAATATTCTGCATTTTTGGGGTGATGCTGTGATAAATGAATACCATACTCCTATGCTGGCACAGCACAAAACTGTTCTATGCTATTTATATAATGTTTAATTGTATAGCATTGTGTCATTTGAAAGTGGGATTTGTTTATCGTACTTCATTATTACAAAACACGTCTCCTTTAACAAGAGCATGGTTTAAAGAAATAATGCACTGTTTAATGGCAAATGTCTCGTGCTGGTGTTACTGACAGACTTTTCAACATTAAAGAAACCTAACAGGCCCATTTTACACTGCCAAAGCCCTGTTACCACTTTACAACTCCTTTATACTTCTAAAGGAGTATGAAGGAGCCTGAGAGTAAACAACAGTTTTGGTCTGCCTTTCATCTGTGGTCCGTCAGTGTCACAGAGCTGCGATGCAAGCCCAGGGGGTCGGTAGGATATTAACTTGGGTTAAGTTTCACAAGCACTATTCTGTCTGCAGAATGACACTTTCTAAGTGGTCTGTGCTGGTCATTTTTGCTGCTGAAATCATAGAGGGTTAAGTAAATGGACTAGAGAAATATTTTTAAATATTGGAGTGAGTTGGTATACCATGTGTAGTCGTTCCTATCTGGCATTTTGATATTTTATTCTTGTGTCAGTCCCCTTCTCAAATACAATTATGGTATACTTAGGCTAATACTTATGGTCACATTCCATGTGTAATTTATTTATACCCAAAATGTAGATATAATGCAATTTGGGATAACAGGCTTGAGAGCAGACATGCTAATGCATTGTGTAGTAGAATAAAAGGCAGCTGTACAGTGAGGGGAGCGCAGCTGCTGTGTTCAGATAGCCACCTTGAGGGTTAGCAGAGCATAACTCAGCTCTGCTGGGTGGCCTGACAAGCGAAGGAACGCAACGCATAAATCTTAGTATCTTCTCACAACTACTTATTCTTTAAAAATTAAATAATGACTTTAAAATGCAGTTTTGTTCTTAAGTGACTAACTAAAATTAATAGTGTGAGCATTCATTCCATCTGCGATGGAATCTCATCGTTTCCTCAGGAGTTTCCAAACAGACTCCTGCTGGTTTCTGCCACTCAGCCTGTGTCCTTTCCGGCTTGCACACGCCCACCCTAACAAAAGCCTGGGTCGCACCCTGCCATCTTCCTACCAAAATCCGTGGTAGTGACACACATTGCTTCAGAGATCACAAGTGGGCACTCCAGACCCGATCCAGGCTCCACTGGATCTTACCTCTCGATTCTGGAGATCTATAGGGAACAGGATTAACTGGAACAGACTTGACTTCAGCTAGTGTTGAACTGCTCATTACTAAATTAAAAAAAAATTAGATGAATGTATGAGGAGCTAAGAAACTAGGAAAGTGTTTGAATATCGATATTCTTGTAACCACCTTAGGTAGATGATCATATGCTATTTTTTTTTTCAGAGATGCTTTTTTTTTTTTTATCAGAAAGCCCATTTCTAGTAGTACAAAATTCCAGACATGTTTTTAAAATGAAATTTAAAGGACCAGTTTAGAATGCTATGTAATTAAAAACATCATCTCTAAACGTAAATGTTGTCTTCTGGGAATGCTGAATGGTTGAATAGAGCCTTTAAGCAACTGGTCTTTTGAGCAACTCTCTTCTATTCCAGAGTTCATTCTCTCATTCATTATTTAATAAGAGCTCACTATATATAAAAAGCCCGTGATGCTAAGTGGATAAAACAGGACAGCATTCAGACGACAGTCACATTCAAAGGAGGTCAGTTGAAGAGCAACATTTGGCTTTTATTAAATCAACTATTCAGTAGCATTACTTAAGATTTCTTGAGTAAGAAGTGTTTCAGAAGTGGCCGTTGAAGGCCCCTCTGGCGTGCCGTGCACAGTCCCCAGGTACCTTCACATCACCTGCTCAGGAGGGATACTTGAAACTACCCCCGTTAGCTGAACGCGGGGGCAGGAGCCCCCTGTGCGGCAGCAGGGCGGACACCAACGGCCAGTCACACCCAGCAGGTTTTTCTAGCTGCAAACCGGGCTGCTCTGCGTCCCGAGGGGTCTCATTTCCCGTCTCCCTATGTTGCACTTGTAGGGCTGCCGCTGTCCGGCCGAAGGGCAGAGCCCCGCGGCACCCCAGGAGGCCACCACCCGCCGCGCCCCGCGGAACCGCTCCCCGGCGGAGGATTCGGAGTAAGACGCGGTCTCGGTTCACCCGACGTGAGTAACCGCTGCTGAACACGCCTCACCGGGCGCTCTCCCGGCCGGCAGCCGGGCCCCGGGGCAAGCGACAGCGGAGCTGAACGCGCGCGCCGCTCCCCAGGGGGAGCCGTCCCGGCCTTGCCCTGGGCCCCTGGGCCGCG
>WUAM01000047.1:4007092-4057993 GCA_024336885.1 Actenoides hombroni
TGACTTCCTTAGGATTTTTTTTCCCCCTACTGGAATAGAATCCATGCAAAAATTATAGCCCTGTGAGTAAAAGACATGTGCAGAACAGTGGTGATGGTATCTTGGTGTGCATTTGTCAGTTCTGGTAAAGCTAGAGCATTTAGATAGTTGATAAGGGGTTTTGTTTGTTTTTCTCTGAAGTAGAATAATTGTATCAAATTTATAACTGGAGTTTTTCAGCTGTATTTTCTCTTAGAAACCATGTTCCCAGTATAAACTTACTCGTGTCAGACAATATTTCAATCGCTATTTTGAAGAAACAGTTTCTACTTTTTCTATTCATGGCTTGCATTGAAGTAATGTAATTTTAACCGTCTCTTGAAAATTAGTTTGGACTGTTGATGAACTTATCTTGCGTCTCAGCTGTTTAAAACGTGGTATTTTAGGTGAGAGTTCTGTAAGAAACTGTACAATTAATTTTAGCTTCTTAATTTTACATTGTGAATCAGTGCTACAGACGTGTGTGTTCATGCTGAAATCTGAGAGCTGATTCAGACCTCTGTGTAGTTCATCTGAGGCTACTGCAGAGTAGTAACAAAGGTCTCATATTTCAGAGCAGACTGGTTATGTGATGAGATGTCTGTAGTGACAACAGGGACTCAAGAGAGGGGAAAAAAGTGAGGGAAAGTTTGAAGTTAGGTAGCTTATTATGGCATATCTCTCACTTTTTCTTTTTTTTTTTTTTTTTCTTTTACTGAAGTAAGTAGTTTTGCAGACACAATTGTTTTGATAATGTTTCCCAAAATGCCTTGAGCATGAAAATATTTCAGGTAGTAGGCAAAGTAGAAGAACACAAGTGAACAGACTCTGGCACTTAAATGTCTGTGTTGATGGTCAGGTGCTCTTTGGTGTTCACAGAGCTATGGTCGGTGGCATCTTGTGCAGTGTAATAATGACTCGTTGCTAAGCATAATTTGTTTGCTCCCCAAGTTAATTCATACTGAGGTCTGATAGTTTATTCTGGTCTTAGTCTGATACTGTGTGCTGTTTGTTCAGCAAGTACGCTTTACCTGCAGAATAATTAATTCCATGGAAAATGGCTGAAAAAAATAATCTTGGAATCAGTGATTTACATACATATATTTCTGATATATTGCCAGAAATTAACATCCTTTTTAGCAAGCTATGCTGTGTTGTTAAAATACTAATTTATCATTTTTATTATTCTAAAAGCAGGGGTTTGGTTTTTAGAGCTGTATGTTTTCTTTGGCAAGGGTCAGTGATGGTAGATAAGTTTTTAAATAGTGGTTTTTTAGCACTGTAAATAGCACTATATGTTATATGTAGCATTTTATATAGTGATAATGAACTTTTTCATAATGGAAAACCTTTGGGTACTATAGTCAGTGGCTTAATAACATCCCTGTGTAAGACTAGAACTCTGAAAGACTGACCATGCACCGTAGAAGGTTATTGTTACATGTTAACAGTTGTGTTTAATTTATATTTTTTCAGTGAATTCTTTACTACTAAACACGTAAAGGTTATACAATATTGCACTGATGGACCTCCAAATAGAGTATACTCATTAACAAATAGATACAATGTAATATTTTTAATAAATATTAGGCTTTTTAAGCTCTTGAGCAGGCTTTGCTGTTAATATATTGTTTCCATACATATTTAGTAAAATTAAAATGAATTATTTCTATAAGTGAAATAGGAACGGTCAAGATCCCTGCAATGGCAGAGGTACTCGTTTGCAGTGTATTGGGGGTTGCTTAACTTCATGGAATGGCTCGCAAAAGGGGAACTGAGGGAAGTGCATCAGCCTTTGGAAGCTGACAACATAAAATGCAATTATGAAGAATGAGGCAGTACCCATTTTTTTTCCTATTGTCTGGAGAAAGAAAGGGAAGGGAACCTGACAGAACTTGGATGGAACTCTATTTTAATATCTGAGTAGACTTATAAAAACTAATGGTCATTTAATCAGGTTTCCTTGGAGGGCAAGCCTGTTGTGTTCTCCATCAGTTCCTGTCTAGAACATTAGTATTTCAGTCCAATACTGACATCGGACTTTTTTGTTAATCATCAACAAACACTCAAGCCCATTTATGTGTATCAAATGAAAATGCAGAAGAATATATTTTTTCACTTGCAAACGGATTGGCAGTCTACCAGACTCTGTGTCAGTGGGGTCTGGAACTGTCCAGATTCTGTCCCTCAGATGTTAATTACTTTGCAGATGGAAACAGTTGTGGTTCCTGTGAGCTGCTGCAGCAGCGGTGTCAGTGTGAGGATGACATTGACACCCACGTGTAGGAGAAGCAAGCTGTGTTTGGTTTGAATGGCTCTGTGGTACCAGAGCCTCACCAGGAGGCTCAGCAAGGCAGCACAGAAAGGTGGGAATTCCTGGTGACTGAAAGATGCTACTTTGCGTAAATTTCAGGTCCTCTGCAGTTATTATTACTTTTCCTTGAGGGAAAGAGTTTTGTTAAATACTCTTGTTGTTTAAAAACAGATGATGAAAATAGTTACAGTACTACTGGATTCCATTGTTTTCTGATAGCTTCTGAAGCAAGGATCAAACTGCATAGAAGAAATAGCCATAGATTTTGTGACGTTTGAATGCCATCATGGAGAGGATCTGGAGGAACAGGGTAGGAAGGGGAGGCACAAGGACAAGGAGTATTTGCTTTTTATTTACAGAAGTTAAATCCATAAATAACCATTGAGATTCTTTTTTAACTGAATACAAACTGTGGCATCACAGATTACTAACAGGAAAAGGTATGTGACAATATATTCTTAACTTGTATGCTACCCTTTTTTATCATCTCTAGAAGAATAACAAATCCAGTTAAGGTGCTGCAGATCTTCCTCCATGTATCCAGCATGATCTAAACTGTACATATATATATATTTGTGTATGTGTTTTATATCTGCCAGCATGTGCAATGAAGTATCTTCGAATTGTTCTTGTTTAGTTTTATTGATTGTAAACTATAATTCTTAGGATGTTGTTTAACTCAGGTGTTTTCCTTCATGGTGTTTTAAGAACTGAAAGTGATATATTTCCTACTTCATGGAAGTGACTTATCTTTCTAAAATAATAAAAAGAAAAGCCTCCAGGTTTTTATTCAGAATTGCATGTTGCAATTCTGGAGCAGTTTGTTTTTCATATGTTGTTTATTACTTACTGAACTGTCCACTTCTATTATTTAAAGAAATGACTGTTATAAATGACTAAAGTTTCCATTTTCTGTTGCTCTATTACATCGACACAATTTTCTGCTTCACTAAATCAAAATGTTATGCAGGTTGACAGATGCAGTACACTTTGTCAGAAATAAGTAGTCACTAAGCACAGGCAAAGATCTTAGTGGAAAGCTTTCATAAAATATTGTTTGTAAGCTTGAATAGGATATTTATTTCTCTTCATCTGCAATTGAGATTTCTTTTTCCTTTCACTTACGTGTGTGTGCTGTGTTTTGTCACGCTTTTCCCATAGTCCCTGCATTCAGGGAACTACAGAAGGAAATACACAGCAGTAACAAGTAGAAATGGGTATGCCTGTGATCAGTAGTACTATGGCTGTTTCCAGACTATGAGGAGTGGGATTGGTCGGTGATTGAACTAATTTTCTGTAGTTTTACTTAAGACTAGCTGGGGTTCCCCATTTTAATTTTGCCTTCCCCCCTCCCCCCCTTTTTTTTTCTTTATTGCAGGCTTTCTGCTCTGGATTTGGTTCTTTGCAGAATGAATATTGCATTGTTTCACAGAGGTTGGGCCCTGCAGTAGAATTTGTCAAGATCAGCACACATAAATCAAGAGCTTTTATTTTTTTGAAGACTTCTGTGCAGCTTTAAAAGTTCTCATCACAATGAATTCGGGCTTATGGAGTCAAGAAAAAGCAAGTTCGTCCTATTGGGAAGAGCGGATATTTTACTTGCTTCTCCAAGAATGCAGTGTCATAGACAAGCAGACTCAAAAGCTCTTGAAAGTGCCCAAAGGTAGCATTGGGCAGTTTTTTCAAGACCGGTCTTCTGTGGGACACTCCAGAAACATTCCTTGTAAAGGCAAGAAACTGCAGATTGGAATAAAGATTCTGGAACAACCTCATGCAATCCTGTTTGTGGATGAGAAGGATGTTATAGAAATAAATGAAAAACTAGCAGAGTTGCTTTTGGCCATTACTAACTGTGAGGAAAGATACAGCCTGTTTAAAAGCAAAAGCAGGTTAACTAAAGGCATCCAAATAGATATTGGCTCACCTGTAAGAGTACAGCTGAGATCAGGAGATGATAAATTTCCTGGAGTTGTTCGCTTCAGAGGACCCTTAATGCAAGAAAGATCCTTAACAGGGATATACTTTGGAGTTGAGTTGCTGGTAAGTCTCTTGCTAAGGGGAAGAATCATATATATGTTTTGTAAGATGAGCCAAAAATCTATTTAAAGAGGCAGTCATTATAAATGTGTTTTTGTAAGAGCACCATTACCCTTAAAAATTCAGTAGCCTTCAGTCTTTTCCTAAGTATTGTTACTAAATACCTGCAAATGCACCACATCACTAAAAGAGTTGAACAGACTCTGACTCTTCCAGCCTAGAAAAAATTAATTATTTACATTCCCATGGTGGCAGATACCTGACTTTCAGATTTCTGCCAAGTACTTTGTTTTTCCCTGCATGTGGCAGGATACAATCTATCAATTCAGGCTTGGATTTTAGGGCTGCTGGTTTTGTAAAGCCCTAGAAGTCAAACAGCAACTAGTTAAGATAGACAGTGTTGCTTTTGTGTTCTTCTAGTGAGATGCTTCTGCAAAATTAATACCAATCCTAAGCTTTTGAAGGATTAGATCCAGGAGAGTTCCAGTCTTGCATTAGAAGCATTTTTTTCAAAGTCCTCTTGAAGCTTTTCCCAGCTTCTTTGCAATTCCCACTAAGAAATTCAGGGAGTATCAGGTCCAAGGTATTTTTTTAGTTGGTATCTATGTGGAATTTTTGAACACTTAGCATTACATCTAGTATGAAGTAATCTTGTATTGATATGGCAAAAATTTGATGATGGAAGCAAGATTTGCTCCTGAAGATAACATGCTTCTCTGAGTAAAAAAGCTTCAACTACTCTCTAATCTAATGACATCTTACTGCTTATTCCTCTAACATAGACAGTGTGTATGTTTACCACAGATTTCAGCAATTGAATTGTCTCTACATAATCAGGCAAGTTTCTACTGCAGTTTCTCCCAAACGCTGCATTGTGTTACTGCTTTTGTATTAGTCTGGTTTTGCACAAAATACACTTTTTTTCATTTTCTTTTTTTCCTCTCTTCTTCTTCCTCCTCCAACACTTAGGAAGAAGGTCGCGGTCAGGGCTTTACTGATGGACAGTACCAAGGCAAGCAGCTTTTCAGATGTGATGAGGATTGTGGGGTTTTTGTTGCTTTGGACAAACTGGAGCTAGTGGAAGATGATGACAATGAACTGGAAAGTGACTATGCAGCTCCAGTTGACACAATGCAGGTAGAACTTCCTCCTCTGGAGATCAACTCCAGGGTTTCTCTGAAGATAGGAGAGAGTATAGAGTATGGGACAGTTATATTCTGTGATGTCTTACCAGGAAACGAAAGTTTAGGATACGTTGTTGGAGTGGACATGGTAAGAAATTAATCTGACTTTAATAACTTTTGCATGTGTGTTAGCTAGTAAATGACATGCAATATAGAAGAAGAAACATTACCCACAAGCTATTTCAGCGGAGGCTGACCTAAAATGGGAAATAAACACTTGTGTTCAAAGATGCCCCTTGCTGGCAATTGGGTTTTGGCATCAGGTAAATGGTATCCTGCTCAACAGTTCAGGAGAAAAAAAACTCTGGTTACTCTGAGGAGCCTCCACTGAGCTACTTGCAATGTTAGATGTCAGTCTTGAAGTAATAGAATTGAGTGTTTGTCTTGTGAGATTGGCTTTGTTCTGCCTCATAAAAAAGTAGCCTGGATGCCTTTTTCTTTGTTAGTTATTATTAAAAGCTTTTTATCATGTCACTTTGGTTTGTTTGACTTTGTTCTATCTTAAAAATGCTGAGTTTTAAGTACAAAATTTGATCTTTCAAGAAAATGTGAAGCTTTTAATTGAAAATTAGTTCTAGCAAGTTGAATTTTTAAAAATCAGAATTGTGGTAGTTCAAGGCTCTTGTTTTTGTAGATCAGGTGCTTCCATTTTCTTGATTGCAATAGCTGTTGCCTAACTGGAATTGTTCTAACTTGTTCAAAATAATGGATTTTAGTAGAGGAATGCTTGTTAAAAGAGGAAATAATTGTCAAAAGAACAGTTTTTAAGTTTGTGTTTGTCTTTAAAGACTGTAATGTCTGACTGTTCCAAATACAGAGTTTGTTACAGGAAAAATCAGATGTTGTCAAAGCTTTCATTTTCCTACGTTTTATGTTTGTAAAGATGTGTGTGTATTCTGTACCAAGTAAATCCTCTCCTGGGATACGTGTGACATGTCTTTCTGTTTTTAGGATAATCCTATTGGAAACTGGGATGGAAGGTACAATGGAATACAGCTGTGCAGTTTTGCAAGTGTTGAAAGTACACTTCTCTTGCATATCAATGATGTCATTCCAGGTATGGGCTCTTTCCTTAACCAGAAGGCAGGCTTTGATAACCTCTCAACCTAGGCACAGTTACATGATTAAAACAATACTGTGGATTTAATATCCTAAATTCCCTTAATTTAACCTTCTCTTCAGTTTCCTCCTCTTGGTTACTGGTCTCACTAGTAGAAAAGGTTTAATATTGAACAAAATTAATGTCAAATTGTATCGTATTTACAATACTTTAGAGTTGTATAAGATTCATGAATATGCCTCTGTAGCAGGAATCTTTTTATTGGCTGTTCAATTTACTCTGGGAGTTTAAATACATTGGATCAGAAAGCTGTTCTTTCTTTGCTTGAAATGTATTGATAGTATTATTTATGCATTCTGTGAGTAAACACTTGGAAAATTCATAGCAAGACTGTGAGAAAATTCACTCTCCACAGTAATTTACTGAATAGTTGTAACCACTACAGTCCCCTGGTTTCTTTTCTGAAGAAAGAAAAAAAGTTTCATGCTCTACCTGCAGACAGGTGCTATTGTGTGTGCAGTCTCATACAGCTGTGGTCTGCAACTGCTGCCCTCTCTCCCAGATTTGGCTAGCTTGTCTTACCTTCACCTCTTGTTGGTTTAGTTGAGATGCATGATTTTGCATCAGTTCTCCTCTCTCCTCTGGAGAGCTCACAGGGATTACCCCATGTATGGGAAAAGAGTATTTGTTGTAGATGTGTCAAAGTTTAGACTTCATGCGCCCGTTTCCCATAATGGAAGCATGTACATACATTGAAGAACACGAAGTCAATCTATTTGACATGTTCCAATAAATAATGGTAGACTTCAGAGTAAAGCAATTGCTGATGTTACAAAAGCAAATCCTGTATATATGAAATGTTGGTTATGGGCCAAACAAGGTTTTGCACCATTAGGTTTTAAAACTTATGGTGCAAGACCTTGATTCAGTTAAGTTTCAAGTTGAGCTTTTCTGTGACACAGTTAAAGCATAGGAACGGGAAGCTAATACTCTCTTCATATACTGTGTCTTAGAGACTGTGTCACAGGACAGGAGACCTCCCAAGCCTGCCTATACCTCAAGAGGTGGTGGTGACAAAAGCACGTTCAATCATAGTAAGCCAAAGGCTACAGGTACGTATGCAAAGTGATTTTCTTTACCTAGATAAGGTTACAGATTTCTGTTGCCTTGCATTTTCTGACACTTCATTTATTGTTGTAGCTACATATCAAGTTAAACTCTGAAATAGAATATTAGTATGAATTTATTTAACCATAATGAAGGTGCTAGACCATTTAAGACTGCTCACAATATCTTTGCTTTCATGAAAAACAGTTTGAGGTTTAGCAAAAATTCAAGAGCATATTACCTAGTTGTGTAGTAGAACCAGTGCAGGGCTGCATTCTGTTTTTCTGAAGGTGTAGTGTGTGTGAGGGGTTTTTGATTATTTTAACTACATAACAGTTTGCTATTGTCTTTCTTCTGCAGGACTAGAAACTTCTAAATTTTCAGCCCAGAAGCAGATAAACTTAATATGTTAGTTTTGCTGTGCTTCAAAACCAAAATTGAGTTCTTGACATATAAGCTCCTTCTTTTGACTCTGGTTTTGGACAGCTCTGAAAATCCTTCCAGGGAAAAAAAGACCTGGAAGGGAAAAAAGTTTGAATTTTTTTTTTTTTTTTCTAAAGGCAAAAGTAAAAATTCAGTGTCTTTTGAGTTTACTAGTGACTATTTTGGACTGCAGAGTACTAATGACAGTATAGTCTGTAAGCTTTCACTCTACCTGGCATTGGATGCTGGCAGAGACAGTCTTCACCGAAGTAACTGTGGTTGGCACAATCTGCAGCTGTGTGGAATTTGGTCATAACTTATTTGCCTATTCTGAAATTTTGTTGCTTTAAAACCAAAAATTACCTGCTGTACACTGTATTTCATATACTTTCTTATGCCCGTTATTTACAGTAATGAATAATTTGCACTTGAGGGATATTTTTTGCCTTCTTTTCGGGTTGGTGACTTGAAATTTCAGCTTGGAGGGTTGAGTTGCTTTGGGATAAACTGCTGCCTTATTGCAAGCTTAGAACTGTGGTAGCTTTGATGGGAGAGTTTGCTACTTTATGGAAAGCCAGTTATGTTTCCTTGCAAGTACAGAAACAAATTTAAACTATGAAGTTCAGTGTGTAGCTAACCTTCTGTAAAAAGAGATTAATCTCTTCAGTAGAACATGTTGTTTTCCAGGATCTACCTCTGAACCTGGAAATAGAAACAGATCTGAAGTCTTCTACACATTAAATGGCTCATCAGTTGACTCTCAGCCTCAAACGAAAACAAAACCCCCGTGGTATATTGATGAAGGTAAAGAGAGATGATAGTCTTTCATGGAGACATACACTTTATTTAAAGAACAAATCAAAACTAGAGTGGATTGATGCTCTTCAAATAAAACCTGTATAAGTTTAAAGTTAAAATCATTAGAATATGTTGTCTTAATTGAAGACACGCTATATCGCAAAAAGCGGCTTGGAGGCCCCATGAAAATCCACTGTCTTACTTGACAGACATCTTGTTTTATCCTGCATGTAAGGGGTTTATGTTCTTGGCAGTGCACACGCAGCTCTGTGGGAACACGTATGTCTCGCAGGCAAAATAAAAGCTGAGGCTTGGAAGGAAGATAGGAAGACATTCCTTGTAGCCAACTATATACAATAACTTTATTTTGCCTGACTTTTTGTTAGCTGATGTTACAGATTTCAGAGAACTGTAATATCCTGCAATGCTAACTCATCAGTCTGGAAGTAGGGTGAAAATAATCTGACTAAACATACATTTTTTTTTCAGTATATTTAGAAGTTATTTCTGTAAAATCTCTCTGAGTTCTTACAAATATGAGTTCATGTTGGCTGGCTGGCTTAGTGCCCGAAGGGGTAAATACTAAATGTTAGTTTACAGTGGAAGCCTGTAGCAGTAGTAGACCCTGAATTCCATGAACTGTAAAAGAAAATGGGTTAAAATTGTTTTTGGTTACCTAACAGATGTTGTTCCAACAACTTTGGAACTGTGTCTAAAACTTACTTTATAGTAATTTATTTAAAATAAATATTTATTTAAAATAAACAAAGTGAACATCCTATCTAGAAAGGACTATAGAAGTAAAGGGTTAATTTATTCTGTTTTAAATTTTTGAACATTAGCTTCAGTTAATAAAATAGTGTGGGGAAAAGAGGTGCTGAAGAAGAGGCTTTTGCTGTGTATTAGAGACTGGGCAGAGAGATGAGGGAAGATACAGAACACTTCTACGCCTTGTTGTGATCTCATTTATCAAGCACTGTATTAGTCGTGACTTTGAAAAAACCTTTATTCTTAACAGACACTGATAGATTCCTTGTGTTAGAACTAAAGTATATGGTGATGGAGCCAGGGGAATAAATACTTTTCCATTTGCAAATCTTGTCTGCAAGCAATTACTTGTCTCTGTGTAAGCTGTGAACCAAACCCTTTCAAGTGCATTGTCCTATGAGTTCTTACTAGTTTTACCCATGACAGTCATAATCCACGGGCCTGTTAACTTGTATTCAAATAAAAAGTCCAATGTGGGGCTTCAAAGATCCTCAACTTTTCAATCTGAACCTTCCTGTAGTTTCTGGCTAACATCTGCTTTTTCTTGGTTGGAGAACCAAGATTTCCATTGGTTGTGGTAAGAGTGGTAGGGCTACAGCAGTGTCTTCTCAGCCAGTTCTGTCTTTCTAGCATTGCCAAGTGGCAAACATCTTCCTGCACTTCCCCAGCTCTTGGTGCTTCCCATACAGGACACCCATTAAAACAGATTGTTGCAGATACACTTTGTTGGTTTGATAGCTAAGTCTTTCCTTTTGTAAGATGGGGGAAAAAACCCCAAACACCAACGTCTACTAACATCTTTGGTTTGATTTTAACAGTTGCTGAAGACCCTGCAAAATCACTTACCGATTCATCCTCTGGATTTGGGCACTCCTCACCACCGCTGCAGCCACCTTTAACAAATTCTGTGTCTACAGAAAACAGATTTCACTCCCTCCCTTTTAGCTTGTCAAAAACTTCGACGACTAATGGCTCTATTGGACATAGTCCTCTCTCCTTATCTGTTCAGTCAGTCATTGGTGATGTAAATGCTACAGTTAACCAGGAGAGTCCATCGGCAGCAGGCCCAGTCGGGAACTCACATGGTCTTGAAGCAGGTTCCTTGGCTGAAGTTAAAGAAAATCCCCCTTTCTATGGAGTGATCCGCTGGATTGGCCAGCCCCCTGGAGTAAATGAAGTATTAGCTGGACTGGAACTGGTAAATACCAACTGTAGTTCATATCAGTACTGATTACATGTTACTGGTTTTGATGCTGAGAGTTTGTGCCTGTGTACTTTGTGAAATCAGTCAGTCTGGAGGAATTTGTCCGGACGGGCTGCCATGTGACCTCCTAATAACATAGCTCACTTCTTAGATAAACTCTGACTTTGGCTCTAAGATGTCCTTGTGTCACAATTGGTAATTGAATGGGTGAATTTTTATCAAATGTCTTATTGCAGAATTGTAGAAATAAGAAATGTAGTGAATTCTCACTTAAATTTTCAGGAAGATGAATGTGCAGGTTGCACGGATGGAACGTTTAAAGGAACTCGGTACTTCACCTGTGCTCCAAAGAAAGCTCTTTTTGTTAAACTCAAGAGCTGCAGGCCAGATTCCAGGTTTGCCTCACTACAGCCTGTTTCCAACCAGATTGAACGCTGCAACTCTCTAGGTACTGAGCCTTCTGCTTGTTACTTATTTATCAGATGGGAACTGACCTGGGTTTTGGTTTCATTTATTCATGCAATGTGATCTTTATTTTGAACAATTGAAAATCTGTACAGATATTACTTAAATGAGATTAATGAATAGAAGATCACTCTGTACAGAACATAACATTTGTATGGATTAATTTTTTTTATGTTTTAAAATAAGAAAGCGTTCATATATTTAAAGAAAGTTTATAATATTAAGCAATCTGTTATATTTTTTACTTTAGAAGTTGTAAAGCAATCTTGCTGAAAATGGCCCTTGCAACTCCAGCAAAATGTGATTGCATTATCAGAAATGAAGAGAGTTAGTTTTCTGTAATGTCAATTTTTTTTTCTAAGTATTAAAACAGAAAAGCATGTATTTTTACAGTGGAAGTTAGTGGTGAAAAACTCAGATTTATTTATTTATTTATTTTTAACTTTAAATATTTTTAGAATTCCTGGGTCATGTTGTATTGCCTGGGACAAGGGCAGAGAAAAAAAGGGATACTTGTAAGATAACGTGCACAGGGCAGTTATAATGAGAGCTTCATTCCTACTGGATAAAATTAATGCAGTGCTGCAGGCTTTATGAAGCACTGTGACCTGCATTGTCAGTGGGATTCAAGGCCTTGTTCACTCTGGTTGACAGTGAGTCTTTGCTATAGAGAAATGTTATTCTAGTCCAGAGAAGGAATGCTTACACTAAGGCAGCAGTTTAGCTATAAAACATTATTAAGGAAAATCTCAAGGGGGATAAAATTTGAGGCTTTAAAGTGTCTTTTGAAAAAAAAAATTTCAGCCTTTGGAGGTTACTTAAGTGAAGTGGTAGAAGAAAACACTCCTCCAAAAATGGAAAAAGAAGGTTTAGAGACAATGATTGGAAAGAAGAAAGGTATCCAGGGTCATTACAACTCCTGTTACTTAGACTCCACCTTATTCTGGTAAGTTCCTAATTTGTATGGTGGCATCCTGTGCTAGAAATGCAGAACACGTGGTCTTTGTTGTACTGACTGTCTGTCGGTGTTGCTGTGCAGCTTACGAGGTCATGCACTGCAGTCTTTGACACATTACTGTGCTCTTCCAATCTGAACAAGTTCTGCAGCATTTGCTGCAAAACATGAAGTGCTAATTGTGTCCAAATTGTACCGGCCCTTACATGTCTGTACTCTTTTTGTCTTGTCAGTCCCTGGCCTGTAAATCATAGAAGGATGAAAGAGTATTCAGGCTGGGGGTGGAGGGAGGGAAATGTTCCTTATTTATTTGTAGAATCCTGTGTGGGCAGCTGGTTTTGTACTCTGCTGCAGAAGGGATACTGGGCTAGAGTGGACTTTTACTGTTTAGTACAGCTGCGTTGTCCTCTGTCCATAATTACCTTTTTGTAAATTTTTAGTTTGTCTTGGGTTGCTCAGGCATCTGAACGCTTGTATCTTCCAGAATGAAGGCAGACTTCTTTACTTTTTTTCTTTTTTTTTTTAAGCCTGTTTTCTTTTAGCTCTGTTTTGGACACTGTGTTACTCAGACCTAAAGAAAAGAATGATGTAGAGTATTATAGTGAAACTCAAGAGCTGCTGAGGACAGAGATTGTGAATCCTCTGAGAATGTAAGTAGAAGAGACCATGAACTGGTCTCCGGTCTCATGTAAATTTTATACTAGATTCTGCTGTCTGTGCATTGCTGTTGCAAAGGTGAGAAGCTTGGCTAGCTGCTGCTGCTGCCAGGGTGCTCAGTTCTTGCGTCATTTTGTTGGTGTTTTGTTTTTTCATGTGTATTTTTACTTGTTCTTCATGGTAAACTTAATCAGTGTTAACTAGAAATAGTTATTCATTGTCTAGTGATAAAATACTTCACTTGGAAATGTGATCAGCAGAAAACTTGTAAAATTTGCATAGGTATGAATACAAAAGCATTGATAAGTACATTTGTTCACAGCGTTTGTATTTACATGTTTGTAGTGCTGCTGTTCTTAACAAGAAAAATATTTGGGTTAATCTTATGTGAAGTTTCGCAGTAGATTTGATGGAACTGTAGAAGTTCCATTAATTTTTGCACGATCCGCAAGTGGTCAAAATGCTTTTATTAAAAGAACTAAACAGGAGCTTTGTAATTTGTTAGACACAATGAACAAAGGAAATATGGCAAAAATCTGCATAAAAAGTTATTTGTCGTTAGCTTTTTTCTTTTTTTTTTTTTTTTTTAAATGTGAATATTGCAGTTTTAGTTCTGAACTTCTGTGGTTTGTCAATGAACAATTAATTACAAAGGGTTTTTTTGATTCCTGGAGTCAAATGTTGGCTTCTGAACCCTTGTTCTTGTAAGGGTACATGCCCTTTGCCTGGTGTGTTCCCAGTTATGCAGCATAGGTAGTAGGGTACACACAAAGTACCAGAAATCTCAAGTGGCTGAGAAGAGTAAAATTCGTAGTTCTCCTACCTTTCCACCATGCTTAAAACTTTCTTTGCGTTTTTTATAAAGTTTTAGAGGAAAAGATTGAATGTTCAAAACTTCAGCTTCTTGGGTCAGCAATGCAGTTTTGTATCTGTCATCTTTTTCACAAATAGTGACTTTATTTTTTAACAACTTGTATCAAAAGTAATTGAGAAATCGGAAAACAGTTATCCTGCTAATGTTAATGTTTAAAAAGAGCTCTCAAAGGGTTTGCAAGAACACTGAGCACTGCTCTAAATCTCTACTGCATTAAAAATACTGGAAGTCAGGATGAATATGAGGAGTCAGTACAAGAAATACTGCACACAGTTAAAGAAGGATCTGAGAGCCTGAATTTCAGCATTGAAAAGTTTGTTGTGTTTTGGTTTCTTTTCCTACTTCTCTGACTTGATCACAAACTAGCTAATAGCTTATTAAACCCATTTATCTTAGATATGGATATGTATGTGCTACAAAAATAATGAAACTGAGGAAAATACTTGAAAAAGTTGAGGCTGCATCAGGATTCACATCAGAGGAAAAAGGTAACTGAGGAGGTTTTCGTTTCTTTGAGATTTGTAAGAGTCCTAATACAAAGTAACTTAAATGACTTAATCATACCAGAATGACACACAAATATTCTTCTGTAGCAGAAATATCTTTACCAGAGATCTGAGTGACCATTGGGTGGTAAAAGGTCTTTTCTGCTTCCTCAGGTCTGTGAGGAACTCCAGCTGAACAATTTCTGCCAGTCTTACTGACTGCATTTTTTTTTTTTCTTGCCTTCCTCTGCCCATGTAACTTCCTTCTAACAGATAGGGGAGAGCTAAGGCACTTTCTCACAAATGAAGACTCTAATAAGGCTGGGGTCTTTGTCCTCTGTCCAAATGTCACTTTGGTCCCCGAGGAACAATCTTTCCACTACAACATTTCATTGTTGCAATGGTTATTTTAAGAAATAAAATGTGTAAATTATGTTAGAAAAATCAGTTCCCAACTTTTTGATCTGCTGCATTTAATGATCAATTAGCACTGCATTACATAGCTATTTCATATTTATTTGGGAGAACACGACCTTCTTTGTAAATGCTAAATGCTGAAAACCAATATCTATTGCAGTTAGTGGCAGGAAGAGAAATATTCCAGAAAACTCTTAGTGCTGGGGGAGAATAGACCTCTGGGAAGGCAGTGTTGGCTGCACTCTTGGTTAGAGAGCTCAGTCTCTAGTTTGGATGAACTTTGTACTGTTGTGTATTTTTTCTGTGAGTGTTACTGTCACTACTCCTCACCGCTTCTCGGCAGTTTCACTGTTTTCTTTTGAAAGCTTTTATTACTCCTGGAAAAGTTGTGTGGCACCAAGTGATTCCTCTGGAATACAGAGCATCTTTCTGATCTTTACTGGAAAGCTTTGTTACCCTGTTGAGCCTGTGCCTTTTATTAGGGCCATTTGACACCAAAAGAGTAAATAGAGGTTTGTGTCATGAAAATGTTTACAGTTAGTCATAATCTTACTGTGTTAATAAAGCTATAAAAATGAGCCTTTTTTTCATATAAAACTTTAATTTAAAAATCAGTCTTGAATAACGTAGCTGTTTTTGCATACTAACAAGACTTTTTTTTTTTCTCCCCTCCCGCCCCCTCAGATCCAGAAGAATTTTTGAATATTTTATTTCACCATATTCTAAGAGTTGAGCCACTGCTGAAAATAAGGTGAATCTTTTTTCTTTGTTGAACTCATCTGTTTGTAGACGCTGATGAGAATATCTGCTGCCTTTCAAACTGAGATAGCTCTTAGTGCATCCTTGGCTTCTGATTCATATTTCTAGTAAGATTCAATATAATAAAGTTATATTGACAAATTTCACATTATTTTTCTACCTTTTTGGTCTCTTGTTGCAAAAGCTCATGAGCATAGTTTCATGAGCACTGGACAAAGATCCCCTGTCGCAGTGCTTTCTCCTTGAGGGCCTTACTGTCTTCCTGGTAGCAATGCTGGGAAAGGGCTGCTCTAAGAGGACCCTACAGCACATCTCAATGTGAGCTGCACCTTATAGCTACTTATTTCTTGGACAAGCTGTAGATTGCTGAATTGGTGTTTAGCCATGGAAATGGATTTGCATTTCTTCTTTAAAGCTAAGGAAAATATTTTGGTGGTTTGCCTTGGTCAGGCTTGGCTTCTCTTTATCAAAACTGCCACTGCTGTCATTCTGCTAGCTGGCACCTGATGTTCTCGGGTTCCTTGCTGCATTCTGTGGCAGCAGCAGTGTTGCAAGGCATTTCCCATGGTTTGTCAGTCTTTTCCTCATCACAGGAATTGTATTAGTTTATATACTGCTTTCGCTCAGTGGTGTGTGAGGTGCCTGAGTGTCCACTGCCTGTTGAGCTGTGTGGAGCTATGGCAACTACAACACTGTAACTAGAGCATCTGTGTGTAGCATGCTGCAGTTCTCTGTGGAGGTGCCGTTGGTGTGGAAGGCTGCTTAACAGTGCTGGGCAGCCCTTAAATCTGGATTATCCTTTTGGAGAGTCCTCTGTTAACTATACAGCAAGTCTAGGAACAGCAGCCATCTCTGACTTCCACTGTAGGAAGCAGTGTAACTATCTTCCTGATTAAAAGGAAATGTTTCATTAAACCCAGTAATTTATTTTTGTTTAAACTCCTTATTGGGAATATCATATGGAAGAGAATGATTGTTGTTCCTTTTGCTGTTTCGTTACTGAAACTCTAACTTGTCTTTTCAATTAAAGCTGCTTTTGTGTGTTGGAGTTTTCGATGCATATGCTTAGGAAGTATTTCTCACTTGGTGGGTCAGTAACGCATAGGCATGTTTTTAAAACATACTCTGAAACTTATACTGCTTTTGTTTCTTAGGCTTTTTTAACAACAGGCCACACTGAATACATGAATTTGTGTTATCTAAGGCACTTTGCTGTTATTGCTGGGGTTTTTTGGGTTCTTTTACGTTTGTTTTTTTTTTAAAGCACAAAACATTTCAATGCACAAAGGATGTTGTATAGACTATTTTCTGATAGATATTAAAAATATCTAAATAGTCATCATTACAATAAAGTTTCAGAATCATTGTTTTTTTCGGGGTTTTTTTGGGTTTTTTTTTATATTTTTAATCTGTTTTTAGATCAGCAGGTCAGAAAGTACAAGACTGTTACTTCTACCAAATTTTTATGGACAAAAATGAGAAAGTTGGGGTCCCAACAATTCAGCAGTTACTAGAGTGGTCGTTCATCAACAGCAACTTGAAGTTTGCAGAGGTTGGTGACAGCTGTGTCTTTGTCAGAAGTGATGATACCTAGAGAGTTGCCCATTCAGCAGTGGGACAAAAGTAGGATTTGGTGTGAAAACAAAATGCAGATGTGTTGGAAATGGGAGTACTAGGTCAGTGGGACAGGTTGCCTACATAACAAAAATATTTCAAGGTTGACTTGATGACATGTCACCTTTGGCTGAACAGACCGGTGTAACTTTGGTAAAGAACTGATAAAAGAAACTTTTTACCTACGTCCTGTAAATTATCTTAAGGACTAATATTTTGAGATACTGCTGTTTGTAAAAATATTTAGAAAGTGAAGATTTGTAATATTTTTTTAACCCCCTCCGCAGTATATTTAATATCTTACTTGAGCATGAGTGGGATTTATGACATTTGACAGTGATTTAGATGGCACTTTTCTTCTGTGTTTTTTGTTTTTCTCAGTCTTAATTTTATTGTGCTTACTGTCTTGTTAATTTTGAAGTCAGTGGGCTGCAAGTTTAAATAACATGTTTATAGCATTAGAAATACGTCTCTACATTTAGACAATTATCTCTCTCAAGCTCATTCCATTATATTCTGGCATTTTACCTAGGCACCCTCTTGCCTGATTATCCAAATGCCTCGCTTTGGAAAAGATTTCAAAATGTTCAACAAAATTTTTCCATCCTTGGAATTAAATATAACAGACTTACTGGAAGACAGTAAGTATATAACCTTGTGTTGTGCAATGAAAGAGTTGTTGGGAGTGACTAATACAGTGAAAATAGGTACTCTTGGTAGTTTTGGTGGGATATTTTTTATTAAATATTTAACAAGGTAGTGTGAGATGCTGAAGCTGAGGAGAAAGGAAAGCTTATTGTCTAGAATGCTTTTTATTTTTTTCACATGTCAATTAAAAGCTATAATTTGTAAGAATGTGTAGAATATAACTTGCTTGGTTATGTTTAATTCTTGGGTATCTGTACAACTGAGCTTATGTTAATTGAGTTATTAACAGGAAAGCAATTAATATGGCAGGTAGGAAATAGTGAAAGACAAATGTTGCACTGAGATTGGTTAACAAGCATTTACAATGTTGACTGTTTCATTAGGCTTCATCAGTTTGTGCTGCTTGTTTCTAAGCTTTTTGTCAGTGGTTTATCAAGCTAGAAGAAAATAGGATGAGATTAGTGTGAATACCTACATGCTTGTAGTAATGGTGCATTTTTTAACTATAAATCTATCACTTTTTTTTTTACCTAAATTTCTGACATTTGTCATCCACTGAATTTTTCACTGCATTACCTAAGAAAAGATGCTTAGTTTTAAATTTGAGATAAGAATTAATATAACTGTTAAAATTTATTAGAATTATAATCTCTGAAACTGTCATGGCCTTTTCTTTCACTGCCATGGCCAAGAGTTTATTTTGGTGATTGCTTTGTCGTTTTCTCTGGTGTTGATGTAGGGGCTTAGCTAGCTGTACCAATACGAGGGAGAAACCAACTTGGATTTAAAAACCTGTTTTTACTTGTTCATACAGTTGATGGAACTTAATTTTTATCATCTTCTATTTTGCAACTTACCGCTCTAAATGTTATTCTGCATTATGACAAAGGGAAGAAGTTAAATACAGTGGTACATTTCTTCTGGTCTGGTAATGTGGTTTTAGCTCTCTTAATGTAGTGTTTATTTTAAAGTAGTAATTCTTTCTCCTTTTCTTGTCTTAAAAAAAACCAAAAACCAAAAAAACCTCCCCAAATTGGAGACTAATACCTTCTTTCCAAATGCAGCTCCCAGACAGTGCCGGATATGTGGAGGACTTGCTATGTACGAGTGCAGAGAATGTTATGAAGATACTGATATTTCTGCTGGGAAAATCAAGCAGTTCTGCAAAACGTGCAATACACAAGTAAGTTGGTGTCTTTGTTACTCTGCATGGGTTAACCCAAATGACACAGGCTATAGTCGTTGAAAGGAGGAAGTAAGTGTGTCAGGAGACCTTCTAACCAGCACTAGTGTCACTGTGCCCACCAAGTAAAGTGTAGCCTTTGGTGACAATCAGGAACTCCACTTGACCCTGCAATGTTTCCTGCCAAATCCAGGACTGAATACAGTGGAGAGGCAGCAGTTGCAGGCAGCTTGGAATCTGTTTCCCGTCACTTGCTTTAAACCCTAATGTTACATACATGCTACTTTGTTTGAATTTATCAATTCATGACCTAGAACTGCTTGATTTTGAGAGCTGGTTGGTAACTTGGAGGAAGCTGTTTTTCGTGGCTGTTTTCGAGTCTTAGCATAATAGAAGATTGTTGCATTAAATCTCACCTTCCTTCTAACCTCAGATAGGAATTTTCTAGGCAATATTGAACTACACTGGTGGGGAAAAATAGATGTTTAGTCTGCTACTGTTATTGCAGTTCCTTCTCTAATGCTGTTAATCTTCAATTCAGCAGTAATGTTCTTTTTAGCTTTGTCAGCCACTGAAACAAATAATCTTACAGGTTATTTTTTTCTCTTCGAAAATATCACTTCAATTGTAGGTTCATCTTCATCCTAAGAGACAGAGTCATAAATTCAATCCACTGTCACTGCCTAAAGATCTGCCAGACTGGGATTGGCGACATGGCTGCATCCCGTACCAGAAGATGGAGTTGTTTGCTGTTCTCTGCATAGAGACAAGCCACTATGTAGCGTTTGTGAAATACGGGAGGGATGACTCCGCCTGGCTGTTCTTTGACAGCATGGCAGATCGAGACGGTACAGCTTTGATGTATTTGTATGGATTTTCTCACGGGGGGTTTTGTGTATTACTATTCGAAATTTCAGTGCCTTGTTTTGGGGATATTAATGTCATTTCACTTGGCGTACATGATGCTGGGACTCTATTCTTGACCCAGCCTTACCTCAGTGCATTGATTTCGTAGCAACCACTGATTTGCATAATTTGAATTTCACCTAAGTTAGATACCTTAATAAGTAGATGGTACAGAAGTAATTGCAGAAGACTGGCGGGACTCCTTATACATTTTTCTATGCTTTCCAAGTTTGGCAGAGAGAATTAATTTTAAATAATCAACTACAGGGATGTTCTTTCAGCCTATATTTATGTACACGATGATCAGATAGTATGGAAATATTTTCATTGCTTTTCCTTAAATGACTTAGCATAGGTGTCTTTAGAATAAAAGAACTAGTCACACATTATAACATCTGTGCCATTCCTTTGAATTTTCTTGGAGTTATCAGTGGAAAACTGTTACCTGTAATAATACAAATGTCAGCAAAGCACGTGTTCTCTTAGATACTGCTGCAGTAAATAGTGTTGGAATAAGGACTCTGTTCAATTCTGGTGCCTGAGAAAACTGGTAATAGATGCAAGTGTCAGATTCATAAGTAACATCTCTATTCCATGAAGAGTCTTGAGCCCCTCTGTAACAGTGTGATTTGGCAGGGGAGAAGAATCTTGTGGAAATCCTGTTGAAAATGAAACTGTTACAGGATGGAAGTCTTTCTTATAACAACCAGAAGGCAATCAAGCTTTGTTTCAGAGTGCTTGAAACGTGTATGACCTAAGTCTGTAAAGAATCACTTTATTTCAGGAATGTAGATTACATTAGATACTTACTGGAAATCTCTCCTGCTGATCTTAGGGGTTTTATATCACAAATACTTTTTTCTTCAGCTAGTGCTATAAGCTAAAAATGTCTGCTGGGGAACAGTGTCATGGATGGCCACACTTGTGCTTGAATTGGCCCATTTTTACATGGAAAATGGCCAGGAGCAAACTCTGCCTTAGTCTTGCAACCCAGGTACAGACACTCACTCTTTATCAGCTGTTACCAGTTGTCCTGTTACTAATAAATCCACTAGGATTGAAGGTGGAGTATGTATTCAGGTCACTCTCCCGAAGTCATACTGAATTTTCAGTGTTCATGAAAACCCCAAATTCTCCTTCTGGTGGGGGTTTTGTGGAGGTGTGTGTTAGTAAACACTACAGAATATTCTGACACCAACTGCAATTTTTCTTGAATAACACACTTTTCAGGTAAGTTTACCCTGCAGTAGGCCAGAATGGCATATTTAAGTTGGGTTGGTTTTTTGTTTGTTTGTTTTTGTTTTCTTTTTAAAGGCATTTTTCAAGGATTGGTGATGCTGTAATAATTAAAGTACATTACAAAGAGCAAATGTACGTAGATGTGATCCTAAGCTGTTCCTCTTTCTTTCCTTATGATTAAAAGGAGGTCAGAATGGCTTTAACATTCCACAAGTTACCCCATGTCCAGAAGTTGGTGAATACCTGAAGATGTCTCTAGAAGAATTACACTCGCTGGATTCCAGAAAAATTCAAGGTTGTGCACGAAGACTGCTTTGTGATGCTTACATGTGCATGTATCAAAGTCCAACTATGAGTTTATACAAATGAACAATGTCCTCTGGAAAACTGAACAAGCAGTATAGAGTTATTGACTGTTGCATTTGCTGCATTTTTTGGTTAGCTTTAATGCAACCGTTGCTGGCAATGGATGCGATGACAAGGAAGAAGCTGACTGCGAGAGCAAAGTCATTACTGTTCCAAAAACTACACGTGGAGTTCCGTAATTGAAGTATTTTAAGCATTTTGCACTCTAGGAAGTGTGCTTGTGTGTGTTTGTTTTATAAACAAAGTCTAAGTGAAGTTACTAAAACTTAAACCTTTAAGTGCATTGATTATACACGGGCTTTTTTGAAATGTCAAAAGTTGGAATTATATCAGGAGAAATCTCCTTAGTCCATTGGGAATGTGAAGACACACGTTGTCCTTGCTCCGTGCATTTCTGTGGACCAAGGATGATCATTCTCTCGTGTTTCTCTCCCCTCCACCCCCACCACTTCTCACCACCCTTCATCTTTTTAGCACCATAGATGCTCTCTCTTGAAGAGAGCATAACTTCAGTTTTATCAAGATAATTTTTAGACTGTTCATTGCATATTAATTGTGCTCTGTTATCTGTCTGCTACATTCTTTTTAGTCCACATATTTGCATTTTCAAAACTGATCGTTCATTTAAAGATCTGGATTCCTAGCTTGTGAAAATCAAGCACACGGATTTGCTGTCGTTAACTTGGAATTTTTGGAGGGGAAAAAAGAGAAGAGGGTACTAAGGGGAAGCATAATTGCTGAAATATAAAATTAGAAAAAGACATCTGTTAACTTTCATTGCTAATTGTCTATTTTTAAAGAAACAAAGCAGTCTGGAACAGAACTGCAACTATATACAAAAGATTTGAGGACAAAATAAAATAGTGGCTTGCCTCAGGGAATGTTACTGAAATGGATTCTAGTCCTTGGTAGAACAAAACTGACTTTTCTACAGTACATTAAGCTATTACCTAGGAATATGTTACACATCTGACTCTTCATTTCAGGATTACTAATGAATCTTTAAAATCTTCCTGGAAAGATGAAACTAGAAACAAATGTAGATCAGAGTTTTACTATATACCAAGTACCTAAAGAAAAGCTGCAAAACCTGTGTGGATGTAAAATACCATACTTTGAAGTCTCTTGGTTCCTGTTTGGAATGAACTACTGTTGTTTTTCAGCTACTTCTGTCTACACTGACTAGCAAACATGCAACTATATATACATATATATACACACACAGAGTAAAATCTGATTGTACAAATAGCATATATATGAGCTGCACATTTTCAACTCTACGATGTTTTATATAGAAAACTTCCTTTTTGGGATCAAGTCTAAGGAGAGGTCACAAAATACAATAGAAGAAAAGCCACTTTCAGAAAGCCACTGTTTTAAAGATAATGTAAACCAATCCCATGTTTTAGAAAATGTGGTTACTTGGTTCTTGGAATACCTAAAATCTTTCTTTGGGACACGCTGTACCACAGCACAGCGCACGAGAGGGACTTGAAAACTACACGTGAAGGACTAAGCTGTCTAAAGCAAGGGGTGCTGAGGCACTTGAGCTGTTCCCTTAGCTACTGCATGGCCTGCTCTAAATTTTCACTCCTGAGAGCAAGAAAGTTATTAAAAGTGTCACTGTTGCTTTTGCCTCTAATAGGCTCCTGGCTTCCACATTCCCTTGCCTTTTTTTATCCAGTCTATGCTCCTCAGCAAAACTATTATTCAGTTTCAGTATGACTGTGAGCTCTTGACCTCTTTCTCTCCTGAAAAATTTCAGTGAGGCTTTAGGTGATGGATTCTATGACCAACTGATGCTTTATTGTCCTGTGGCTCTTTCTTGGCTACATACCATCCTGCTCTGGGACAGCAGCTGCCACTGCTCCAAGGAGTCAACAAAGATGCCATGGAAGCATCTCATAGGGCAGTATGAGGTAAAATGACTAGCTTTAGGTCTTGGTTAGCTTGTATTTATCAGAATGGACTAGAGAACTGATCAGCTAATCAGAACATGTGGTAACCACCCCCAGCTGCGTACTGAAGAGGAAGTCTGGCCACAGCATCCTGGTACCTCATCTGATGGGTTTTAAAAGAGCTGTTTGCAAAGCGAAGGCAAGAGGGGGCTTGCAGAAAAAAAAAAAAGAAAAAAAGGCAGTAATAATAGAAAAGACTCTCAACTACCTTGCTCTCTATGAAGTTTGATACCTTGTTTAATCCTTCCTTCCCCAGCCCCAGTGTGAGACTCGACCTGAAAGTAGTTGCAGGCAGTGTCCGCTTCTGAACAGGGAGCAAAGGTAAAGGCTTTACAAAATGACCAAGCACAAACCTGTGTACCAATGATCTCTTCCCTAGCCCTAGACAGATTTTCGAGTTTTCCCAATGTATTAACTTACATATCTTCATATGTCTTCCACTTGTGTCATTACACAGTACCTACAGTTACCTTACCTCTTCTGACCTGAACTCGGAGAACAGCCTGGGAACTGCTGTGGCCAGAGGGGGGACTTGGACTTTATAGACAAATAATCCTGTAGCAAAGCACCCACTTTTTTTTTTTTTTTTTTACAACTGCAAATATCCATGAATCCCATTTTTTCAGGATGCAATACTCTTCATTAGCTGAAATGGATTAAAATTAACTGCTTGGCTTCCTGCCTTTGGTCTTCTGGCCTTTGAGTGGAAATGGGAAAGTGTGAACTCTTAGTAGAGAACATACAGAAAAGCTGGGAGTTGAAATGCGTTATTGTGCATGCTTCTTGGTGACAAATACTGTGTTTTGAAATGCAGGCAGTACTTCACAACCTGCGTTTTGTACCACTTTATGTGATGGCAAAAGAGTAAACAGTTTTGCGAACAGTAGATGATTACATGGCTAGTTTATCAGCTAAGAGGGCAGAGATAATCTTCTATCGCATAAAAAAAGTGGTGTTTTTGACAATTGAATCTTCTTTTTCTTCTGCTAATCCAAAAAGTATTGCTTTATGGTGTACTGCAAGGGACTGAAGTTAATCTGGCGATGTAAATGAAATGTTATGGAACCTAACCCCAATTTTTATTTCTGTTCTCAGAAAGGAGCATACAGACAGGCAAGTGATTTCACTGTGAAAGGGAACTTGTAAAATAACTTGTATACAAGGGTAAGAAATTCTTTTTAGCCTTCAGCATATATCGTCGGGGAACTGAATAAACTATTTTGAAGAAAACAGCCTGCATTTTAAAGCAGCTCCTGCTGTTAAATGTAATGCCCAAAGATTCCAGTGACTAAGCACCCAACTTCTACATGTTTAATGCATTTAGGAAACTTCCAATCAGTTCTTGTCTGTCTGGTTTTTTTTTTCTTTTCAGTATGGTGAATGTGCCCATAAATTATTTGCACTTAGATCATTGCTTCATGGTTTGGCTCTTAAGTATTGCTAACAATGGCCTTAATGTGCGAGTAAGAAAACACATAGAAAATATGGTTCCTAACAGCATGTAAAACCTGAAGTTTCATACTACGTAAACTTTCATAATCAGGGAGAAAAACTACACTCGTATACAACTCTCAGCCACTACTCTGCTAATCATTTATAGAAATAGGGGTTCAAATCAGTACAAAATTGAACAAATCACTCCAACACTAAATGCTTGCTTATTTTGAACATAGACTGTAAAGAAAAAAAGTATGAGTTAAAGGTGATGCCTTACAGACTACTAAAACAAAAATACCCAAACAAACAAACAAACCAACTCCAAACCCACAGTAAGCTACATCAGAATGCTTGTCTTTTGGTGTGAGAGATAACTGGGGAAAAAAAATGCAAAACCACATATGTTGAGTAAAGGTCTTTCTAATACCTGTGATACTGATTCCGTGCTCCTGCAAGTGTAGTACGGTGTTGTACTGAGCAGCCTGTGAGCTTTCCATTTTAAGCAAGTGCTCTGTGTAACAGGAATTCCTTGTAATCATAAATGGTTCATTTCAATGCACTTATTTTTCTCGTGCACTTTATACTCCACTGAACGTGGTCACCATGATCCCTAACGATAGCCTGTTTAGTACAGTACTAAGGCACAACATGCTGCAAACTGGAATTTTATGGTTTCAGAACTGAGCTGATGTAAAAAGCAACTTGAAAGCTTTGTGTGTTTTTACCACTGTAACAAAGCATGTTCTCTGTTCTTGATGTTTTGCTAAATAAACATCCCATGTTTTGTGCATAAGTAGTCTCTTAAACTTAACAAAGGCTGTCTCCAAGAATGAGTTAGGGAAACAACCCATTATGTCAGGTTGCCCTCAACTAGCCTTAACTGCCCCCTGCCCCCCGACCCCAACGATAGAGCAGAATTAGCTTCTGCTGGAATGTACTGTGTGCTCTTTCTGTATTAATATTAATTAAAAATATTATTCCTATGGCTCTATTCATTTCTTTGGGGGCTTGGAGTTTTGAAAGTGTCATGAATAATAATACAGTGTTGAACTAGCTTGTTTTGTGTACTCACAGAAGGATTTCTTTTTATATATTTTTGATAGTCTTAACTTCAGCATTTCTAGGAAACTTAGGAATTGCTGTACTGTAGCACATCAGGTCTAAGTATACTGCTGGTGTTGTACCAAGTAGTACCTGCTGCTCTAATGGAAACCCAGCAACAGCTGCTGTAGCTAACTGAAATTTGCCTGTGGGGAAAACATTAATTTGTTTTTAAATGCTGAGTACACTACCTTTGTGACCCTGGCTGATCAGCTCCTCTTGGGATCATGCTGTAGCTTCAGTACTGCTTCCATAGCTCCCATTTAGAAGACCTGCATGCCAAGTTTACAGGCATTCTCTGTCTAGGAAAATACTGCTATCCAGTGTTCCTTGGTTTAAGATTTTTAATTTCCTGAGTATTGTAATAATAATAATGAAAAAGTCCTTTCTGGACTGTAAAAGTAATGCTGACAATTGAAGTATTTTAAAAATCTTCATCTTATTGCAAATACTTAAAACACTTGTAAAAAAAAAAAAAAAAAAATGCTTGCAGAAGGTATTTTTTAGGCAATGTGTGTGTACCTGCTTCTGCACTGTAAAGAATTGGATTCTCTTTTTAAACTGCGTTTTTAATTTGCCATACGATTATTTGGCTTTTTAAATGCTAAAGCTGAGTCCTCCCGTGAATCACTATGGGCAGGATGCTCAGAACAGCTCACGCACCGTTTTTTCTGTTCAGTAGAGCTGAGCTCTGCTGAGCAGCTGCAGCTTTGCCTGTATTTCGAGTATTCAGTCACAAGAGGGCAGTGCCTGTTCCAGCTGGAAACTTGTGCCCGTGCCTACCCCCCGGACTTGGAAAATGAAGATTTATATTCCTATGTGTCCATACACCTGTTGTAATCCCATTTTATAGCGCTGCTCTTAAAACTACTTTTGGGCTAGCGTGATTAGGTACGTATGAACCGTTCACAGCTGACTAAATGTAAAATACACGCCAAAGCTCAGGCAGCGCGTGGGATTGCCCCGGGGGTCACCCCCACGTGCTGCAGGTGCCCGCTGAGTGTCGGGGTGACCCGAGGGGCTGGGCTGGCAGCTGGGCAGGGCGGCCCGAGGGGCCCGAACTGGCCCAGAGCTGCCCGCGGTGCCGGCCCGGCACACACCTCCCTAACAGGGCACCGGGGCCGAAGGAGTCTGTGGAGTGGCTACACCAGATACTACCGGGAGGTGTCAGACAGCGAGGAGGAGATCTTGGGGCATTTGTAGAGTTTGGCAGAGGCTAAGGAAACCTGTAAACAACTTGAACGCAGTAGGAATTGTTCAAACCAAACACTTTCACATAAAACAAAATGTCATAGAAAAGAAAAAAAAAGAGAGAAAAAAAATAAATACAAACCCCATAGAAAAAGTGTGAGTCACAGTCTTCAGTCACTTGATGAGATGCAGGTGCTGCTGTGGCCACTGAGCCCGGCGGTGTGGCCACTGAGCCCTGTGGTGTGGCCACTGAGCCCTGTGGTGTGGCTGCAGCCTCTCTCAGCCCTGCCTGTTTTCTTTAGGCGCTTTCTCACAGAGCTGTTCCTGGCCAGCTCAGGAAATGGGATCTGGCTGAGGTCCACCTCCCCTGTGAGCTAGTGCAGGAATTAAGTGGGTTTTGGAGACAGAAGGATTGTTATTTATCAGTTTTATTAATTTCAATTAATCAAAGAAAAATTTTGAAGTTTTCTGCATCTACCTCTGCTGTATGCATTAATAACTGAACTAATTGTGTGTACATTTTCTAGCTCTGTACATGCATGACTTGCTGTGGCCCCATGTATTTGTTATTGTTGATGCTGGCTTAGCTGACAGCTGTGAAGCTACAGAGTCTGTCATCACCACCTTCCCCTCCCCCCCCACGGTATTTGATGCTGCAATAGTGGATGAGCTACAGCCTTAGTGATACTGGGATGGGGAGCTGGTGGGGCTGGCCTGCCTGCCCACACCACTTCTGGACTCTCCTCATGTAGGTCGGTGATGTTGAGCATCTCACCTAGAGCCCAGAACAAATATGTGCATTTCATGGCACACCCCCAAAGCTGGGCACTATCTGTCTCTCAGCGCAAGTGGAGCCACCTTACAATGGCACATGGTAGCTATATAGATGATATAGATATGGGGTTGGATAAGAAATAAGGTGCGCATCCCCCCCCCCCTCCCCAGTCCACTTAAGCTCTGGTTTAGGTAACTAAGTACCTGGGGGGGTTGAGTGGGGTGGTAGGGATGCACTATCCTTCTGAACTGTCCCGTGCTGTGTGCAGCACAGCTCTGTGAACTGGCACCGTCTACACTGCAGCGCTGCAAGCAGCCAGGCAGCAGCCCGGCCTGGCCTCTGCCTTAGTACCTCCTAAAAGCAGAAGAACCATACTGCAGGTTTTATCAGTGTGGCACCCACACTACTAGCCAGGCAGCTCTAGCATAACCAAATACTTTGCAAAACTGCCTAATGTTAGGTTTCTAATTTTTTTTGAGGCTTCTTCTTGTGCCATCCTAGTTATCCTTCATTTTCAGCTGATTCCCTGATCCATGAAGAAAAGCAACATCTGGGAATGCAAGGATAATGCTGAAGAGTCTATAAATTGGCTCGATTTACCCTTACTTTCTAACAAGACCAGTATGTATATACACGTTAAGATGCTGTTCACTAACTAACATCTCACGGTCCACAATGCATGTTGATTTCTTTTTAACCATGCAAATTTCCCACCTATCAAAGTAATTTGCAAAGGTAATGTTGTTTCTACTCATCTATTACAATAAATCAATGAATAAATAAATTATAATGCTGCAATTAAACATATAATGAGATGGGCAACAACTATTAATAAATGCAGAGCTAGTTGCCCAAAGGTGAACAGACTTCCCCTCTCCTCTTACAAGTCAGGTAATGATCTTTCTATGACACAGAAACAAGCAGCTGCTAAACATGTAAATGAAACCAAGGGATATACGAGTTCACACTATAATACTGTTCTTCAGTCTCATTATTATTGTCACGTTATCAGTTCTTCTGTAACTTTTCCTCTGAATATTTAAAGACAGGGAGGGGATATGTAATTATTTTTAAACCTTCTTATGCCAACTGCCTGTCTGAATGAAGCCAGCCATGCTGCTGAGGTGTCGGGTCCCTTCAGTAACCCAACTGGTACAGAACTGCTGAGTTTTATCCCAGCAGAGCTACCACAAAACCAGTGTTGATCTGGAGTCAAATCCAAAAGAAAAATGCTGAAAGTCCATGAGGTGTGGAAGTGTCTTTAAAAAGATAAATTCAGCATTATTAAATATCAAATCGGAACAAAACAATATAGCAAAGTATAAACTAATGTATCTTTAATGTTAAATATGATTGTAAGTTATACTTAGTAAAATATATATATAAGTAAATTAGCTTGGTAGTACCATAAGGAAAAAGCAGAATGATCTTACACCTTACCGCCCCTGAGTGCTTCCTGCGTGCTTCAGGTTTCTTCAATTCCCAGCTATCTTCAGTATTTCTTTCCTATGCAAAATTAAGTTTCATAGAATTACAGTTTTGTAGAACATTCTTTTCTTTCTTCAATAGCCACAACAGCTGATCCCTTGTCATTCTACTCCCACTCTTTCCTGAAAAAGTGCCCCCACCCCCCCGCAACGTGTGTGTCTACCTGAGAGCACATTATTCAGAACACTTATTTTTAAAGGAATGAGTGATTCATTTTCTGGGTTTGTCCCAGGCTGGGCTTACTGTGGCAAGAGTGAGCCGTTAACAGAGCTGAGGAGATACAGCATTATCCATAACAGCATGTTGTTTATCTAAAACTCTCTTATGTTTAGAGGAATAAGGGGTTTCCTCTCCCCCCCTGCATACCGTTTGAGAATTTCAAGGGCAGCTCATTAGTTAACAGACTTCAATGAAGCTACAGTGGTTGATTTATTGTAATAGATGGCAGGAAACAGAATTATCTTAGCAAATTACTTTGGCTGATAGGCAAGCAGGCCAACAGATAAGCCGCAGTGCTGATGTCTGACCTGAGTTCTGCATGCTTCTGATGGAGTTACAGCAACTCACAGCTCAGGATGGGTAGTTACACTTAAGAGAAAGTGCTCAGGAAGTGCAACCAAGCCAGCTATGAATGTGGTCAGGAACTGCATGCAGTGTGCTACTCGGAAGCACTGTCCTTGAGCCTGTATGGCTGCCCTGCAGTTTCTGGCTAAGGTGAGAAATATTAGCTGAGCCATTCATAGTTTTTATACAATGCAAACACTCAGCAGGAGGCTGGGCAAGGTTTGTTTTCAACCTGTGTATTCCAGTCACCACAGTTCAACTATTTATCAACCCTAATGAAGCAATTTCTTTGGCTCTCCATTGCTGCACCTTTCTGGGTCTTTAAAACCCAGCAGCAGCTGCCATGAGGGGGACCGATGCAGACAGTTGATCTTTTACTAAAGATACAGAGTCATATATGGGATCTTTCATGCAGCTAACACCAGAAGCATCTAACCCCCATACTTTACTGACTACTCTCACTTCTGTTTAGACAGGAAAAAAAGAAGTCCCAAAGCCTTTAATAAGCTCACAGTACATGCTGTTTAGCACTGAATGCAGCTGTCTCTGCAACAGTGCACAGAAGCTGTTTAAAAACAGGCAGAAAAAGATGCATGTAGATATAAAAGGCTAATGTTTGTGAGGAATTCATTTTCAGAATTATCATTAACTGCGTGTGCGCGTGTGTGTGGTTGAGAGCACAGTGGTCATAAAAACAAAGCAAGAGCTTGCCTGCCATACTTTCTCTTGCTATTGCTCCCTGGAGCACGATGGCCAGGGTGGGGGCTGTAGGACAAAAGCCTTCAGGTGACATTGCTGATACATTGCTGTACAAGGGGCTCAGAAGACATTGAATGAATATAACATTTTCTAAGTGGGCATTAGATGTGCCTCCAACTTTAAGTTGGGCTGCTGAGGATGGCATGAAAGATTTTTTTTCAGCAGAGACTGTTACCTTTGCCAGCCCAAAGGATTTCCTTCCAGATAACTGATGGTTTTAGTGTATTTCAGCCTTTAGAAGCAGTTACCTCCCATGCCCTGGGATACCCACAGTTTGGTCAGGGATGCTGACTCTGACCACACAGACAAAAATTTTGGAGCTTAGTAGAGCAATTGATTTTTATGCACCAAGTCCCCAGTAAGCTCAAAACTGCAGAGTTTCAGAAGACCTCTTCATAAGCGCGGGCTGAGAAATGCACACAGAAGTCCTGATCCCTGCAGGTACTGGTATCAGTGGGTGGTCAAAGCCTTGCCACTTGTGGGGCACCTGGATTAACATATTTATCAACAGTGTGGTTTGTTTTTGCACTGGCTGGGAAACCTTCTAGACCTTCTACAGTCAGAACCAACAGCCACCTCTTTTAGTTCTTACAATGAGTGTGGAGAAATTAAGTGATAAACATGGGGGGGGGGGGGACGGACGGAGGGAGAAATGAACCTTTTCTGTAAGGTAAGAACTCAGTGATAAATAGATCTGTGCATATTTCCCAGCCTCATTCCTCACTTGCCAAGTCTGATGCCATTTTCATTAGGTCATGTTACCATACATGTCATTTTATACAAAGGTGCAGTATATCACAACTGGAGGTTGAGGTGCTTGTAGTGAACACAAATGAGCTTGTAATGGTCCATCTGCTTTGATTTTATTTAGTGATCCCTCAAGGGCTGGGAGCTAGAGTGAGAATAACAATGCTTCAACCCATCTGCTATTGTAGTACCAGCTCCAGTTGAATTATCACATGTTCTGAGTGGCTGGCATATGCTGTGACATAAAGCTACAAGGAAGTGTTGCTCTCCAGCTGTTGTGTTGACAAATACTTTTCAGCCAGTCATTAACTTCAGCTCAATAACCGGGGGAAACTGCAGCTTAAAGTTGATTATTATTTTATTTTATTTTAAGCATTAGAAATTACTAGTACAGTATCTTTTATTTAAAAATGTGTCACTAAGGGCACACATTGTATATGAGCTCTAATAAAATTTTTCTGTGATGCCCTTAAATTTTGTGTTATAGGATTGGATGGGGATCGCCATAACTGAGAGTGTAAACCTCAGTAGCAGAACTATGGCTAACCTTGGTTAAGAAGCAGCACATCTCAAGCTGTGTATGATTAAACTTGCTGGCTTAGTGGGGCTAGGGGCCATGAGCATGCCTGACCACAGGCAGAACCACTCAGAAAGAGCTTGTGATCTGAGGTCACATGCAGTGCTGGATAGCTGGATTGTCTTTAAATTGAGGAGGAAAGCAAGTAGAGACATTGAGCTGATGGATACAACAGGTTTGAATGGCTCATCTGGACCGCGGTCCTCTGTGCTGCAAGGTGTGATTGCTAAAAGTGGCCACTAGTTTTGCCTTTACTCCCTCTTCCATTGTTGGTGGCCTGCTGAAGAACTGAAAACACTGTAGAGACACCCTAATTTGTGCCCACATGGGACGCTTGCTTCAGAGCAAGTCTTGGAAGGGCATTTGGATCTCTGCTGACAGCTTCTCCTTCCTCTTCACCCTGTCGTCTTGGGGCTGCTGTGGGTATGGAATCTGCCACTGTGTCTGGGAACAAATCAAAAGGAATTTCCCACAGGTTCAAAGGCTGACATATAGCCAGATGTATGTAGGAAATGTGAGGTCCCCTGCACAGTCTCATGTTCCTCTCTTTCTGCAGATAACATACCCAGAGAGGGCACAAGTCTTTTGGGCACTGTCCACCATTCAGCAGACACATATTCAGTAAGAGCAGATAAAAATCTGTTCTTGATATTCAAAAAAGCTCTCCAGAATCCTCATCCCTAACCTGAGACAGCCCAGCTGCAGGTGGAGAAGGGATTGGTGAGGGGTTGCGACCAGCAGACACTAAACGACGGTACCGAACCCTTGGGGCTGCCGGTACCCAAGGGAGGCAGGGTGAACTATCTGGAGCATGGCTCCTGTGCATTTCTGTTAACCATTGCATTGGGGATTCAGTTCTTAAATATGACTTACGCTTGTATTTTGTCTCAGAAAGACAATAGGCACTGTTCATACAGAAGCATTTCAGCTCTAGAGGTTTATATTTCCTATTGTATCCAAAGACCTGTGGGTGCCAGCTGTCACTGGTGCTGCCGTTGTATTATGATCCCCTGGCTAGTGCAGGAATTGTTGATTACGTTGCCTTTTGAATCAGTTGATTACCATGAATAATAGGCCAAAAAGGCTGTCAGCATTTTGACTTTAACTATAACTGTTACAATTAATTATGGGTTTAATTAGCATATATGCCTAGCAGTAGAGAATATGATACTTCATTGGTAACAGATGATCCTGCAGCTGTAACATAAAATGTGATACAGGTTGGGATACAGACAGTTATTAATAAATGGCTTCTATTGTTTGAGATCCTTATTTATACAAATTAACAAGCATGACATAATCAACCCAAACTGTATAATTTATAATAATTGATTTCATTTTGAGTGACCACCAGTCGGCCTACTACATGCCCTCAGAAGAAAAATAGCCCTATTAGGATAAGTTTAATCCTAAACATAGCTAATGAATCCTATTACTTTAAGGTCATATTTGAAGCTTTTGTTAATTGTCAGAACCATTTTAAATTGATTAGAGTTAAATTAAATCAATGTAATGTTTAGAAAAACAATATTTCTAATGGATGAGGCCAAGCTGACCTCGAATAAACATATTTATCAACCGATTTCAGTGAATGAGAAGGCTAGCAGCTGGGCTCATAATTCACGATTGTCTATAATATGGGAAATGTCACTATCTAGGCAATTAATTATGTCAGGTAATAAATCTGTTGCTCACAGTTGAGCACTTGCCAGTTGGGGTGACAATCACCTCAGCAAGGTTATGTTGAGACTCTCTCCTCCCCCAAACCCACACTTTACAGTAGCAGAACAACTACATACAACTTGAGGGGGAATGAATGTGGAGTCTTTATATCTGCCAATTACCTGACAACAGACCAGACTGTGATAACTTAGTATGGAATCATTTCAAATTAAAATGATGTTCTATGAGGAAAAACTTTAGCTGAAGTATATAACATTTCCCAGGCTGGAGAGGTCAGAAGCTATTAACAGTTCCTTGCAGACTACTATTAAGTGAGTAGTGGCAGTAAATAGATGGAGTGGCAAAATGTGTAATGATCAGAGAAATAATTGTTTCACACAAGCTTGAGAGTGTGAGAAATTCAGAATGGGTTAACACGAACTAGGGTACGTGATATTTAACAGGTAATGACGGGCGCAGTTTAATACAATAGGACATAGGAAAAATGATACACAGAAGTAGGATCAGTTTAAGGTTAATCATGCATTCAGCAGCTTAGGAAAATGTCTGGCATTATTGCAGACAAATGACACAAAACATCTGTTCTCTGTTCAGTATTTTGTCAAAAAAAGAGCAAAGGTAAACTACATTTTCATAAAGAAAGGGTGAGAAATAGTATAAAAATAGCATAGTAGCAACCAGAGACAGATAAATTCTCATTTGTATAGTATTGTATGTGCAGCATGAGCTGTTTTACGTTGAACAGCTCAAAGAAGAAAAGACTGAGTATAAGTAATGTAATGCAATATTTCTATTGAAAGAAGAATGGGGCAAGTGGTGAAAAGTTCACTAAATTAAAAAGAATCTGGAGCAGTTCAAAAAGGCTCCTACCATTTTTTTGGTGTGCTTTGCTTATTCTCTAGAACTAGACTTTCCATTCTGCATGTCAACACAAGATGTGTTCTGGTCCCCATGCTGAAGAGCACTGTGTTTGCAATGGGTGAACTGGTTTCGTAAGAGGAGGAGGGTATCCTGCTTTTGGAGCATCAGATATTTTTTATACTTCAGTTTCAGTCATAAACTTCAACACTGGATTTGACCATTAGCCCTGAACTGTACTAATAAATGGTCATACCCTGACAATCATAATCAAAAGTTAGTATAGGCTGTGTAATCAGATTTTGCACACAGAAGGTACGATGCTCTAGCTGGTACACACTGTATGTGCATGTACATGAGCGATATTTTTGAACCAAAGTGTTGGCTTCATAAATTAAATATGTGTCTTCAGGGAACCACATCAAATAGCTCTTAACAGCCACAAGTATTTTGTGAGTTGGCCTCTTTTTGCCTGAAGTGTATCGACAGTTTCATAAAGAGTAGTTGTGAAAATAAGAAGTGTTCAAATCCAAGTTGTAAGCTTACATACGTTACGAACAACAGATAGAGATACATGAAAAGGCCTTTCAGTCATAACATTAAAATAGCCTCCTACAAGAAGATGAAATTACAGATGGTTTCTCGGTGCCCAAACAAGGCTGAGCATGTTCACTAAAAGGTCCGGACAGCAGGTTTTTTCCATCATTCCATGGACAAACACTTAAGCGTTAAGAAAAAAAGAAATAAGAAACACAACTAGAGGACATCTGTCAGGATTAGCCCCTTCATACGAAGCACCAAGAACTCTACCTATGGACTGGGTGCCTTGATCTCTGCTGCTCCTCTTACAGAGGATACAGGCAAGCCTCAGTCCACATTCACTCTCCCATGATGGGAAATGTTTTGGTTCAGACAGTGCAGTTTCCCTCGTGCTTTGCCATGAGTCTGCTTTGAGGGCTGGCCTGCCTGTGTTCATGCTGTGAAAAGCAGCAGCTCAGCCACCACTTCTGATACGGTTGAGCACGACACATTACAGTGGGTAAAATCCAGCTTTGCTTTCTATTTGGGCTAGGCTCTTACATTAAGCTATTTGTGCTACTGAGAATAAGACAAGCCAATAGTGAAAGAGATATTTACCCTAACACACACAGACTTCATTTATAGTGGGCTGAAGCTGCCACTTGACTTCAAATCTCTGGCAGATACTTTGCAGATACTACTTGCAATTAAGCATTTAAATAGAAATTGGCTACATTTGTATATAACTCAACAGCAGGTTTGGAAGAATACGAACAAAACAAACCATCAGCTCTGAAACACTATATTTGAGAGCTGATTTAGGATATTAAGACAATTTGTGTGTGTATCTGTGTATGTGTGAGAAAGAATGAGAGAAATGAGAGACTGTGTTTGTATGTGTGTATATAATTACTATTTCATTTCTTGGGTAAAAAGCCTCCCCTGACCCCTCTCCTCCCTGATCCCTGCACACCTTCCCCCACCCCCCCGGCTTTTATGGCAAGGAAAATTGTTCTTCTAACCTGTCTTCAAAATGTAATAACTTTACTTGCAACCAACCACTGTAGACCCTGACTGGACTCTGAATTATTACTGTGAGATGAAACATTTCTTTAACAAAACTGAGTCCTTTAATATCCCCCATCTCTGTTATTAGATGGACGAATGAATTTTACTTTGAACATAACATGTGGCATTGTCTGAAAATTGCCGGTATGAACTGAAGTTGGCAGGTATTTTCTTGCTCTCCTCGTCAGTGATTGCCATTTATTATATGTTGCACCTTTATCTGTCAAATAGTGCAGAGCGCTATATTGATTTGTGTCTGCCGCAAAGCAAAGGTCACTTTGATCAACATACTACAAAACCAGAAAAAGTAGGGTTCTGACATTTCATTACCTGGGAAAAAAAGGACTAAAATAAATAAGAATATGTTTGAGAACAGAGCACTTCAATATCACAGTGTGCAGTAACTGTAATTAACAAAAGAACTGCTCTATTGAGGTTAAAGAGAAAAAAGAGGAGGCAGGTTTTCTTGCAGGGACTATTCTTTACATGACTGATTCTGTAACACTGCAGCTGTGATCTTACTGAAGGGTTACATTCATTACAAATCAAATAACATCGGCTCCTCAGATTCAGAATTTTAATGAGCAATGAAACTCAGGAACTCTTTAGGAATTGGGGAAGATTTTATAAAACTTCATTTTTGTCTCAGAAGCCCTAATGAGGGTTTGGGGACTCTGTGCTATACCCAGATAAAGAGGTGGTCCCTATATTAGGAATGTACAGTTTGAAGAGATAAAGCACGGCAGAAGGATCTGGACCCACTGCTACACGCAGCTTGCTCAAGGTCCACGAGGAGTGAAAGGCAGAAACAAAAATTAAGCCCAGATCTCCATTTTCTAATTCTAGTTCCCAGGAGCTTGGTTGTCTTTCAGAACTAGCACACAATTTAAAGATTTGTGAAGAAAGTGGTGACCCAGGTAACCTATTTTTCTTCATGCCTAGTGTCTTTCAGGCAACCCCTACATATTGCATCACTGGCATCAGTAGACACTTCTTTGACTTGCGCAAATAAAATTGGCTCAACATTTCTGTGGAAATTTTACATTCTGGGAAATTGTTTTTAAAATCAGTGTAGTTCCCCATCCCTTTTCCAGTACCTTCTCACCTCACTTGTTTCTGCAAGAAGACCTTGCATTTTTTCATAAAGCATCTATTTTTTTGGTAGTAAATGTACCAATTTGGTTTGTTTGTTGTGGATTTTTTGGTTTTGTTTTTTTTTTTTTGCAGCACCCAGATACCCTCACTCAGGAGCCAACTTGCTAGACTGGGCTTTTCCTGGAGTTGGATCTGGTAACTCATATGCCTGGTCTTTCTACAGAGAAAAATGCATCTGTGGTATTACAAGCATTACTGCTTTACCTGAACACAGGCAACAAAGTGGCCTAACTGCTTTCTCATCGTTACTACTGTGAAGTTTTCTTTTTTTCTGGTTTTATATATAGTGTTTAATTCTTCACCTGAAGTCACATTTGCATTGAAATACAGCAAGCAGTTATACCCAAGATCTTTTGTTGTACCTTCGATCACTAGGGTGCATATCACAGCTTGCATGGCATATGGCAGTGCTTATCATGTCAATAACAAAGTCTGAATAATGCAATTCTTGGTTGTAATTATCTTTTATTATTATCAAGGGTCATTCCTGGGCTCTTCATCCTTTCATCTCATGAGGAATTTTGGGCTTCCTGATTAATTAAATAGCCAGTGTGATTGAATTAGCCAATTAGCTCAGCCTGAAGGGATGAGCATTGATCCAAACAAAGGGTCTGATTCCACAAACTTGTTGCTGTGAGGGAGAGTCTTTCAGGGAGCTGGCTGGCAAGAGGGGGCTCATAGGAACTGGTAAACTGTTGTTTGTCCCAGTTAATTTGTGATCATTAGACCAGGTGAAAAATATTTATTTGGATACTTTCCTATTAGGAGAGTACTGTTTATCAAACAGCAAATCTTCCATGGGGATGTTTGACTTTATTCAAAATGAAGTGTTTGAAAAAAATCAGGCATTGCTATATATTAAGATGTTACCATTTTTTTTTTTCTCAGAGTGACTTTAAATAGTCATATTGTAACTTAAAATTTGTAGAGTTTAAATTGAAAATGGGAACAAAACCTTTTAAGATCAAGAGAGGAGTCCTGACTGTTTCTAGGTGTTTGAACAGTTTTGCTGTAAAATCCTGTATCGCAGAAAACACTCCACTCAGCTATAAATCAGACTGTTTTCAACAGGACAATGTATGTTCCCTAATCCTAAAGCATAGGTTAAAATCCCACACGGCAACAAGGCTATGCATCTCTTAAGTATCTGTGCCTAAAAGGCACATTGGATATGTATGCAAACGCAGTTCATCTCTCTCATGCTCCCATTCTCACTCCTCTTTTTCCTCTCTTTATCTTGACATGTTTACTATTTCTTCTATGCTGTGCTTCACTGAATAGCAGATCAAACTTCAAAGCAACTTTTAGTTTGAAATTTGTTTCCAAGCTCCTAAGCCATTCTTTTTCTGACAGCAGTGGATAAGAAATTGTCACTACCACTGGTGACATGTCATCGGGAGATACAGAATAACAGATGGGCAGCAGTGAGATAGCAGGAAGTAACTTCTTTAAAAGACTGTGTTGACATCACCAACTATGAGAGCAGAGGTAGAATGACCCCCAGAAGGGAATCCAATCCACTCAGCTCTTTCTGACTTACAGGTGTTTTATTTATTTTTGTACATAGATCATACTGAATTTAAGAATATTTGAAGTTTTAAAACAGCTATGTTAGAATTAATGGACACTATTAATAGGGATTAAGAAAAGGATGAATGGATTTAGCCACTAACTTCAGTGTTTTAAGTGATAGTAGTAAAATGATAACTAGGATTGCGATGTAACTGGCGTAGCTGAATGCCATTAATGAGTCAAGAACCCTTGATTGCAGTGGGAGATCAATGGATTATGACATTTTGATGTCAGGTTGATGGATCTGACTTTCTAAATGAAGAATGATTGATTATGACTCTTCAGAAGTATGGCTCATTATCAGCATATCAGGCCAACTCTTGACACCAACCATGCATAATACCCATTATGGTATGTCAAAAGTCATCGCTTTGGGGGGGTGGCCATGCTCTATGAGAAAATTAATTGTTCTGATTACTGCAAGATATTATAGTATATAACACAAAATAGTGTGTGGCATCTACAGGAAAAATAGCATAGAGGCAAAGAGACTGATTTTTTTTTAGCCCTAGGTGCATTTTGTATGTAACAGATGGTCCACACAACCTATAAGAAACCTGTTCTTTCTGATTGTAGTAGGAAAATGATACAAAACACAACATAGGCTTCATTTGCTGCTTTTTATAAAAGTCTGTGAGTTTGTGTTGCAAATCAGGAACAACACAGAACCATAGGAAAACAGATTTTTTTGATTTCAAAGAGAGATAAGTTAGTGCTAATTACTTTTGAAAATCTCCAGCTATGTTGCACTTTATCTTTTAAATTAAAAAAAAAAAAAAAAAAGAAGAGTGACAGTGTTTTATTTATAGTACATTACAGTGCAGTCCAAAGTTTTGCCTCAGTGTGTACAATGGCTGTACAGTGCACAACACGGACGCTGTCACAGAGAGCATATTAGATGCAGGGCATAACAATATTAATGGCAACATGCCTGAGCTGTCCAGCCCAATACCCTATTCTGTACTGAGCACTACTTTCGAGAGAAGTTGATATTACAAAAGAAAATGCTAAATATAATTCTAAAAAAGGAATATTAAATGTGGTCTGTTCACCAATACATTATGTTTCATTGTCGCCTTCAGAATTACTGGAAACGCTCTGGGCCATGGAAGGAAAACCAGTCACAGCAGAAACTTTTGCCACAAAGTCTGACAGAGTGAAAACAGAAAATAGCCAGGAAGAGACAAGTTTATCTCAGGAGATAAAGCACCCAACTATCCCCTGCTAGTCCCCTCTGAATCACTAGATGTAGGATATGTGGGATTTCAAACAGGCATTTCAAACAGTTTCAAACCACCACATTTAACATTAATTTGGCTTGGGAGATATCATAATGTGTTGACTTTCCATCTAGGACGCTAAGACATTAGACAATTATAAGTTCAATAATATCACTAATTCTGCCGCATCTCACCAATTATTCTGTTTCCCAAAGGACAAATACTGAAAAGTTTTATATTGAGAAAATTACTCTTTTCTTAAAAAAAAAAAAAGAACTATAGTGAATAAATATTCTTTTAACCCAGGGAAGGATCTGCTGAGAGATTTTTTTTTTCCCCTTCTGGAAAAAAATAATTGATATCCAGCTGAATAAGATGACAGTTATTCAGCGTGGGATTTACTTTAGAGTGCTTCTAGAGTTGGACTTTAACCTGTGGATCAGTTTTGGAAAAGTCAAGTGTTGAAAATAGCTAACAATTACTGAACAAATAGTAACAATTGCTAAGCAATCAATTTGCAAATTCCACTCTGTTTTGGAAGGTCATCAAGTTCTTAATTGAGTTGTGATTTAGACATACCATTTTATTCGTGTGGCTGGAGTACGTAGGTCAGAATGATGCCTGAGAAGTGGCAATTGCCCACATTTACTATGCTTGTTGACCTGCTATTTCAGACAACCAAATAGGAGGTCTCTATTGGTTTTATGAAGTCATAGCCACATACATGGCATTGACTAATAATTACATGAGACACTATTTGCTCTGAACTAGGCCTGAACACATACAAAGACCTCTGCTCCATTTTGAGCTGGTCTTATGTCTATACTGATTGGGGCAAATGGTTACACAAATCACAGGACAGTAGAGATCTGTCCTGGATCTCTGTTGCAGGAACACCACACCAGGAAGCAACATCTGGAGTTTTAGCTGCTGTAAATCAGTATAATTGTGAGTTAGTGTTTTCAGGGCAGAAGTGCTTGGTGCTTTATCAGATATCGAGAAATTCTAGTAATGTTCCATCATCATATCATTGCAGAGAAATCCAAGTAAGCAAATACTGAATCAGGCCATAAACATTCAGAGTCACAGCACTGTAGGCTGTTTAAATATAGTTTCCCTTCCGGGGGAAAAAAGAAGGAATTTTGCAAAATCTGCCCAAATCTGGTAGATGTGATGTGATGAATAGCTCACAATCTACTGACTGAATCCTTCTAAGCAGTCCACCAGTTACTGTATTTAAGCCAAAATTTTTCTTCATCCTTAAAGGAAAAGTCTGTCATAATTTAATAGAGAAGCTACAGACTATTAGTGGATTTATAGAAATTGCCCTGAACATCTACAGACTTCATTTGCATGTTGTCCAGCTGCGGCAGTTTGAATGCTTCACAGAACAGAACACAGCTCTCCATCACTTTTAAAACCAGGAAGAGACTAAATTGATTTACAGCAGCTCCAACGCCGGGGCTCCTGGAGAGCTGTGAGCTAGTGTTCTCCCAAGAGGGTCTGCAGGCTCCTCTTGCACCTCTTCCCAGCATGTCCATTTGCTTCTCTGGCCACCAAACCTCCCTCTTTTGGGGAACTTGACCTGATGCCTGCCTGCTGTCACAAGGCACACTGTTTTTGTGAAGCTGTGTAGCTGGTAGTTTGCCTAAGAAGTCCCCAAGGCAATAACAAAAATCCTTCAAACACATAGCCTTAATTTAGCCATGTCCTTTCTCCCTTCCTGCTCCCCTTCCACCTGCTGCATATTTTTTTTTTTTTTAAGTAAGTCTCCTTTTTGGTTTGAGCTTTTTGTTTCACTTATTTTTGAAGAATTTTTATTCTTCAAAGTCAATAAATTAATAGAAAGTGAAGTTTCTGAAATGGCTGGCCATGCAGAGTGCTTGATCTCACCAATCAACCAAAACTGCTTGACACCACTTGTTGAAGAATTTAATCATAGCTGCTGAGAATCATTGCAAAGATTGTGAAGACACTTTCTAGAAAAGAAGACAACTGCATGTACTGCTCAGACAGAATGTAAAGGCTATCTACTGATGTTAAAGTCTTGTATTTATTTTTAATATTTTCCCCATAATCATTCCTTAACTTAATATAGCTTCTTTGGAAATGATGGCTTGTTTTTTGTATTGACTTGACAGTTATGTATTTGGTATATATAAGCTATAGCTCAGCAAATAGGAAGAAAAAAAAATAAGGCATGAAATACCACCTGTTGTGCACATCAATGGATTTTTAGCATGACACATAGGTTTAACAATTACAGAATTGGTATTTCAACAATGTGATTCTCAGACAGTGCTCCACAGACCACTGCTGGTCCCTGAAACTGTTACATTACTTGCCAGAGATACCAAGGAATATGCCCACTACAAGTCTGCCAGTGTATATGCAGAAAGGTCAGAGATACTGAAAGACCTGAGGTGCAGTTGTACCCGTGGACACATTCATGGAAGTTCATAGACAGATCCACAAGCATCCAAATGCAGGACCAAGTCCAAGTTTGTCAACAAGTAAAGGCTGGCTAAGTACGGTATTCCAAGCACTGTTTATCCTTGAACTGACTCTTTATGGAGCCAGTTCATTGTGCTTTCCAGTAAGAAATATCTTCATATATGCCAGTAACTCTTATTAAAGGCAGACTGAGAAAAAAACCCAAGCCCTCCACTTAGTGAATGAGGTAGCTCACCCCCAGACTCCCAGTTTCCAATTTTAGGCAGTTTTTGGCTCTCAGACTTCCAGGGAAATGTGATCTTAGTGTGACCAAAGCAGCTACTTTGATCTGCAGAGCACTTGGGACAATTACCTTATTGCCTTATTCATTTCAGTAAGGTGTTAACCCAGACACCCAGGAATGGTAATTTAGATGTCATGAGGAGTTATTGAACTCCTCATGTAAGAAAGATCTGTACAATTTGCTGTGAGTGACATCTCATCTTGGTGTCACAAGGGGGTCATAGCTGGATGATAATGCCACTTCCTTGTTTCTTCACCCATCAAAAAGAGGAAAAGCCTAGAAAAACAGGGAAGCCCCTAGCAAAGCATCATAGTCACTATGTTGATGATTATTTTTTATCTTTCAGACTGTAAGAATATTTTGTGCTTGGTGCTGTACTACTGAGGATCTAAGGATGACCCATTCCTCAAAAAGCTTTCAAAGAAAAAAGGTCCTACTCACAGAAAGATGGACTAACACAGTCCTGGTCAATATAGTAGTCTGTGAATTAAATTTTTCCTCATTTGCATAGTGTAAAATGAGTGTCAGTTCTGATGAGCTGAGCTTGGTTTGAATGCTGGAAGTGTAGCACTGCCAGCATGAGCTGGAGAGCAAGTCAAAGACAGGATAGAGCTGTGTAATTATCACAAGAGTTGGAAACAAACAGAAGATTCTCCTATGCAGTAAAGTAGTTCCTGCTCTCCTCCCCTCCTGATTCCCATATTTGTTAGAATGAGGGTCTGAGGGACTAGATTTTGGGAAGAAATGAAGAAGTAGTTTAAAGAAAACCACAAACCTCCTCCAAATATAACTGGAAAAGGCTGTAGCCACTGAGTTGATGAAGTTAACATGAAAGGAGTGCTGCTTCTCACAGGTACCAAGTTAAGTGTAAGATTCAGAGGAGTCCAATTTCAGTTTTAGGACATCATTAGCTCTTATTCCATGAAAATTCCTTCTAGCCACTTATTCAGACCAATGAAGAATCAAAAGAAAAAATAATCCATGGACTATTACTTAGGCCATCTCTTCAATGTTTCAAGGCTATAACTTAGAGATGTGATTTTCCCCACCCCCCATCCCATCCCACAGAAAACTTGTGATTTTATGTGCTTTTTTATGCATGTATTAAACAAATGGCACAGCTGAATAGCTTTTCTTAAAAACTGGACATTCACCAAAAAGAAGTTTGCCAGCACAGACAATTAGGCTTTCTTCTTTTAACAATGGATTGACTGACTGGCACATTTGAAATGCGAGCGTATTTTTTATTCCTCCGTTCACCCTTTGAGCTGATAAACATGAACAATGGGAAACAGCTGGGACAGGAAAACATTTTAGTTTGTATTTTCAAAGCAAGCAAGAAATAAACCCATCAGTGGGAGCCAGATCACATCTTCTGCCTTAGGGGTAGTCAGCAATTGGGGGGAAAAATACGATCCATATTTTTAATCAAACATTACATATTTATTAATGTGCAGCTGGCCTATTGTGTGCATGATTTTTTTTCTTTAACGCTGTGCTGCGTCCGTCAGCCTGACATTGTTCTGTAACTGACATTACTCTATAAGGATCTGGAAATGCACAGATTTAATAGGAATCATTGAGACAATTGCTTTCTGTATTATTAGGTCTGTGTGACGTAGGTACCATCTGAAATTCAATTTTAGAAGAAAAATAAGATATTGTTCTATCAAGGCAATTTTGTGCACCTGTGATACAGTAAGAACAACTGCCCCCACCCTCCGATTTTCCTCCTCACTCATCTAACTTCATGGCCATTTAATGATACGTGCCACTCTTTTGTTAAGAATGTTTGGGCAAATGTATTTTGATGCTTATTGAGATTAAACTTTCAGTACATCTCCCTGGTAGCAAAGGTTGGGCTGTTCATTAGTTGGAGGTTTGGCCTTGTCAGGTTCCATTGACTGTTGGCTAAAAGGATCACTTTATCATCATTTGTCTGCAATGGCGACAGTCTTTATTCAGCCTTGATTCCTCTGGGGTCACAGCTGTCATAACTTCACTTGCTTTACAATGCAAGCCCCAGTTTCGCAATCCCCTTAGGTAACTGTCTAACAGATTCAGCTTACCTTAATATAGGTAATATGTTATTTATAAAGAAAGAGAAGGGAAGGGATGATATTGCTCAAAACATCCCTCTCCTAACCTACTGCTTGGGATCAATCATTTGGAAATTATGTTAAACTCAGTTCTCATTTTGAATGCAAAAGGGAGAAATACTCCCCCCCACCCCACCCCCCCCGCCCCGAGCTTTACTCTCATCTTTTAGCTGCAGATATCTAGGCAGAACCCTCAGGCCTGGTTTTTCCACTGGTGAAAGTTGAGACAACTCCACAGATTTTGACAAGGCTGTGGTGTTTTGGAGAAAAAGGTCTTCATTTGCTCTTATTTTGAAGATTCTAAGAGAACCCTGGGGGAGTTTGGTCTTGTCTTAATTTATTTTTGGAGGATTACTCTGGTTTTGAGATTTGTTGCAACACACTAAAAATTTGCAACACAGAATGTACAAAGATGTTTCATCATAAGCAACATCTTTCATATTTTCTTTGTTCTCTTTTCACTAGCTCTGTGAAACTGCTACCACCAGTCTTTTCATTACATAACAGGGTTTTCCTCAAAAACACCACTTCAGTGGGCGACTCAATACGTTCTCTTGTTAGGTTTCAGTGGGAATTAACACAAACAACAGAATACTGCAATTCCTTCCTTTCGCTCCACTTTTTCAGCCCCAGGCTTCTGGGCCATTTCTGGGGCAAGCCCTAGGTATTGGCCCACTGTTCTGCCTGCAGGAGAAGCAGGACCGACAGCCAGTGACTGTGCAGGACTGACAGGCAGACAATAATCAGGCTCCTTGGATGGAAGTGCTGTCCAAGAGGTGGCATCTCCTGCATCATCCAGGAATATCAGCACTAGAGTGAAGCACATGTTCTGGGCCAAATTTTTTTTGGTTGAAAAACTATAGCTTTAATCAACTTGAAACAAGAAGTTTGACCTAAGGTCAATGTGCTAATGTTTTGAGCCAGGAATCAGCAAGGAGAAAGACGTGTTACAGCTGCCCCCAGAGGCTCTGAGGAGGGTCTTCCTTCTACAGAACTCATCTAGTTTTGCATCTCTTGACACAGGAATTGGAAATGATATTATTTCCCTCAAAATGAGGCCAAAGAAACAGTTTGTCTCCATTTGATTTAGTAAAACCTGAATTTTTTTACAAAAAGTAGAACAGCTCCATCAGGACATTGTGAGAAGCCCATTTTTGCGTGCCTTGCTAACTGGTATATTCCCCTTGCACGTTAGATGTTCGCTTTCACAGAATCAGAACCAGCTTGACACGCAAGAGGAGAGGGACTGGCAAGTTTCAACATTTAGTCTTCTTTAAAATTCTCATTAAGGAATGAATTTCACAGACTTAAATCATTAAAAGAAAAGCATAATGAAAAATAAGGAAACACCTCGTGGTGGGAGTCTAAACTTGAAGAGGGAAGTTGGGCTTTCCTTTGCATTTGTGGAAATCTGTGGAAGCTCAGACCCATACAATGGTCCCACACCTTTTTCAGGAGGATCCAAACACTAAATTCTGTCCACAATACATTGACTAGCTATTGGTTTTTCAGACTGTGTCCTGAATAAGTGGCTGTATTTGTGAAGGAAAACATATACTCTATCTATAACATTCTCACAGGGAAGTTTCTGTCAAATTCCACTCAGTCATATCTTGTGTGTGCTTTCAACACTAGCATGTGTTGAAACTCCCAACCAATATCTCAACTAGAAGTTGAGTTTCATTTAAGCTTCTAATTCAATGATAAAACTCACTGCACTGTAATATCTAATTACAGTTGGAGGTATATAAGCAAACAAGGAAATGGAACCATAATGCTGTGGAAATTTTCCCTATAAATTCTAGCTTTCATTTCTTTTTTATCATTTTATCCCAAATATTTTCCTTATAAGAAATTAATTCTAAACTGTTACAGAGAGAATAAGCATGATACAGGGGGGAAGGAAAATCCAAACAAAAAAAAAAAACCCAAAGTAATCTTTTAAAGAGTTGCATAAAAACTGGATATAAATGTCTGTTTCTATGTGTACTGCTGCACTATCCATGAAAAGAGCCTTGAAGACAACTCATCTTACAAAGGAAAATGTCACCAGATGTAGTGTTGATCATTAGGTGTGCTACAGTGCATTCGTCTGTTCGTACCCCACTTTGACTAGTATACAGCAAAGATGGCCACAAGCACTCAGAAAGTTTTATTGAAGTTTAAATCTTCATTCAAATGATGTAAAGGGGCATTGAAGGAAGATTTAGAATTCTATAAAGCTGCTTGGCAGTGTCTGCGGCAATCTATGCCACATAAAAACTGAAATGCTTCTACTTTGTTACTGAAACAGTTCTACTGTAATTCTTTAATATTAGGTAGCAGCCACAGTGTTGGGACTTCACCACATCTGGGAGTATTTCTCTTACCGAGAGGCTTGGCTGCTATCAATTGTGCAGGATATTACAGAATGCACACACTGTTGATGTCTAGGAGATAATGGAAGAGGAATTGTTACTGCAATTACATATTATTATGCTTTTCAGAAGATAATGTGGGTTCATTCATGTGAGTATTTTGAACTAGCAAATACCCTAATTGCTTACATGTCCGTTATAATCCTAAATCCAGTTGACATATCTGATGTACTGTTGCATTTTTATCTGGCCATTTGCACGTGTATTCTTTATGATTTTCCTTCAACCTGCATGAACTGTGCAAACAAGGGACACAAGTGTCTCGTGCATTCCCGTTGCAGTTTTGGTCTAAGTAAACACACAGGAAAACAGAGACACAGAGCCCTGTAACCACGTGTGCTTTTTTTCCCAGGAATAGAGAATTAGCCTGTGCAAGAGCAGGGTAAGTGCAAATGATCTGATTATGCTGTAATGACAAATTTATGAATCGAAGAGTGTGTGTATTGTTTCAACTGTCCTTTCACAATATGTTGGATCGAGGGAGAATGTGTGGCAAATTATTCACCCATTCACTTAACGAGAAAACAAAGGCAGATGATTAAGAAACATCAGTATTCTGAAGCAGCAATCAAACTGACCCAGCCAAGGAGTGAAGAAGAACAGCAAGCCCCGCTAAAAAAGGCTGCAGTCGGCTCGCTTTAGAAGTGTTGGTTTATGGACAGAATTGTTTTGCAGACTTTCCTGAGGCAGCAAGCAGGGAGATGGAGATAACAACAGATTGATACACCGGAACAACATGCTGCCTATAGTAGTCTCATGTTCACAGTGAGTGACAGAAAATGTTTGGAGAAAACATGTGTGCTTTTATAAACTCTTGCTTCAAAATCCACTAGAGGGAGCTTATGTATAACCTCTGCTAGGCCAATTATGCCAAAGAGCTTGGTTTTACATAATTAACAAAGATGAGGCAGTTATGAGGGGGATACCTGCATTGCTATTCTTTTCTCCACCTGTTGTCTTGAAGCTCTGAAATGGCATTCCTGGAGTCTCCAGTTTTAACCAGAGTAGCCTTTGGCTCTTCTCAAGTGGAAGCAGCATCCTCACCAGTGTTAGCAGATTTGCCTTCATCTTTGACAGACTTGAACCTGGAAAAGAGCAGCCACTGCTGAGTGGGAATATACACTTAAAATGGAAAAGCATTACCAAAGTTTAGCTTATCCTATCTTCTGTCTTTGTCTTTATCAATTCTGACTGTAAAACAGTAATTCAGTATCTACGATGCCTTCACAAGAACTAGGCAAACAACCTGGACTACAGAGGCTGCTGCTTTTCTTTATTTCAGTAGGACGAGGCTTTCAGCACAGCTTTTGTCTGGGGCTGCTTGCTTTCCAAGTGGAAACTCTGCCTCCTTTCTCTGGGAGACAGTTGATATAATTTGGTGTCCTTCACAGTATTTAACATGCAAACACCTTCAAGACTTTCCTTATAATGTTAGCTAATAAAATACAGGTTTAGCTGTGTCATATCGGAAATATGAACTTTAGTTTAGTACCAAGGATGCACTTGCAATTACAATTCTGGCTAAATCTAGAGATAACACACTTTGAAGCTACATATCCACGCATCACAGTCTAGCTAAATAGTCAGATACGCTATCAAAAAGCTTATCATAAAACTTGAAATTGCTGTATCCTTTACATTCATTTCGTTGCCTTTTTTCTTTCTATTTTTCTGTTGGAAAACTTATGACTACACTTCAGCTGTCACCAGCTTTCAAGGTTATACTGATAGGAATGAGAAACATATTCCTAATCTGCATACCAGTGCATTGAGAATGCAAAGGCAGGCTTTTTGCCATTGAATAGATGATGATAAGGTCTTAAGTCTTCTGAATTTTTGGTGTTGTACTTGTATTATCATATGATTTCTTAAGCCAGGAATGAATATGTAAATTTCTTGCCACTGACTTGCTCCAAAATAATGGACATTACACTTGCACAGTGGCAATTCAGAGTGTAAAATTGATTAATATTTGTTTTCAAAATGACATGCAATGATGTATGGATCCTTTTACAACTTAAATTAATACTTTAAAGAGATGAATGGTCTCTACAGAGGATGTTAAAGTTCAAGCTGAAAAATTTGCATATTTATATTACAACCAACTGATAATAATTGTCGAAACAGAATGTAATGTGGTTCGTTTTTCATTTTAATCTGGTTGTACTCAAACACAGGACCTCATTAACTTCCAGCAACTAATACAGCATTATCAGTCCCCATAAAACAGACTTGCTTTGAATTTATGAATTTCAAATGCTATTTCCACTGGTGAATCACTGTTAAACACTGGGTCAGCCACTAGCATGTGCACTCCATGTCATATGCCATAGAAGCATGAAAGTTACCTGGGCTAAAGTGCTTGAGAATCCCATGGCCAGTTACCTACTTGCTAGCTGACGTTTGGAGTCAAGATTAAAGTGCAATATAGATGTCTTGACTTTGATGGCAAAGACGGAATTTTTTTTGCTCTGAATGACCAAAGTCAGGAAATGCAATTTCATTCACTTCCTAGGTTAGGTAATATTCTATAACAGTCAAAAAAGAGCAGGAGATCACAGACTCACACAGAATCACAGAATGGTAGGGGTTGGAAGGGACCTCTGGGTATCATCTCGTTCAACCCTTCCTGCTAAAGGAGGTTCACCCAGAGCAGGTTGCCGAGGATCACGTCCATGTGAGTTTGGAGTATCTCCAGAGAAGGAGATTCCACAGCCTCTCTGTGCACCCTGTTCCAGTGCTCTGTCACCCTCATAGGAAAGAATTTTTCAGAAGCAATAGATCTTTCCTTAAGATGGAAGTTTTGTATAAGGAAAATGCAGAACTTTTGATAGAGAATCACAGCATGTTAGGGATTGGAAGGGACCTCGAAAGATCATCTAGTCCAACCCCCTGCCAGAGCAGGATCACCTACAGCAGGTCACATAGGAACATGTCCAGGTGGGTTTTGAAGGCCTCCAGAGGAGGAAACCCCACAAACCTCTCTGGGCAGACTGTTCCTATGTTCTGTTACCCTCACTGTGAAGTTTTTTCTCATGTTTCTGTGGAACCTCCTGTGTTCCAGCTTCCATCCATTGGCCCTTGTACTATCATTAGATGTCACTGAGAGAAGCCTGGCTCCATCATTCTGACACTCACCCTTTACAAATTTATAAACATTAATGAGATCACCCCTCAGTCTCCTCTTCTCCAAGCTAAAGAGACCCAGCTCCCTCTGCCTTTCCTCATAAGAGAGGTGTTCCACTCCCTTAATCATCTTTGTGGCTCTGCAATGGACTCTCTCAAGCAGTTCCCCATCCTTCTTGAACTGAGGGGCCCAGAACTGGACACAATATTCCAAGATGCAGTCTCACCAGAGCAGAGTAGAGGGGGAGGAGAACCTCTCTCGACCTACTAACCATACCCCTTCTAATACACTCCAGGATGCCATTGGCCTTCTTGGCCATGAGGGCACATTGCTGGCTCATGGTCATCCTGCTGTCCACCAGGACCCCC
>WUAM01000047.1:4058110-4079907 GCA_024336885.1 Actenoides hombroni
TGCCCAACTCTCCAGCCTGTCCAGGTCTTGCTGAATGGCAGCACAGCCTTCTGGTGTGTCAGCCACTCCTCCCAGTTTCGTGTCACCAGCAAATTTGCTGACAGTGCACTCTATCCCCTCATCCAAGTCGTTGATGAATATATTCAATAGCACTGGTCCCAGTACTGACCCTTGAGGGACTCCGCTAAATACAGGCCTCCAACTAGACTATCCCATTGACCACAACTCTCTGGCTTCTTTCCTTCAGTCAGTTCACAGTCCACCTCACTACCCAATCATCCAGACCACACTTCCTCAGTTTAGCAGCGAGGATGCTGTGGGAGACGGTGTCAAATGCTTTACTGAAATCAAGATAGACCACATCCACAGCTTTACCATTGTCTATCTACCTGGTTATGTCCTCATAAAAGGCTATCAGGTTGGTCAAGCATGACTTCCCTTGGTGAAGCCATGCTGACTACTCCTAATGACTCTCTTATCCTTGATAGGCCTAGAGACAGCACCAAGGATAAGTCGTTCCATCACCTTTGCAGGGATGGAGGTGAGGCTGACCGGTCTATAGTTACCTGTGTCCTCCTTCTTGCCCCTTTTGAAGACTGGAGTGACATTTGCTTTCCTCCAGTCCTCAGGCACTTCTCCTGTTCCCCACAACTTACCAAAAATGATAACTTTGAAGGTATTGGGGATTCAGCCTATATAAATACTATGCCATTTGGATTTAAATAGCAACAGCAATAGGACTGGTAGTATATCACTTCTCTGAGGAGAGGAACATAAAATAAGCATGCTATCAACATGTCTTAGGTAGTACATTATAGGTATTCTTGTACCAGACATACTGGGAAAATGTACACCTCCAGAAGAATGAACAGTAAGCAAGTAACTTCAGAGCTCTGTAAATTTCTTCTTGTGAAATGGATATTGAATCTTCAAACAATGGTGTATACTTCTTTAGTTCACTAAGGGTTGATGGCTATAAAAAGAGGAGGCATTGCTTACACTGCACTTCAACTTTCTTCATTTTTTTTTAATACTAACTGAAAGGTAGTGTGATTAGCTTATTTCAATGAACAAAATTACTTCAGATTTTCTGTTATCTCATATTTTGACAGCTAATCTGAACTGATCTGTGATTTTGAAATTCCATAGACCTAAGAACTCACATTGACTCATCTTCTCAGGTATGGTATACAGCTGGCCTGCTAGGATGGGAGAGCAAATATAACTTTCCTTTACTCGAATACTGTAACACCTACAAATAGCTGAGGACTGCTTTTGACTCAAAAGAGGTGTCTGACAGTTGGCAATATCTGGAGTCTAGACACATTTGCAATCTCCTAAGTATACTCCTACAGGGAAGAGGGTAACATTACTAAACTAACTTCCTGTAGCCCAGATGTTGCTTTTAAGCAAAGAACGTGTCAGTTAGGTCAGCCCCATGGCTGCTTTGCACAGTCCTGGGAAAGTCCTGAGAGGCTGAGAAAAAGAGGAGGAACGTTATAGAAAATTTGTAAAGAAAATAAATGTACATGTTGCTAATAACAAGAACTTTTAAGTGAATGTAAATCACTAAAATGTCAATACCTGGAATTTTAACTATTATTTCCTATGAAGCCATCCAGACTTCCCATTATAACCTCATAAAGAACTTTTTTGTAGATCTTTCTATCAACTGTCAAATACCTGGAGGACACCCTGTTCTAACTGCACAGTGATTGGACCTTCAGTTGTTGCGACTTTATAATGTTGCAAGACTTGACTCTTCGGACGCTCCTTGCAAAATCAGTCCACATAATAGGCCAGTGAGATGCCTTGTTGAATTCTCAAGCTTTACTGAATGAGCTATGTTGCATCCAGGCCACCACAAAACTTAAAAACAGAATCAGAAAAAGGGCAGGCAAAGTAGTAAAACCTCTGCTCCAGCACATGAATTCATCTGTCCTACATCTTAGTCTCTAAAGTATGACTAAATAATTGATTTTTCATGATGAAGAGAATGTACCTTCCTATAGAGCTCTGTACTGGGACCTGTGCTATAACATATTCATAACTGACTTGGAAAAATGGAGGGGTGCATATTCTGGTGACATTTTAATTGCTAGTAGAACATTACCACGCAAAGTCAAAACTTAGATCGATCAAGACTTGTAAAAGTATCTCTGAGCAACTTGGTAGTAAAATGGCTGAAGGGACAAGGTGCTGGACAAAAGAAAACATTGAATAAGTAGAGGGAAGGGAGGAGAAAACAATACCCCAAACCAGAAACACAGCATGTGACTCTAAATAATGTATTATCACTTAGGAAAGTGAGAAAGTCAGTATGAACAGTAAACAATTCAATGTTTAGGTGAGGAATGGAGAAACATTATAGATACACAGCATCCCTGATTTGTGAATACTTCCCAATGTTTGATCTAAAACATGGTATTACAAGATACATAGAGAAAAATAATGACAAGTAGCATTTTGGAATGGTTTCTGAGAAATTAAGTAGAAAGGATTCCTTTGATTAGGAAAAGAAAGCTTGAGGGAGGAATTGTGTGGAGTCTAGAAAAACAGGCTATTTAGCCTATTATTTGGGAATAAATAGCCACCATTTCTCATACTACACCAGTCAGGGAGCAAGTTGTGAAATTACAAAACAGCAGGTATATAGAAATACGTATTTCCTTACATGGTTCCTGTTTAATCAAAACAGGCTTCCAAGCTATATTTGGATGTTAAATTGAGTGTGGGTGACTGGAGAAAATTTGGGCAAGAAATGTCTTATTGCTAGAAATAGTAAGAATTCAATAAGGAAAGCTTCATTTGGTTGCTCCAGCCTTATGCTTTGGGCTTTTTTTCACAAATACCTGCAGGAGACAGAATGTAGGGCTAGATGCTTGCACTGAACATAGCCATGGCTGTGCTCTGGTGGACTGACAGAATGGCCCAGCAGAGAACAAAATCAAGACCTGGAACACAGGAATACTTGTTCTACTCTAATCACAGCTAAGCAGATGACAGAGTATTTTGATTTTCAAACCCGCCAAACATACTGGCAAATTTCATTACTGTAGCAAAATTCTTAGCCAGTGCAACTGGGCTTTTCTAGTACAAGTTCCGGCAATCCCTGTGAGACAATGAGGGTGCATTAATCCATCAGAAATACATATTTACACATAGAAATTGTTAGCAATACGGCTCTTCTTTTCCCTAGACAGCTCCATTGCAACGGTCTTGGAAAGCACACGTGCACACACAGAGAAACAATCAATAGATGCACTTAGAAAGCCTGTTATACCAGGTTGTGCTTCACAGATTTTGATAATATCAATCATAATTGAGTTAGATATAATCCATCTGACTTTCAGTATGCTGGGGTCAGCCGGGGACGCAATGCCTCACTTCACATCAATTACCACATATAGTAAGGTGGTGGTAAGCAATTCCATTTGATAGTTTGCAGCTATAAATAATTATATGGCAATAGCAGTAAAGTTGGCTCTTGGGCACAATACAGAATAATGAATTTTCATCTACTTATATCTCAGAAGCTGTTAGGCCTACTGGTTTGAAATGAGAACCCTGATTAGGTGTATCAGTCTTTACATTAATACAGTATATGCAACTGGTAGATGATTTTGAATGAACATTTTACACCCGTATTTCAAGAGAATATTTTCATTACAGATATAAACACATGATAGGTAAAGAATAAAGCAAAGCAAACTTGGTCTCGTGCTCCTTTAATATCATGTCCCATCCTTCATTCAGTTTAGGGTCTGTCCCATCCAAGCCTCTGCAGGATATCAGTAAGATGGTTTTTTACATGCTGTATAATAAATTCTTAGCAATTTGAAAACATACAGAGTGAAGCACATTTATTAATCAGAAGACTAGTGCAGAAAGTTTGTAAAAAAACCCCAAAAAACAGAGACCTTTTTACTTCCTTGCTTTGGCTGGATACCTGTTCTTTTTCAAACGCTGTTATTTATGGCATTCTGTGTTTTAAGAGCATCAGTCAACAGAGACAGGGCAGACATAGATATGAAGACAGATTAGGAATAAGGTAGGAGCATGGGAAGGAGTTTAGCTGATTTAAATTTGAAAATCAGAAAAGAACCAGGCTGAAGGACACTTAAGAAAGGCTGGATAAGTACAAGAAGAACCGGATGATTATGAAGAGAACCAGAAGTACAAAAGCCCAATTTTCCTAAAACATATAGAGGTATCTCTATGGCTCATAAAAATGCAATACAATTCACTTCAAGTTTTACAAGCAATGTAAGTGGGCGTTGGGAAGAGTGAAGATTCAAGAGAGTCTGAGAATTTAGATAACTCTTTTGCCTTTAAAAACCACCCACTTACAGAAATTTTATAATCAAACCTTTTCCTAAAGGTGATGTCTTTGGGGAAGTCTGCATGTCCACTCCTACACTCGCGACATGGATAAGAAATTAAATACCCTAATAAAGTAATGGTTTTGGATGCTTTTCTAGGTTTGAACTGTACAGAAATTTTGATGAACATCTACTACGTATAACAAACTTTTTATAGACTAAGAATTTGATTCAAATGGAGCAAAGAATCACAGCTTCCCAGTACTCATCCACTGGGAGCAGATACTCTTGACACTTGCAAAAATTAAGCTTTATAGTATCTTAGGGAGAGTATCTTATTAAAATAATGCCGAGACTCTCTGTAGAACTATGATTCAATGATTCTTGTCTTACCAATAGGTAGGAGATGGCGTGAAAGCAAAACATATCTGGTCTATGGTCATTTGATCATGTACAACATATTTCCAGCAAGAAGAAATCAATCACAGCTTCTGTTATATACCCTATTCCATCACTGGTCACAGAATGAATATAGGAACATATCACGTTCTCTTCTAGAGAATTCCGTGGTGGAGCAGAGGCAAACTTCACTGGTAAGCTTCCTTTCAGAAGTGAGAGTGCAACAAGCAGGTGTTGCAGAGCACTCGCACGGGATGCTACTAGCAGTTCATATAAAGACGCTGGGGCTGGAGATGCTGTACAGGAAACAAGGCAGGGAAAAAACAGTGCTGAGACAATGACAGGAATCAAATCCAAGAGTACTGATGTGAAATGGGGTAAACATGTCTATGCAACATCAGGAGGGAAGAGAGAGAAGATGGCTCATTAGTAAGATGTTGCCATGGGATCTAGATTTTAGGAAAGAATCCTTCTTTTTCACCCTGACATGAAAACCAATTGTGAAAACTATTAATATTTTGAACATGAAAGAAAATTTAAAAAAATGTTCAGTAACCTGAGAAAGAATTAATCCAGGAAAAAGTCTTCTAACCAGGAGGAAGATTAAATGCATTAATGATGTCATAGATATTTAAACAACAGGTAATGATTTAAAGGAAAGGCAGATTACACGTGTCAAAGGAATGCATAGATGTCACTAATACTTAGATGAATCACTAAAACCCACTCAAAAAGACAAGATTTGTGGTATGATGAAGTAAGAACTATATCCTTAATTATGATTTGATAGGATGGATCTAATTTTAGTGATGCAACCTATGTAAAAATTATGCATCCATGGCTTTGGGAGGCCCAGGTCACAGCCCATAGAGCAGCATCTTGCTGATCAGAGAACTGGTATTTAGCAGCATGAATTGAACTTCAATCAACAAGGAGCCTGATTTGTGTTCTAAATTGGTGTTTAGCAGCATGATCTGAACTGCAATCAAGGGAGAACTCGTAGCATTTTCTAGGGGGAGCAAATGGATAGTTTCCAATCTCATTACACAAAATATTTGTAGCAGTTTAAATTAGATTGGAAAAGATCCCAAATTATTTTAGCATGAGGTCTGTAGAAAGAGAACTTTTTGAATATGTTTCAGAGTAGAAACCTGCAAAAATGTAAAGGTTCTAGTAAAAGATTTACTCTGAGTGTGCTTTTTATATTTTTTTTTTTACATTGTAAAAGGAAAAATACTTGAAAAGCCATTGTAATATAACGAGCAGGTTATATGGGTTGTTGGGCTTTTTTTAGCAAACTATAATGCTTCCCCAAAAAACTGCAACACATCTTGCTAAGAAAGGTATATTGCCTTGTGTCATAGGTCGGTTTCCTGATGTCGCTGCTCAGAGGACTAAAGAGCACAGTATAAAGTAAGATTCCCTGGGCATAAGATTAAGAAATGTGGTGCTCTTGCCATGAACCGGATGCACTGTGCATCACCCCAGCTGGCACTGTTTTCCCTGTACTTATGCCATCAATCTGATATTATACCCTAAAGCTGGTATTTCACAATATCCTCACAATCAAATATTTTAACAACCGCCTCCCATGCTGGTTTTGTACATTTTGAGTTTGCCTCACGTGTTTCTTCTTCTCCTCCTGACTCAATCACTGCCAACGGTCAATTTGAAGATCTGGCTACCCGGCCTGTTGCCATACCTCTGCATATTCATGAGTAAAATCTTTCCATATCCACATGGCAAACCTTTCAAACTGTCATAAGGAAGACATAATCACCTTTTCTTTAAAATCTAACAAAGCCCACCATAGCTGTGTTCTTTGTATAATAGTTAACATTGTCACTAGTAATCAATTTATTTTACTGGTAAAGACAGTATTCTCATGACAAGTCAAAGACCTTTGGAAACAGTACATCTGTGCCTGCTATTTAAGCACACACAGACACAAAGAAGCAGAATATATTAGAAACAAAAAATATGTCAGCTTGTATAATGGTCCCATTGTTTGCTCCACCAGAGAGGGATTGTGCCATAACATATGACGCTGAATGTGCTTTTCTTGTTCTCCAGCCTTCATAATAAAGTATTTGATGCAAATACTCTAATCACATGGAGAAGATGCGGATGTTAGTTGTCTTCCTTTCACTGCTATTCCTGCTGCCTCAAGAAATGTATTTTTATGAATATTAAAACCCCCAAACAGCAAATTGATAGAATCCTGCTTTTATGTGCTACTTTTAATAGCAGGTGTTTGATTCACACTTGCCTCAGGATGAGCCCCCTCTGCCAGACACGGAAGCTACATCACCGTAATGTTCAGTAAATGACACCTGTCTTGCATCTTCTCCATTAGGCTGCTTAGTTATTTTGTATAGGATAAAACAGAAGAGGCAGGATAAGGCACAGAGACTAGCATCTACCCTAGGCAAATACATTAAATTGCTCTGTATAGCACTGTAACTGTATGCAGACCTGTGCAGCATTTCCTAATGGTAGTGCCCATGATTTGCAGAAAGGGGGTTTCTAGAGGTGTAGGGACACTCATTTATAACACTTTACTTCCCCCTAAGCAGAGAAAGTCTAAGGTGCAACTTCAAATACACAATGTGACCTTAAATAACAAGGAGCACATTGACCTTTAATTATGCTGCATGGACCCTAGAATTATCCAGTGCTAAGAAAGCTTATCCAGTTCAATATTTCTGTTCCTACTCACTCATTTATCAATGCATGATAAAGAATAGGAAACAACTGCCCACACGAGAATGAAAAGGGCAGGTACAACTGTGGAGAGGACTATGGCTTGCAATATAGGTGCCAGAGGCAGCAGGGAGTTGCAGGTTCAACCCAGCTACACTCTAAAAGTGCCATTCTGTGTTGACAGGCAGCAAACCACTTGGCAAGCCTGCTTCTTCCCTGGCTGTGCACATCACTCTGCACTAACTGTCACACACTGCTTGAAAGCTGTTAATTTTTCTGTAATTGGAAAAAGGGGCCCTCCATGGAACAAACAGGACAGGGTTGCATTCCTTTATCCTAGCACACTTTGTAGTAATACAGCTACACAACGTTTCTGTCAGAAGCAGCAGCCTCAATCCTAGTCCTACCTGCTGCTGCACAAGTTGTGGAACTTTGCAGCAGCCTGCTGGATTATAGGACAGTTTCCAGACCTCTGCTGCTTTGTGGGGCCTAACTGTGTTCTCCCCATGACAACTGGTAGAAATACCAGTTCTCTGCCTGTCTGGAGCTGGAATGAAAGGACAGGGCAGGCAGATACTCCTCTGCTTTCCATTCCTGGGCACTTATTACACGCATGCCTACATAAGAGTATTGCATGTGATTAAGAAGCACAGGGAGCTTAGAAAATCCATGGCTTCCATGTTGCACTATCAAATTTTTTTCCCTTATGGAAACCAAGGAGATTTTGTGTGTGTCAGCTACTGCAGAAAGTCATAGTGCACCAAAATCAGCTTTACATGAACACTAATTAAATTGAATAAACTAAATATTGCCTGCTGCAGCATACAGCCACTATGAAACAATCAGAAGTAAAATCAGAGATGCAATTAGAAAGGTCTGTTAAAAGTACCTGATATTATTCATCTAGGTCCATGTGACCATTAATGTCTGGCCTTAGCAGAAGGGGCCTACAGTGGTTAGTGCAACGGCTGAAGTTCCTCTGGACCCATAAACAACCTCAGCAACCCTTCCCCCAGACACTGGACAATGTAACAGAATTCCTACATCTCAAAAGCCCACTCTATAAACAGAGATGAAATCTGAATATTCAAACCTTTGGCCCTCCTGCTGAGCACAGCTGAGGCTGCTGCAGCTTAACTTCAAAGGCGAGAGAGCCATGAGAAAGGAAGCGAAGCCTTCCAGCACACACTTGACTCAGCACTGTGCCTGGCGAAGCTATATGACTATTGTGTGTGCACTATTAAACAGTACTGTAATGTACACAGCAGATCCTCAGCTTTGGAAAAACAGGCTCAACATTTGGCTATTCTCACGCAGGGTCAAATGCACCTAATTATTATTTGACCGTTAATTTGAATTTCAAAAGACCACACCAGCTCTGAATACTTCACTGCTGTATTATAACTTACTGTGCATCGGACAATAACTTAGGCTATGCAGGGAGAGTAGGACACAAACCTTCCCTCTACAATTACAGAGGTTACTTTGTGTTGTGATGAGGTACTCCAGGCCATGGAGCTTTTGAATCCCGGAGCATGTGGATGAGGCTGTGCAGAGGCCAGCACCAACCCCCATGCACCTGGTCTGCGCAGTCAAGCCAGAGCTGTAAGCTGCTGCGGACCAGGGATGGAAATTCTGAGTCCTGGGGCACAACAGGAGTCAGGCTCACACTGCAACAGCCAAGACTGATTTAAAAGACCATTCAGGGATTTGGGGATCCAACTGTGGTTCCCCATATTGCTCAATGCTGAATTTACATTCTCTGTATACCAAGCATGTATTCAAACAAGTGGCAGTTCAGAAGATGAGTATCAGTGGTAGGTCCTTGCAACTTAACACATTTCCCTACTCCATTCTGTACTGAAACTAAACTATCGTTCCTTCAAAATATTTCACAAAAATGAATGTTTGAGGTTTAGACTGCAATACGGCAATACCCTCTTTGAGATAGGACAAGAAGATACCTTCGTCTTACTGTGGCTTGGGTGATGCCTAGAGACTATATCCAGTGTTTCCATCTAGCAGTCCATGCAAATACTTTTAGTGAGACCTTAACACGCTCAAGCTCATCTCTACTGAACAAGCATGAAGGAGCCTGAGGTGCCATGCTTGTAAGAGCACTATTTCTTTCTGCAGGAGGGACCAAACAGCTCCCACTTAAGCAGGATACTGTAAAGAAAATTATTTGTCCATTCTTTAGGACTTAGAACTTCAACCATTGTGGGGTTTTTTTGTTGGTTTTTTTTTTATGTTCGAAATGAACCATGTAACTATAATGTAGCCAGATGGTAGCACTGCTGACATCCCTGCAGAGATATTAAAAGTTACCATATCTGAAGGTAAGATTGATTTACCTTTCTACATCTTTTAGAAACACCACCTGAACTGTAATCTGTTTGATTTTGGTGGTGGATTTACTTGTTACTTTTTTTTATCCTTAATGGGAACACGCACATTTATCTGTGGGTCACTCAATTTCTGCTCTCTTTCTGAGCTCTCAGACTGATCCCTGTTATGCCCCGTTAGCCAGCATTTTTTAATTATCTCTACTGCAAGGCCCATTCTAAAAGATAAAAGTATAAGGGAATTTATGCAATCTATGCCCAAGTATCTCAATATGCCCTTGTCAGGCTGTAATAACATCACTGCCTCTCATTGAGTGTAGTAGCTCTCTGAAGTCTAGATGGTAGCAATGGAAATGTGGGCTGGTAACACATTGATAGGTTCAATTTTTCACTGTCAGTGAATGCATTTTTATTAAGCAGATACGTTAAAAGTGAAAGGTTTGCAAGAACATGCAGTGAGGTGAGTTGCAGTTGGGAAAGCCATCTTTACGTCAAAAGCAGGCGCAGAAGTCTATCCTCATGGGTATCTTTAAAGAATACAGATCTGTGATTAATCTTACTGGCCATTGTATGTCATATAAATGTCATCAAAATCTCAGCATGCATCTGGCAGTAAAAATACCTGGTTGTTATTAAATAAAAAGTGAGGTGATGATGATAGTTTTTCATAGTTCAGCACATTGCTTCTTTCATGGTTCACTGGTTTGGGGCTGGGAAGAGTAGGAGCAGGGCAGAAATGTTCATTTCAGGCCCCAATTCTGAAAACTTCTAAACTTTAGTCTTATTTAACAGAAGGACTTATATGGATGAATTACACATGTGCACAGCTATGTGTGAACTCAGGCACTGAGTATTTACTCAGTAAACTGTCTAGCTGGCACACAGCTTTGACTCAGTATAGCATATTTAAAACTGTAAACTGAATTGAAAATTCATATAACCAAGAAAGATTCCTTAGCATAGATGATTTTAATGAAGCAACAGGCCAAAACTTCAAGATCGGACAGACATTATAAAAAAACCTTTGCCTTAGTACAAGAGAATACATACTTGCAATTAAAGATCCTTGCAAGGAAAACATACAGATGGGGTTTTTGTTTTTTTTTTCCTTTCTGCCCACTCTATTTGTTTATCCAACCAAGACTGAACACAATAAACTGTGTGACCATCAAGAAGCTCTGCTCCTTTAACTGGTCCAACAATTGTTATCTCTAATAGAACTTTCAAAGCAGTGAATCAAAGAAAAGTTTCACCTGTATCTGCTCTCAGTATTCTGAAAAGACACTTTCTCATTGTGTCCACAACATTTAGTAAGATAGTAAGGAGTGAAGAGTGTCTGCAAAGATGTTAGTGAGATTTCTACTACATAATTCACAGAGAAGCCAATGCAGCTTTAGGTTTTGAGCTGATAGTTACTTATGTCATGGTTTTGAGATGATTAATACAGTTATATTATGCTCAGTCACCTACTATTTGTGCAATGACAGATAAAATATTTATTTTAATTACTAACCATAACCCAAATTTGTCCTGAAGGTGCTGTTAGTAAATTTATAAAACATGCTTGATGTTAGCACAGATGATTAAAAATTGTAGTCAATGGGATTAACAATTTATCATGGTTTTTACTAATGCAAGATATTCTTGGTAATCCTAGCAGACAAGGCAAAGATTGAACCGGCACGGAAAAAAGACACCATGATCAAGCTCCTTGAAGGACTCCTATCACATCAGAGATGGGACCTCTGCTGATGACAAAACTGTCCTGTTAATGACCAGGCTGGTGTATGCAGAGACTGCCAGTGCAACATTCACTACCCAAATTTTCCAATCTATCATGACATAAAGAAACATTGCTGAGTGAAGGTTTGAAGTTCAACTCTGTTCACTTATTCCTCACAACAATGTGAGGTTATAATGGTTTTATTTTTCCCATCCTGTTTGACATAAAGCAGAGTTCATTTTTTAATAAAATACCCCAAAAGTTAGGTGTTCCATGAGGGGAAAGAGACAGGGAAAAATAACTTTTTCAATCTGCACAAATTACTTTTTTCAAAGCTTTCATGAGATGAAGACATGGGAAAAGCTATTGATTTCAGGTGATCAGTATCTAGACACCTCAAGTGATATTATTTCAGGGTATTTCAAAGACCTATTTTAAAAGCCTATTTTATTAGAATTACAATGATAAATATTTCCTTGTCAAAAGATACAGAAAAATTGGATTATATATAAATTTAGTTCTGTTTTCCGTTTGTTCTCTTCTGCCTCTATAGATGGAAAAAATGGAAATCAAAATTCCTCAAAACCTCTAAGAGCTCTAAAAGTTACTTTCACATTTCATGAGAAAGCAATCAAAGATGCTATCTTTTATAGATTTATTCAAAAACTTTCTTTTAGCCATGGCAGATTACAGGATAAATCCAGGCTCATGTACACCCTGAAGGAGAACTCATGAGCACTAATGCCAGTGAAGAACACGTCTGATTTCTGCAGAAAGTTCTATTTTTTAAGCACACAAAAATACGTGAAATAGTTAAAAATACTATGGGAAATGTTCTTTCCTATGTTATTACAAGGTGCTTCTGCAGCCTCATACAGGTGTTTTTAGAGAGAAAACATTGCTCATTATTACTTGACTTGTGACTTGGAGTCACCTCTAAATACAAGTGTCATTTTAGCTTAGCTGAAACTAATATTCACTATTAGGCACAGGTTTGCTATAGATTTAATGACCAATTCTTTTCATATCATAGATAGCAAGATTTAATGATGAGTACCAGTTGTATTAAAAATAAAAGATAATTCCTTTTAGCATTATTTCCCATTTAAAAAGGTATAAAAGAATCCTATTCTATAAACCTGATATATTCCCCTTGCTCTAATAAATGAAACCATTCTGATACAAAAAGATGAATTAGTAACTCCTGTGTAACAGCATCAGAGACTGTCTATGTTAAAAAATAACCCTTTTCCATTTGGATTGTGCTGATAACATTTATTTTTCTCTTTCCATCTGGAAACCCTGTGGGTATCATGAGAATTGTAGCGAAGCTGATTGGGGTCATGTGTGAGGGCACTGGGATCAGAGCCAATGTCACGTCCAGCCTCCTGCAGCTTCAACAGCTCCCAGAGAGAGTGTAAGTACAAATCTGTGGCATATTGGGAAATGAGGGTGGTAACAACTGAGGTCAGTGGCCAGAGTGTTTCAAATAGTCTTGGGAACAAGGATCAGTTCTTAACCTGCAGCAGATATATTGAAAAGAGTTTCAATAAGGAATGGTCTTGTATCCTGTAGGAATGATGCCCTAAACCTGTGCTTTATGAAATTTGGGTACAATTATTGAAATAAATGAAGCTTACAAATTGCATGTAGAGGGCCTTCTGTCCTCATCTGGCATAGAATTTAGAACAGCAGATCTCATGCTTCTGCTTTATTTACTTGTTTAATAGCATTGTTGAGAAGAAAATTAGATGACTATGAAAATCAGTACATTAACTATAGCAAAACTGTTTTCCAGTCCCTCAAAGAATGACGAAAGTGACAAAAACCTATTGCAGTAGGAGTAACTGTGGGCTTCCACACGCTGCTCTTGCAATGTCTTCCTGAGACACTGATGTGCTCCTCAAGGAATTTGAGCCTATGGACGCTAAGTCCATGAATCCTACATAGCAAGCCTAGGTATCGGACACTTTGAAGCAAACAGATCAGCCAAGATGGCAGCTCTTGCAGGCATGTGAAACTGTCCTGTGTTCCATCAGCAGCAATTAATTATACCATTAAATACACCCAGCTTCTCAATAGTATTGGCTACAGAACACCACAGATTCTTTAACTGGGGTAGAAATGAATGGGTGTATTGTCCTGCAGAAGGAGGCATTTTCCTAATGAAAATAGTTTGATAACTTCAATTGACTTTATGACTTTTTGTGCAGACTAAAGTGAATTCTCTGGGCTAAGGAGTCTGACTGACTGGTATCATCTCCAAAGAGGGTGTATTCCAATTTCATCTTGTCACTATGCAAAGAACAACCAAAGATTCAATCATTCATCTTTATGAAGAGATGAATGTTTCTATTGGATATCTGGGGGCATGGGATGCATTTAGGTCATCTGCTCTGTCTCAGACCCAACCCTGAAATTAGTCAGTGCTCTTAATATGCTCTCTCAAAAAGACCTGTTATATGATTATGTGGCACTTTACAGTTTCATAACGTCCTGGCTGGAGTGAGAACAGAATCAATTGTGGTCTGTGATTTTACTTTTCAGCTAAGTTCTTCTAACTGCACTTCCTGAAGTTAGCAGCATGTTTTCTCAAAGAGTGTCCACTTCTAGCAGTGATAACACCCCATGCTTAGAGTTACTAACAACGATTGGTGTGCAGATCGAGGCCACTGTTAGATCTTGTGTACCACACTGGGGGGGGGGGGTGCAGGAAGTAAAAGGCTGCACCTGCGAGAGGAGTGGACAGGACAGGTGACCCCAAACTGACCAAGGAGGGGTTCCATCCCATATACAGCATATTCAGTATAAAGCTGAGGGATCAGAAGGGTCAAGCATTTCTTCTCTTCTTCTATGGCCAGCATCCAAAGAGAACTCTGCCCATTCTACCTTTGATTCCTGTATGTTCCTGAATCCAGTACTAGGATCCAGCTCCTGAACCCACTTTCTGCCCAGTCTGTTACTGGGCTCAGTCTGGGACTTCCCTGGTGTCTGCTCCACAGTGTCAGTGGTGATGGTGACATAATTGCCATCAGGGGGCTTGGGTTCAATACTGGTTTTGTATATATTTGTACATATTTCATTATCATTATTTTCATTTTCGTTAAAGCTGTTCTAGTTTCTCTCCCTTATTCCCTTTCTCTTCCCCTTTAGGGAGGAAGAGGGGTTAACAGAGAGCATCTGTTATAGTTCTAGCAGGCTGCCCTGACCCTAAACCTTGACACGTACATATGTCTATAAATGGGTATAAACATGTGTGTGTATATATATATATGTGGGAGAAGGGAACAGAAATCAGCATCTGTGCCTTAGTCTACCACCTATACTTCTCACTTCCCCCAAAATACAAGTTGCTAAAGGGGCAGATCGCTCTTGGATCTCTCCCCACATAGCAGCAACACTGCACCTTTACCCCTCAGTGCTTCAAGGTTAGATGACCACATCTTGTAGTGAGAAGTCCAGTGCCTTATTATTCAAAGATGAAGTGTTGTTAATCACATGTGCTTAGCTTGTAAATAACAGTAAAATCAGTAGACAGCAATCAGAAAGAGATTCTCTCATGCTAGCCTATTAAGCTATTTCTAGCCTTTAAATTGTGCTTAGACTGCAAAACCACCTTTACATTTCATAAATTGAAAAATTCCTTACAATGTTTCAAGATATCTTTTTAATAAATCAGATTCTAATTCAAGCATTTACCTACTCACTGGTTTTGCATGTAAGGTTAAGACAGCTGGCAAAGAGAATATTCAATGTATAGTTTGTTGCCTGATTTCTATCATGTAAAGGCAGATTCTAAAGGGCATATCACAGACAGTGAATGTGGACACCTATAGATGAATTGGTATCAGAGCAGTATTTTTTCCATGTATTCATTTGCTACAGCTCCTTTGATAAAGTATGGCAAAACCTGAGAAATGGCAAGGGCCAAAATATTTTTCACATGCATGAGCCAACCATCTAATCTCAGTGGGGTAAGAAATGTGATCAGCACAAATGTGGTCAGCTCCAAAAATTTAGAAATCCTTATAAACTAGAGCAGAAATTCTGCTGCCAGCTTTTACCAGAATATTTTACCTCTACATAGAACCAAGAAAGAATATATGAACAAAACATCATTGACCAAGTCATTAAATATCGCTCCAGTTCTTCCAGCTGAAGGAGAAAAAATAACAGTGATTATATAATTGACAAGGAATATTTCCCTGGCAGCAAGCTTTTGACTTCAACTGTTTTGTTTGCTCTGTTTCTGAAATGCATCTCGTAGTTATAAAAAGATCCTACTGCAGATTATAGGACATGACCAATTTGCTCTCCCCAGGAAGCACAGTAGCTTCTATGCTACCAGTGAGGAAAAAAACCTGCATTTTTACAGGTTGTCATATAACCATGAAAGAGCCTCTGAGACAGGCCCAAGTCAGCTTGCATCAGAACGAAACTTGCCAGTAACAATGTTTTAGTTTTCCGTTACTAGGAGCAATTAGAACCAACACAACTACTCCAGTAAGGCACTGCTGCCCAAAGCATCAAGAGGTACAGCGGGGCAACGTGGAGCCACAGATATGCTAGGCTATCACTGTGTTCTTTTGTACCTTTAAGCTGCTCTTTTCTTTTCCAAGTTCCCCCCTGGCTCCTCAATTTTCTGCCACCTCCTGCTCCCTCTCCCCCAGTTAATATGTTGCATCTCATTTCATGCTGTGACACCATTAGTGGAACCTAATCTCCCCTCTAAAGTAGACTATTAGTGTTGGTTGGGGCCATTTACAAGGTCATACGCTCACACAGCACTTATCTGAAGTAAATGCCTTGTAGCTAATCAAGAAAAGGTAACATGCCACCACCCTGCCCACAGCTTCCCAGCACCCAAATTCCACTCATTTACAGGTAGAGAAACCCCAAGCAGCCCAAGCTTTGTTTTTTTTTCTTCTACATGACAGAAGCCATATCCCTTAAGTGACTCGGATGGAATGAGAAGGGAATAAACAATTAGACAGGGCTACTGGAACAAATCCTCCTGTTTCATTTTTCTTCTTCACTTGTCTCAGCAGGAGTAGTTTTACCTCCTATTGACACCCATTGTGCTCTTGGCTGCTCACTATGATGCAGCTGTTTTCTTAATGCCTATCAACCCTCTGCCTTTTTACGATACAAAGGTGACTTGTTAATACAAATGTTGTTGAAACCTTAATAATAATGAGCCCCAGTTGTGATCAATGACATTGCACCTTGGCAGGGAACATATCAATGCTTATGGATTCATTTAAAAGTCATCTGCACAAAGCTGCTGCTTTTTTATTTTAAAAATCTACACATAAGAAATATGCCTGCTCTATTAGACTGACATTTCTAACTCTACTGGGTGCAGTAATACAGTATTATAGTTCTACTGTTTCCTGTGATACCTACTTAGTCTCATATCTACCATTTTCTGTCTGCTCCAGAGACTACATTTAAATAGAAACTCAGCCCTCCTGTGAAATCCTCAAATTCCAGTTATGCTCAGTCCTCCTAAAAAGGTACTTTGATGCACCTGTTCTTCTCCAAAGGTACCTCCAAGGCAGAACAACCGACCACGATTCTCAATACCCTTTTCGTTTCATCATCAAAACCTCAGCCCAGCTGAAATGTTGTCACCACCTACACACCACCTGAATTGTCTCTGGACTTACTAAGCAGTGTGATAATGTTATTTCAGGAAGGACATTATCCATTAAAGTTGTGTATATGAATGGTCCACATCTCAAAATGCCATTGTGTTAAAAGTAAATATGCAGAGTTTTAAAAGATGACAGACTAGTTCTTCTCTCCTTTATGGCATCATTACATGGATGTTGGTCTAGTCACATCAATAGATGTATGCTAGTGCAAAGTGCTAGTTGAATAAAAGCACATCAGAAATAATGAAATTTAATAGATACTCCTACACATAACTGCTATTTGTGTGCATAATCCATAGAGAAGTGCCATTTTCAGATGGGAAATAAGCCCGAGCAAGCTTCGTTCCTCAAATATTCTCAGTTCTTGATCAGGGTATGCTAAGACATTTCCAACTTAATCCACTCAACCAGAGACATGATCATTGGACTATGCAGTGATCAGTTTGCCCTAGGGAATAAAAGCTTTTGGTGTTCAAAACATGAAAGCTGAATCATTCAGAAACTGAGCTACACTGCTATTGTAATTCTAAGTAGAAGAACTATGTAAAACAGCTGCTTTACACTTTGAAAACCATTTCCAGTGTTCCAACGTCATAGTCCTCCACTCCAGATCATTACACTCTTGCATGAAACTAATCAACATTACAAATTGAAATTAATCTAGCAAACACACTGTTTCTCATTACAAAATTATTAGGTTCCATTACACTGTTTTAAAAATCCACACAGGGATTAGCTGGAATTTTGACAAGTGACAACTGCAGAAGCAGGAATAGCTTCTAATGCCTGATTTAGCAGTCTTCAGATTTTGTACCTCTGTATTGTGAACAATAGCATCATTTTTGGACCTTTGGTTTGTGCTAGGACTCTGAGTCACCGAATATTTTATGGTGTTCAATGAATTACAGTATGAGTCATTCATCAGCTTTCAAGTATTTTTGGAATTGTGTTATTTTGCTTAAAAATGCAGAAAAATCAACTAGCAGAAGTGATAAAAAATGCAGCATTGTATATTTAATAAGATCATGTGATAGAATCGGAGCGCATATATATATATGTCAGCATAAAAAAATTAATTTCAGCAAAAATTAGGTCTACAAAGGAAATGACGGATTCAACAATGAATTGTTAGAGAGTTATTGTATCCTGAACAGGACCCATTTTACTGGAGCTAGTTATGCTTGCCAAAAAGTTCTTGCCTCAGATGCTGTCAGTGCTTACAATACTTATTTTCTTACTCTGCTGCAGTTTACCATTTCTACAGCACTCTGCAGACATGCAAGATTTTTACGAGCACTAACTGATTAAGAGCTTCTTTGAAGGAACATCAGATAACCATACAAAGTGCATGATCCAAAGCTAATTTCAGTTGGTGACGTCAGTGAAGAAAAAAATCCCATTGAAAAGAGTCAGTCCTACTACAGCCTGGGATACAGAGAACTATTCTCAGTGCTGAGGAGTAATTATGCCTAGAATTACACAGGGGGTTGTTCTTTTTCTTTTAAATAGTACCTAAAGCCACTATATATCATAAGCAACAGCTTCAGCATAAGGACCTGAACCATCAACATCACTGGAAGATAAGGGAAATAAACCCAGCTTTACACAAGGCACATGAACTGCAGTGGCAGAGCTCAGAGCTCACAACCTCGTGTTTATGATGACTATCCAACAGTGCTTTTCACACAGGTTCAACCTAAAATACATTTAGTCAGAGTTCTGTTGAGCAGAGATCAGTTTTGGCTTCCTAACAAGGCTGAACTAAAGCCATTTCGAGAAATAATGGGAAGAATTGTGTGAAAATCTGGAAGTTTTTCCTCTATTGGGAGCCAAAGTTCTTGTATCACAAGACTTTGCCTGAAAGAGAAAGTTTTCTTAGATGCATGGCTGTGTTGACACTCTTATTCTTGCTTGAGAGTGGCTTTTCATGGGTTTTTTTTTTTAAACTCCTTACTAAGCAGTATAAAGTAAGTCAAATAAGAATGGGCTCATGGGGCTTCCTTGGATGGAACTAACAGATTTATACTTCAGTGAATTCTGAATAAGCCTTCCCTGAATACACAAGATCTTAGCCAGTGAGAAGTTCACCATTTCTCAAATTAAAGCTTGGTCATTTGGACATCAAATGGATGGACATCCCATCTTGCTCCCTGTGATGGGAGCAAGAGCTAACTGTCAAGCTGGTTCTAAATGTCCTTCACTGTTACCAAGTTTGAGTGATTAGGGGATAAGTGATCTGCATTTTTATAGTGCGATACTATAAAAAGACAGTAACTTATATGCAACCTGTCCAAAATGATTTTAATACCCTTTTCTACCACATGTTCCCAAATCAGCTGCTGCTGAGAAGTGTCATGCAAGCGATGGACCTCTCTTTCCAAACTGTTAACACTCTGCTGCATACAGACTAAAGCAGTGGAGAGTTCAGAGCTCCTTGAGACTGGCCATTCAGCTTTTAGCGTGTAACTTTTGTAAGACGACAGATATTATTAGCACTACCAAGGCATCTTTCATGAAAGATTTGGTCAGAATACTATGATTTGTCAAAGGATAGGTCTTCTGTTAAAATGAGAGGAAAAGGGCTAGGGATAAGTTCTCAACGGGCAACAGAAGGTGTTCAGTGCATTGAACCATTCAAAGTAGAATGTTTCTGCATCATCATTGATCTGATACGGTGGTATAACACAGAGTGCAAATGAAGTGTAAGTAAATGGTAACATGGCAATCATCGTACAAACTTTTTTTTTTTCTTCATGAAAAAAGTTGTAAGAGCTCTAATTGTCTTGACACAGAAAAACTATCTCTGGGAAAATTTCCCCACACAGCTTCAGTATTACTGCATTTAACTGGTGAAAAAACTGAGGGAAATAGTTTGTTTATCTAGAAAATCTGTAAGATTGTTGTTTGGACTTCAAACTCCTTCCTGTCATGCATGAATGACAGGTGCCAGTTGCATTAGTTTTCTATTCTCCTTTCTGGAAAATTAGAATTCTGCTCTTCCGAAGAGTGAGCTGGTTGCCCACCCACATTCACAGCTACAATAAGTAGGACTTGTACAAACTTCCTTACCACAGTTTTTGTTTGGAGGTAAATTCTCTCACTTCAGGTTATAGAAAAATGGCTGCTTAAAAATCAAGAGGCTAACAATAAAACGGGGAGGGGGGGTACTGTTTCTCATGCTACTTTATCAAAGCACAGCATGAGTTAAAGAGTTTTTCATCAAAAGATTAAAAGAAAAAAAAAATAGGTACTGTGTATCACTCAAGTGCAAAGGATAAATCTTTTGTTAACATTTTGGAAGAAAGATTGCCTATATTTTTGCCGACATTTTTTCTCTGAGCAGATCTAACAAAACATTCTCTGTATTGTAACAGCTTTTGTCTCAGCCAGTCTAGTACATCATGTAATCGTATCACTCAAGCTTGTTTCAGGTATAGGTTACTTTTCCATTAATTATATTCCAAGCACATGTATACATATCAGAGCTGTTGGGATGTCTATTTCTATTAGTTTAACAAGCCCTGGTATTAATGAGATTGCTCTATAATTGAACCTTTTCATGGGTCCCTTGGTGATGAAATTATGCTAATCTAAATCTGCAACCACAAGGCATCCATCATACTTGATCAAATAGTAAACATCAACAGCGATCTGCTAGGAGTGTAAATGTGCCATTAATTATTACATAAATGAACAAGCCCCATTATTTCATCTTTATATTTGTGCAACTAAATACAGTGGGTGAAGACAGAGTGTAACAGACTTCCACTATGTGGCAGCATGGTCCACTTAACAAGAGCATGAGCTTGTAAATGTTGTGGTATCTTGAGGCCTGATATACTCTGTGTATAAAAGAAGAGGGTGGATATGTTTCATCTGCTGTGAGTCACTGTTGTGGGAAACAATGATACTGATCAGTTACATACCTTTAAAAGAGAAAAAGCATCCAATTTCCCAACTGCTAGAATTCTTCTCTTTGAAAGCATGTGTGGCTTGTGGATTGTCAAGGATTTTAACTGAGGGACCTGTATCTCTGAATGTTTGCTGTGGGATGATTTACACCAACTTCAAAAAATGTTTGTAAGCTTAGACACATAAGATCTTATGTACCTACACTTTCAAAAATAGATGGATTTACAGAATGCCTGTGTTCCTGTAGGCATCACTCCCCACCTATGGTCATACTACACTAAAGAAAAGATGTAAAAATATCAGGCCACTTATTTCATAATATGAGAATTCATATTATGAGAATAAATCAAATTGTCAAAATGCAAGTATAAAAATTAATATGCTATTTTCCTCATGTTTTTTACTAGGTGCACCATATCTTATAACTATCTGAGCAACTACTAAATTTCAATGCAAGCTGCTTCTACTTTTGCTTTAACATATACAGAGGTGAAGAGAACATAAAAGCAGCTAAGGCTTTTATTTTGTTTTGCAGCATTTCACTAATATCTTAGCATTTCACTAATGACACTGTCTCCCATAACATCCTCGTGGGTAGGCTTAGGAAGTGGGGGTTAGAGGACAGGACAGTGAGGTGGGTTGAGAAGTGGCTGAACAACAGAGCTCAGAGGGTCATGATCAGTGGCACAGAGTCCAGCTGGTGACCTGTAACTAGCGGTGCTCCCCAGGGGTCAGT
>WUAM01000047.1:4084834-4153248 GCA_024336885.1 Actenoides hombroni
GAGGGAGAATTGGGAGGAAGAAAAATGGTGAGACCCCAAGGGTTGAGATAAGGACAGTTTAATAAAACAATACAAAGAGAATAAAAACCAGTACTAATGAAAATACTAATGAAAAGATACACAAAGTAATAAAAACCAAGAAGGCTTTACCTGTGCTTGAGGTGCCAACTTTCCCTGCCCAGCCAGACTGAAGCAAATTGAAAACAGGTGCCCCAACCCTGAGCCAGCCCTCTCCTTATATAGGGGCCCAACTCAGTATGGTACTGAATATCCCATTGGCTGGTTTGGGTGTTTATCCCAGCAGTGGCCCCTCCCAGCTGCTTGGGCCAGCAGCTGTTTGTGATAATTAATCCCAACCAAACCCAGGGCAGGGTGATAAACAAGGCATCAAGTGGAGCAATCAAAGATGGCCAGTCAAAATGTTGGCACTTAAAAATGACACCACAGGAGCTGCAGAGTCTGGAAGCTGCTAAATTCAGGCAGTCTCCAAAGAAAGGTTTTCAAGTTCAAGCCCTCAAACTTAGTTATATGAACTGGGTGGAAATCCATGGCAGAAAGCTAGAGTAAACTGAAAGGAGCCCAGGGCCTTTGCACAAAGAGGAAGAAATGGCTTTGGAATTGGATGCGGGGATTGAGGATCTCCAGGAGAGACTGAGATTGTCATGGGGTAGCCTCTTGCCCTAGATTCCAGACTGGAAACATCCTCCGGACTGATATGAATACAACTACCCCCCTTCCCACATTGGACCATCTACCTAATGTCCCAATGAGCATAACTGCCACCAAGCAGTAGAGTCAGGAGTTTTCAAATATACAAGCACAGCTTTTACTGCACTAATACCTGTTTCCAGTTACATTCAGACCACCTGGCAAAAACCTGCCACTTGTTATGGGTACTCAAGTTCACTTACAGCCTTTATTTTAAAGATCCTGCTCCCTTCTCCAGAACCTTTGGTGGAAAAGAATAGTCTGCAATTGTGTGTTATATGCTAGGGAAAATGGTTAATGCTGAGAAGGTATCAGCTAATTCTTGGCTCTGGCCTTTGAAAGAAAATAGTTTTAATAAATGAATCATCATGTAGTTTTAAAGATTACTTCACTTTCATACTACCTTCACCTTGGAAGTTTGTGCTTCCACTTTTCCTTGCTCAAAAGATTGCAGACTTTCTTAGTTTCACACAAGAAGACTATAGCTTCACATAAATATCAGATTCAAATCGGCAGAACTCAGGAAACTCATAACAGTTAATTTCAAGGTTACATCCCACCATCAGGTTACAGAATTATTACGTTCATTAATGCAGCTATGGCCGCAAAACCCCAATATATTTACCACTGAAATAGCTCTGTGAGAAAGCATCATGCCTTCTTCAATGAGATATACAAACACCCTAAAGTTCTACTGCGACAATTCAGCTTGTTTTTACAAAATGTTCACTGTTTTATAACTTTTACCTGACAGACCATAGAGATAACACTTTTTCAGGCTAAATCAATGAATCTTTGCTGGACAGATTTCAGAGCTATAATGTGGATATAGATTATGTGTGAAAGGAGGTGAACAGAAATCTAATTAGATTTCATTTTAAGTCTAGCTGCAGCAATTATGACTTTTGAATAAAAGTGGTTGTTATTTAGCAGGGTAGCCTAAGCAATGCACATAATTATTATAATTATTATGTACCTAATGATATCTAATAGGAGTCAGCATTGTAAATAAATGCTGTAGACTGTTCAGCAGGGTGGCCTGCACTTTGCAGAGAACTAAATAACAAAGGTTAATAAATATGTTTGCAGATGATTGTTTTACAGGAACCCTGGGCAGCACTATCTGTTGGAGATTAGCTACATTAGGACTCAACAGACCAGAAAACGTCCAGAATAATAGTCTTGGTACTAGCTTATAGATGCAGTGTATTAAAATAGCTAAACCAAATTCCTTCTTTCCTCAATTCCCAATCCTCCTCAAGTATAAGCTAGACTGTTAATTTTTTTATAAGATCACTTAGTGGACAATATTCAACTTCTTTATTTATTGAATGATATAAATCAGAGAATGTGAAATCAACCAGATGATTAGCTCTACAGTTCCAACCTCTTATTTAATTCTCAGAATCTAAGAATATAAAACAGATACTGCTGTTTGAAGTGTGCATTACAATAGCTGCAGATGCTGCCTCACCCCTATTTGCACTGTATTAGCAGAAGAATTGTATTTATGTAATGAAGACAATGTCCACTGCTGATATAGATGACACATTATAGATTTAAAATTGCATGTGTTTGCAAAGTGCATTTCAGAATCTTCAATTTCCAAAGTCCATTGTGTTTTCAATTATCTTCCCACCCAGGCAAACTAGAGAGAGACTAATCAAGCATAATGTCCTCACATACTTCCCACTATGCCTTCCTTAGAGAGGTCAAAGGGCACTGTCAGATCACGATTGCAGCTTGCTCTGTCATGGGAAACACTGGTATGATTTACAGTTTATAGTCTCCATCACTAAATGTACCCATTAGTAACAGTATGCCTAGCTACAAAATAATTAAGCATTTTGTTATATAAAGTTTTCCCACATAACTTTCAAAATAATTTTTGCATTTTAAAATTATTTTGGTAGCAGTCAGGTTCCAAAAAACAAAAGATACCAGCCTGTGGTAAATATTCCAGTAATGTATTAAAGGCTCATACATTGATTTGACTGTAAACATTTGGTTTTGACTAAGACACGTAATACAGGCTGCAAATGAGAAGAAAGGATATGTATCTATCTCCCATGTTGGTAGATGGGTTATTAACTGACTGCTGCCCTAGGATAAAAGGGTATAATCCAGATAGTCACCTAATTGCCTCCTGAATTGGAGGTTTGTAGGTCGGCACATAAAAGCTATCCCCAAGTGAACCTTCCATCAGACATGAGAATTGGCCACTCACTCATCTCTGTGTTGAGACTGCCTATGTTAAACTATCATTGCTGTGAGAATAAGCACATTGTTACACCTCTCTATCACACACAACCGGCACTGGCAGTATCAGGTCATCTGGGGAGGAGAAGACTTATCTAAGATTCTGCAAATGACTTCATTTTGTACACCCAAAATAATGAGACCTCTCAGACAGTTGAACAGAAGGATAAGGGTAAAAATCATCCTTATCAATAAATGTGCCCTTTCCTCTATTCACTGTTAGGGGAAGGCAGAGCAGTTTAGAAATTTTGTCCCACTGTACAGTTATCCTATACAAGCCATAAATGCATAACTAGAAATAATACATTACCACATGTGCCTCAGAATACGGTCCTTTAAATATGTGAATCATATACCAATAACAATAATGAAATATTGTCTTTAACCTAAGCTGGGCTTATTAGAATCTACTAAAGATGCAGCTGTCACAGTGAAAGTAATCAGTCAAATGAACATTATTTTAAAATAGTAAAAAAGGCAGCAATGGTTTTGGAACAAACAAGAGAGCTCCCTTCTGGTTCAGCTTTCAGTACAGGAATAATGTGAAATTATGAAGTTGATTCAGCTTAGAAAAAGCATAATTTTTTAATCACAATATTTTTTAAGCCACAAATGGAATTCATTTTAACAATTCATGAATTAAAGATATGCTTTGAAATTGAGTCCAGCTTCCTAAAAGCATACATAATATATCTATACAGCATATTTAAGCACTAATCTAAACCAAGTTCTATTTACATTTTGATTGCTACCTCATATCTATCAATTAATGCACTGTACTCATAAAACACAATCTTCGACACCCAGCTGACATGAAGAACTTCCATATACATTTCAGGCTCAGTCTCCACAGACTACTTTGTTGGCAATGCTATGTGTGAAGTTAAGTACTGTACTTGTGTTTTTATCTACCTAAAATTTATTTATCCAATATTCTATCAACCACTTTTTCTTAGGTGAACTCCATGTCTTAAAAAATACAGCCTAACAGAGTATTAAAGGAACAAAAAGCACCCTGTTGCATACGTGTTACGAGAGCTCTAACAAATTGCATTTGAAGTCACAGATCCCTTTTTTTTCCCTGGTATCAGTAATAACTTTGATTCACAGAAGTAACATTTTCCTCATTTAACAACAACAAAAAAACACAAACCAAACAAAAAAAAAAACCAACAACCCACACACAACCACAACAAGAAGCCATCTCTCCTTCACTATCCACTGGTTTTAACAGGAGATTTTGGTATGCATAGCCAACAAGGTGGGTTTAACTGGTAGGCTTTGGCAATAGGAATACACAGGAGATCAGTGGGCTTAAAGAGTGACCCTGTACTCAGTAAATAAAAGCAGTCTAAAAAAGAGGCCAAAACCCCATTTCTTTTTCCATACATATGTTTTCATTAGTATTATGCAGGTGAACAAGGGAAGCTGAAATGTTGTAAATGTGCTTGTTTATATATGACTGACCTGCAAAACAAGACAAAAGAAGCCCAAAATGATGGCTTTGATTAGACAGATAGCAAATTTAATATTCAGATGGAAACACGGGATTCAAAGTATCACTAAAAACTGCAAAACTCATCTGTGTTTATAAATATAAAATACACACACAAACTATGAACACTATGTAACTAAACCCACTCTTATTTCTCTCACCCACTTGAATCCACACTTTCAGTTATCTTGATCTAATTTATCAATCACTCTAGCTGCTAGAAAGGAGAGGTTTGCTTTTACTGACTGAAACAACTGTGTATGTCAGAGAAGGTCCTTTCAAAATAGGCCACAGCTCAGTGCTTCAAACTTCTTTAAAGCAAGAAAGATTATTTATTTAAAGCAGGTTGTGTGTTGTGTTTTGTTCTGTGTTCAAATCCTTTGATAGCCACCATGTGTCTTTTCCCTGAAGATGGTGCGGTGAATACAAATGGTTTGTTAGTCATGGCTACACTGGGCTATTTAGGCAGATCAGAGGCTACGCAGAACAACATCAGTGTGAAGTGAGAATAGAAACTGTTTTGCTTTGAGAAAGAATGATGCCATAAGGAACTTAGCATGCTAAAACAGGGCTGGGGCATGTGTGTAAGGCAGTACAGCTGGCAGAGTTAGCAATCACTTGTATGCAAATAGGCTGATGAAAAGCCTTGTGCCATTGCAGTGGATCAATGCCCACCAGGGTGGATTTCATGGCACCGGCCACTGAGCTCTTGAAAGATCAGGTTGCAGCATTTCAATTGAAAAGAGGTCTTGCAGAGATCTTTGCTACTTCATTTTAAAATCTGGCTCCAGTAGTATCAGTTCTACTGGATGAGACTGCAAATTTGTTCCGGTAACCAGAGATTGTTCATATTTATTGCACATGTCCCTCCCTGCCCTGCCAGGAGCTTTCTCAAGGAGGAAGTCTAGTGCACAGTATTAGGAAGCTAAATTTGGGAGCTTTTGTCTCAAAGTTTTCTATACATTTTACAGTTTTCCATGTAATTTGGCACACTTACATAGGTGCTACCTAGGCAAATAAGTCTCCTCACTCAAGTGCCTCAGTTATGCACTATGTTGCTCAGAGTAAAGAGCACCATATAACTATAACATGCTAAAATTGAAATACTGCCATTATGCCTAGAAAGAGATGTTTCCATGAGAAGGAAGGTTTGTCATTACATGAAGTATTGAAATTTACGATGTTTAATCTGCCAGAAATCACTTTTCTGCAAATAGACTTCCAAAGTTGACTATAAACTGGTCTTTTTTGTTTGTTGGGGGTTTTTTTTGTTTGTTTGTTTGTTTGTTTTCCAACTCATTCCATTATTTTCCTGCACTGGAAGGCTTCTACTGAACACAATAACAAAAAAAAATATTGAAATGAGAACAAATCTGATACCAGGAAATGATTTGTTTGTCCTTACATAGCAGCTCAGCAGAGGAATCAGTGGCAACTTAAGCTATTTTTATTTTTTGTTAATATTATCTACAGATTAGTTTGATATAAATCTTTTAGTGAAGCTTCTCCTTAAAAGAGGCCTAGCTACCAACTTTCTCCATTTACAGGCCAATCTTGACAGCAGTTGAAAGAGATATGGCTGGTTTTTAATTATTATTCAGCTCACAGCAATGTGTTTTTCCATCTTTTCAGCACACAAACCTTCAAACAACTTGACAACTGAGGGCATCTCAAACATATTTATGCTTTTAAGATGCAAGTAGAAAATAAAGCCAAGTAAGTTCCTAAAACTACAGGAGATAAGTAACTTTGCAGACTGAAGTCCGGAGCATGTGTGTATTCCCTCTTTACAGAGACCCTTGCCATCTCACTGGTTCACTCTGTGATATTTAGAGCTTTCCTTTGTTGCCTTCAAACCCAGCACTAAAGAATGTAAGGAAATTTCTCCATCTTTGCATTCACTTTTGGTGAATTAAAAAACAAAACCAGAAAGAAACTATTAAAAAAACCAGAACAAAACAGATTAAAAATACAGCAATAATTATGAAACGGTTATAAGCAGAAGGCCCTTGGAATGAGTGGCATGGACTAATGTATGTTTAGCTTGTCTCTTCAGGATTTTCTCCAGTCATGAAAACATCAAACACTGTATTGGTAAAAGCCTTTCAAGTATCTTCTCTGGATTCTATGTGGATTGAAAACATAATTGTTTGTTAAATCTCCCTCAGAAGAAATTACTAAATCAATTTGGATTTGTGTAGATTTCTGCATTCAGAGATAATCAGGAAATAAATGGATATTTATGATAAGCCATGTTTGGGAGGATTATTTCAATTTGCTACATAGATATGACCTACATTTTCAAAAACCTGTAATAATTTCCCAAGAACACTTTGATGCTATCTATGCTTGTCAATTCATTATGATTGAGAACAAACTGCTTCTGACATTTGACAAAAAAACAAAAAAAAAACCAAAAAAACCCCACAAGTTTTGCAGTTAATATACATGCTTATTAAAAAAGGATCTATTTTAATTTCTGGTATTTATAATTTAAGATTACATAAAGATAGCTCTCTTGTTGCCTTTCCATCAGCACTGAGTTTCTTTATGTTTTCAAACCTGTTAGCATGTATACACTTGAACAGTTTTTTGGTAACTAGCTAAAGGAAAAGGAAAAACCAACAATTACACAAAATCTTTAGAGAAGAAACCTGTAGTTTTATATGGAAGTCTATTTAAGGACAAGGAAAATTAAAAGATTGCTTTGTACATAGAAGATACATTTTAATCTAGCAGACCACCACAAAGTTGGTTAAGCAAATGTTTCTCATATGAAATCATTTACAGGGTGTATTAGAGAAATAAATCACATTTTTGATGTGTTCAAAACTAAGGCTAATTTGAATGTCAGCTTTCAGACTTGTGACTTCAAAGGTCTGTTTCAGGTTTTCATGCTGGTTTTCATTGCATTCCCAACACAGTGGGGAATAAAAATTAATTCAAATGCTAGGTATATACTCTTGTCTTACAGTTGAAAATCTTTAGTCCCAATTTTGGCTACTTTCATCATTTGAGTTATCTTTATGATTATTCATTGTGCTGTTGCATGTAAAAAAAATATTCCGTCAGCAAACTCAAGTACAGATAAACTGAAACACAGTTAAAACTTACTGACATGAGAAAATATTTATCATTTTGTATTTATGTTTTTAGTCACCTCTATGCATTAACCAATGCCCAACAAAGAGTCTGCTGTGATTGCTTTAATTTACCAGTATAACAAAGTCTTCATCTCTTTCTTCCCTCTTGGAACATTTTGGTTCATTAAGGATGGTTCTAGTTGACTTTTATACTCAGGACAGGTCTGCAATAACTTTAATATCCCTTTAACTGCATGGGTGTCACATCCAAACAGACTGTCCCCCACCTCTACATGTTTTTCGTATCTAGGTTTGCCTGCTACTGTTTGGATCAAAGACTAATTTTCCTTCATGTAATTTTCAAGTATCTTAGAATTTTATAACTTTTTTCCCCATCAATGAATGATTAATCCTATTTGAAAATATAAAGTCTGAAATGTTCTCTGGAGAGGAATTTTTTTTTCTCTCCATTGACTGTTGAGTAGAGAGAGACTAGATAGCTCAACTTACTTAAAACTGAAGTTGGGTAGGATGGATTATTAGCACATAGTCAAGGAAGCTGAGCAATTCAGTGACAGTTACCCTTGAGAATGGTCGATCTAGAGTGAAAACCTAGACTACAAGGTGGTCTGTGGTAGGAAGGGCAAAATTAAGTAGGACTTGTAAGTACCTTCTGAGGTGAATTCAGAGAATAATCCTTTTTAGAAGCTCTGAGTAGAGATTGTGGTGCATGGAATGCCTCAAATGAGAAAGCAGTGACCATGGTGGACTGAACACCATATTCAGCAGATCAGATGAATCTCGCTCCTGCTGGAGACAAGTGCTTGTTGACTGCATAGTGAAACTTTCTACTCATCTAGGGTAATTAACACCATATTTTTACTTGAAATACAGACCTCGTAGCACTGAACTTCTAAGCCAGTGAGAGGTTAAATTAACCAGCACTCAAAGTCAGTGAAGAAGGGGTTCATTCTCATCAGCAGTGTATTGCATAGATACTGAAATCAGTTATCAAAGAACACATTATTTCTATAGTACTAGAGTAGGATGAGTGGCAACTTAGGTTACCTACATCACTGTGCCTCTTGTGGTGCATCACATCAGAAAATCTATACAAGAGAACTATCTATACATTTCATGCATTATCATCATAACTGTCAGCAAAAGTGAGTCCTCATTGTTCAGTTTAGTATGCTAATATCTATCTTCAAATTAATCCAGATTAGATACAGTCAGCTTATAAACAGCATCCAGTTAAACTCCTTGGACTATGCTACCAATCAGTTTCTGAGAAACAACTTGATGTAGACTTACAATTTAAAATGTTTTTTTCCTAATTCTTTCATGAAATTGTGGAGTTTACATACAATGCTTTAATGATGTTCTTTGTAATATAACAGTGACCACTAGGCCTAAAATCTTGCAAGAAATTAACCGCCCTATTGAAATTATCATTTTAGTTTGTATGTATACCAAGGTGCATTAGATCCCATGTGTTCAGGTAAGGCTAAGCAACACTCAGAAAAGATGTCTTCCAGAAACTGGCACAGGTGATGTGATACATTGATTTTTCTCACCTCAGGTTTTGAACAGAAAGCTTTTCCCTATGTAGTATGAGGACATTTTCCCTGCTGAAACAAAGGCATTCAGATGAGTTATAAGATTAGGGAGTTGGACTAGATGATCTTTCGAGGTGCCTTCCAACCCCTAACGTTCTGTGATTCTGTGATTAGAGGTTTGAATTTCTGTAGCCACTACCGGCCCAGTTGACCACAACCTATTTATCAAGCTGTTAGCCTGTGTCCTAATCAAATACAAGACTCAGATAACTGCATTCTATTTGACTAAATTACTTTCATTGTGTTTAAACTGCACTATCAAGTAGCTGTGTGGTGTTCCTATTTGAGGACGATATAGAAAAAGTCACAGTTCCTGGAAAATAGCCTAAACCTTTCTACTGGGTTTGTATACACGTTGGACATTGACCTACTTTAGCACCAAACTCCGCCTACCTTTAAAGAACAAACAGTCAACTTTTAGAGTGAAGTACCTTCAGTGAAGATAAACTCAAGGGATGTTTCTCTACCCTTCCTTATCTGGGAACTTTTAGCTCAGATGATTGGCTGAAGTCAGTCTGAACAGATTTCACCACATAATTCTTTATCTGAGAGAAACAGTGGGGTCCTCAAATTATCTGAACACATGTAATGCTGGGAAATGAAGTTTATCATAAGCAAGAGGAAGATACTGTGAGAATTATTCTGTGAAAATACTGACAGCATGTTGCTGATGCACAAAAAGTATAGATGTGGAAAGAGGTAAAAGTTTATGTTTAGTTTAGCACATCATTAGTAACCCCGAGCCTTATTGTCATAATTCCGATCAACACAGTATTTAGCAAAGCTCTTGAAAGGAAAAGGAGTTTTCAAAGATGAATGGAGGTGTGGCAGGCTGGAAAGTAAAATAGAACTAAAGTAACATGTGACAATTTTACTCCTTTTAGTGGGTTATTAATAACTTCTATCACTGTGAGAAGTAAAACAGCACATACAAAAGTTTAAGGGAACAACTTGCACAAAAGTTATAGCTATTACTTCCACGCAGAAGCACAGGAAAAGTTACAGCTAAATAATTTCATACAAGATTGCAAAATTGCATACCTGTGTCTAGCTGGCAAGATAAACGGTTATTTGGGCAAATGTTTGCTGTTGTTACATAGGTGAGTGAAGTGAATGTGAGGTATTTGGCATAATCTATGTGTTTCAGAGTAGATCAAAGTAAAAGAGTTTATTGTATAAGGGAGGTGGAGGAAAAAAAGGGAGAGAGAGAAAAAAAAGGAGTGATTTAAGCAAATAATTTGATTCTGAGCACACGGGTGATAAACCATTAATGAAGAAGAATCAAACATCTAATCATGGTATGCTCACAGAGCTAAAAAATATCTCAATATACTACTGAAAAGCTTGCAAAATGCCTAGTACACAGATGACTGCAGTTTCCCTATGTACCAGACCAAGAGACCAGTCATTGACTCTTCTAAGCAACACCTTCTTGAACAGAATTCCAAGACCATTACCAAGCCAGTTCTTTTCATGTAAGTTCCAGTTTTCCTGCTATTTTAATCTCCAAATTAGATCTTTAGAATTATCCTGTGGTTGCTTTATTGATATGCTGTCTTCAGACATACCAGAGACATGTGGTACTGACCAAAACCGCCTTTCTTAAAATCAAAGTCAGGATTTGGAAAGAAGTAGTGATTGTGGTAGGCATACGCAGAAATAACGAACAGATACAGAACTACAGTATCTTAAATGTTACTGCCAAGCCATGCCAATAAGAGTCCTTATTTCCAGACTAGTTACTGTAAGGTCCCATTATCTATCATCATTTCTGACACAGGGTGCAACAAAAGTTATTAGGTAGACATAAACAGGCTTAGTCATAGCATTACTGATGATGGTATGAAAAAAAGGGACCACAAGCTGTCAGCAGTGGCAGTCTGGACAACACACACTTATTTGTTTCTTGCAACAATTTGACAAATTCAGTCTCACGTTTCTTTGTTTTTCCCAACGGGATATTCTTAAAGAACAACAAAAAATAAGCTATCATACAAAAGTACATAGCTTTGTTCCTTTGAAACCTCATTGCCAGTATCTTCCAAAGATTACCACATAAATCATCTGGATCTGATGTCTGATATACAGTAATAGCGGATGAGAGAGGCAAAGAGAGGCTTATAGCTCTGGTGAGGTTTCATGCTTTATGCTTTTCTCAATGTTCTGAGGTCTCTGATGGAACAGCATTGCCCAAAAGGAGGAGTGCAGGATTATTTCACCTTTATCTCTAGAGAAAGAGGTGTTGTTCAGCATATCACCTCAGCAAAAACAGTTTGGGTCAGAGGGGTGCCATTCCTGACTTTCAATGTACAACCTCAGGTTGTTTCCTAGCGCTGCACAGGAATCGTTAGCCTTTGAAAACTCCCAATAACCCTCTGGTCAAGGTTCACTATGGAGTCTTGATTTGTACCAAAGAAACATGCAATAGGGAAAAGACAAAACCGAGAAGTATTTTGTTACATGCAGTTTTTCACCAAAGGCAGATCACAGTTTTAGTTAAGTTGACTAGATGAACAGAAGCACAGTTCTATGAGGGTTTAAACTGCCCTCCATTCAAACAGATTTAGCACACAGATGGCTGGAACACTGTGTATGAAATACTTTTCAAACTAGCATCCACAGTCACAGCCTGCAGTGTTAGTCATTTCACTCGCAGGAAGAGAAGACAGCTTCACTGTCTGTAGAGGTGATGGAATTAAGAAACACAAAACAGAGTTACCAACACGTAGAAAGTAATAGTATGGGCACATACACAAGTGGCTGTAAATTCTTGAACCTATTAATACACTCCCCTCCCTCCTACATTGCCAGGGCAACTATACTGTCCACCTGCACACCATGTGGCTCTGGCTCTTCAGTGAAGAGTGGGTCATCCTTTTCTCCACTGACTTCATTTTATTGTCGCATATTTATACAGCACTAACATGTGACAGATGACAGACCGAGATCAAGACAGAGGAGGAAGATAACATCAGAGTTTGCCTGTTCATACAGCTGCTGACCACCTTTCAAGCACTAAAGCATGAACAGTAAGCAATACAATAACTGCCAGTCTGCAGCTCCCATTGCCTGCTACAAAACTAGCAACTTACAAAATACAAAACCTGTGCTTAGGAATACTGACAGTCATGGTAAATCCAGGCAACCTTTCAAGCACGCCTTCAGTTTTCACTTTCAGGTGTTTTTTGGTTTTTTTTTTCTGTTGCACAACCTTTTGTCTTTCTCTCCACCCATGCTCCTCCTCACTCAACTGAGAAAATTTACAAGTTTGAATTTAATCCCACAAATAATTGCAGCTGCTTGGTTTTTTTCTGCTTTTTTGTTGTTGTTGTTGTTTTGGGGTTTTTTTTTTCTTTTTTTCTTTTTTTTTTTTTTTTTTTGGACCAGGCAATATTTTCAGAGGAAAAAAAAATAAAATCATTTGATCTTTTCAATTTTAAATAATGTTTTGTTTCAAGTCTTAGCTATGTTCAACTATAATTAAAAAACTCCTATTATTAAAAAATTCAACTAAGTGAAACCAATGATTCACAGGCAGGTTAAACCACAAATCTGATAAGGTTGATTACTCTGATGTATTGCCATGGTATATAAATATGTGTGGTAACTCCAAATGAGCTGCCACCTCTAGACTGCAGGTGTGTATTCAGAAATTCTAGCTCAGGCACCAGAAACCTTCTCAAAGTGAATATAAGAGGCACTACCATCTTGCTCATGTGCTTTTGACTGCAGCGGTGACTTATTCCACATTAACTTAGTGATGACCATGCTTTGCAGTCCAAGCACACCCTTATGGATGCCTTGCTGAAATCTGTTCCAAGACATCAAGCCCTAGTCATTCAAAAAAGAATAGGGGATTTTCAATTAACTTTTTTTTTTTTTAAGTCAGCTTTCTCTTAGAGTGTAACCCACTATTTTTGGCCTCACTCTATACCTTTAAGTTTGCTTTTATTGCTGTAGCATTTTCCATCTTGAGCACTTTTATTAGGATACAAAATAGTACCTGCAGACTAAGACACTCACTACAAGAAGCTTGTGTTTTGCTAAATATGAAACTTGATGCTGCCACCTTTTCTAGTCTTGTACCCAAAGAGAAAAAAATGAGGATGTTTATAAAGAGTCAGAAAGAAGAACTGGGCAGTAAGCTTGATTTGTTCTATCCATACTTTAAACTCATGAAATATCATTGTCTTAAAAATCATGTTACTTTCAATTTCTCCTAGGACAAGACGGGTGAATGTAAGGAATTACCTGCGTATTTTTTCGCACTTTACCCTTCCTGCTTTTCCTTTTCTCTCTTTCAATTCCTCTTCCTCACCAGATTCTCACATGCATGAATCACAGGGAAAACAAGCAAAGATAAGAACAAAACCTGCCATTAAGATTGTGAACACAGAATTCAAATCTGAAGGATCAGAGCATATAACCACAGTTATGCTATCACTGCAGTCAGATAATACAGATATTAAGTCTCTATTAAAGAGACTACAAAATGAGGTATTTTATTGCTGTTTTTTGTTTGTTTTAAATCTGGCAGAAGGTCTTTTAGATGGGTATTGATAGAAGTCTTATGAATGCAGTACACAGGGAACCACATTCACAAATGAAATGTAAATAGGATTTTTAACAAAAGCTTTGTTAAATGTACAGCATTTGGCTGGATTTGGAGAATCTACATATGATTTATTTAGTATCAAAGAAGTAGATTTGTTAAAAGCCAAGATCAAATAATCACACTTATGAGTAAAATACAGATAGTCCCATAGCACTCCGTGCAGATTTATTTAATTTCATAATAAAAAAGATAAAATAATACTGACAGTTGAGCTGATGTAATGCTACATTTACACTGCACAGAAAAAGTTTTCTAACAATTAAGAAGAAAAGGAAATTATATTAACAAAGCTCTTCTTTTGTTTCTGACTTTGAAAGTTTGCTGTTGAATTTATTTGATTATGTTTAAATCAGGTCTGTAACTACTGTAATTTCTCAAATCTCAGAATGCTTTGAGTTAACTTGACACCAAATAATTTTGTTCTACTGCCTAGAATTATCTTCAGAAATACTCCAGAAACTCTCCCAAAAAATACCCAGATGAAACTTCAGTACACTGCAATCCCATAATTTCTTGTATGATTTTTCTTTGTCTCCAAATGCTGTCTAGTAAATTTTTGCCTACTGTGTTATAAGGAATTTTGATTAACTTCCATTAAGTGACTAGTTCCTCAAATGGTATATTTTTGAGTGGTTTTGTTGATGTATGCCAATTACACCAGCTGACAAACAGCGACTGCATTACAAAATAAATAAATAAATAAATTTAAAAATCCATATTTTTAATTACTCCCTTGCTGTCCTCCATGTATGTTTGCATGTCATGACATACAGCTTTCTACCATCTGCACCCTTTCCTTTATATATATGCATTTTGTATTATAAATTGCTTGTCTGTGAGGTATCTTGACATTTGACATCACAGCAGGGCTTGGGGGGCGGGGAGGAGAGGAGCATAAGTGCCGATCATTAGATTATTGTTGAACTATTCTCTCTTTTCCTCCCCTCCTCCCCGAGTTCCTTTGAGACACAGGTGTTAATAAAATCAAATAAAATGAAAATGGGTAAATTATTGCAAGCTATGAACACCTACATTGTGCCATGCCTCACTAGTTTCCAATACCACTTTGTTCTTGAGACAACCAAAGAAAAAGATGCAATTTCATCCTGTAGACTGTATGGTATAAGGAAAGGACAAAAGAGACAAGATATTGCAATCCAAAGGTCAGTGACCCACTCCCTTGTATAATTACAGCATTTCATTTATATCCTACCAATCTGTCTTTGGATGGCTGATAGTAAATTAGTAGCCAAAAAAGTGCAATTTAAAAAATTCCTTAATAACTAGTAACTGAATTCTAAAGCTGGACCATCATATAGGGAGATGAGCACAAGTACTCAAGTATTTTCTAAAAATAATTTAAAAATACTAAAGAGAGTCAGGTCAGATCTAGATATCTAGATCTGTGTCTCACTGCTGTACTTCAGGAATCCTAGAAAGAGGTTTAATCCTTATTCTAAACACCACACAGATTTTTACTAGCTTCAAAGATCTCAATCATTCCTACTGGATTTTCCACAATGGATGCACTTTATACCTTTTCAAATGTCATCAGCACATTTTAGTGCTGCATTCCTTGTTTCCTGTGATAAAGCACATACTAAACTGTGCTTTTCCTTTGCATTCTCTGAATAAGGTTTCATGCAGTAACAAAAACTGTGTAGGAATATTAATGTTTAACTTTTTGCTAATATGTATTAGCAGCTTATACCTAGATTTGATGCTTGCGTTTGGTCTCTCGCCAGGTACTAGGGTAAAGCTTGATCTAGCGAACCATGCAGGACCTCAATACTTCTTTACAGTCACAGCTGAATTGAATAAATAATAAGAAAAAAGATCGACCACAATGAGATAGTTCTAGTCTTGGCTAATCACATACGGCACTTCAGAACTTAAAATGACCTTGCACTTCTGTAGTAATGAGTGGAGGCCAACATTTTAATAGTCTGCTAGCCACTGTAATTGGAGTAGTATCATACAGCTCTTCTCAGTATCATCTACTGAACAACCAGATTAGCACAACAGGAAAAAATTCTAGATCTGCACAACCGATCAAAGAATCACTGTTGGTACACACCCACTGTACTGTGCAATGCCAGTACATGACTTACCAGGCTCACTCTCTCCAGCGCAGCAATGTTTCACACTTTGATGCAAGATACTAAAATGCTATATATTATACAATTTTCTAAGCAATCAAAAGGGAAATAAATCTCTCTAAAGGGCGGGTGGAACAGAACAATTCAAGTGCTGCCTGTTAAGAATACTGAAAACTTAACTATTAAGGCTAGATACTTCAGAGAGCTCCAGTCCCTATAATTGCTGGCAGCCGATCACAGGTCACACCCATGTTTCAATTACATTCTATTTACCTGAACTTTGAATTCAAGACTACAGCTTCTTAGAAAAAAACCTGACAACTTTCTGCTTGCAAAGCTGTCTATCTGCATTTATTTCAACCAGATCACAGCAATTAATATTTATGACTGAAGGAAGGAGGTTCATAGCAAAAGAGGATTATGAAAATACAAGAATGTGTGAAGACGCCGATGGGACTGAATGGATGGCACCGGAGATGTACATGCAGCAGGTACATGGAAGTGAGAAAGAGACAGAACAACAGTATATATGTAGCAGCCTACACATACATGCACAGAAATAATTTTTTTTTTTGTGCTTTGTTCCACATGCAGTCCAGAAGAAGTCTTGGTACTTTTACCAAATACACTTACCACAACTTATTTAATGGGTTTATTTGACTTTTACAGACACTGGTATCTGAGACATCTCTGATTTTAGGTTAACCAAAGTAACAATGGTTGGCACATGTTAACTTTTCCAGTGGTAAGTGCTTGATCAGTTATGGGTTTTAAATGTGTATGTGTTGCATATTTCTGGATTTATATCTTACATGAATATGACTAATAAAAACTGGACGGAAGAAGAGAGCTCCAGAAAGATCTTGTCAACACTATTTTCAGGTGGAAAAAAAAAAGAAAAATAGTTGGTTTTGATCTGCAGAATGTGAAGTGTACAAAGTACAACAATTAAAAGAGAAGAGTAGACACTTTGAACTCATTAAAATTTCTTTTGAAGATTAAAGTCATTAGGTTTCATTAAGAACTTGGAACAGAAGCTCACATCAACATGAGAATATTTAACCTGTAGTCTACAATGCTTCAAGCAATTGATAGTATGATAAATAATTGCTTGGCTGTAGTAACCACACGGAAGGAAAAAACCGATTACCCTAATCAAATACAGACAGTGCGGTGTTGCCTCTCTCTGTGCTCCACATTTCATTCTGAATTGTTGAGAAGTTTGAAGTTATACAAACAGAAATCCTGAGTTCGTAGAGAGGAAATTGTAAATAATTTCTTTTGCTGCCACCTCCAAGAAAACTTTGATATTATTAAGGGTCAGTTCGTCAGCTGGCATGACCAGCACAGCTCTGTTAAAGCCAGTAGATGATTGCCAATTTTTAACAGCTGAATGTCTGGTCTCACTACAGGCACAACCCTATTTTAGAACTTTTTTCCTCCATGGCCCATCACATTTTTTATTTATTTTTGTTTAAATTTAGGACATTAACAATCAAATACAATATTTGTTGTCAGGAATACCTGTTCTCCTCTTTAAGGTACAAGACTCATATTTTCATTTTGATGTCTTGCACTACTGATTAATTCTTACTTGTATTTCAGTATCATAACAAAGCACAAGCCAGGACTGTAAAGTACTTTCCATACAGGTATTTTTCATGCTAAATATTGTAGCTAAAAGGGAGCTCACCCCACTTAGTACTAAGAGTTGAGAAAAGCCAAATAATGGTGTTAACAGAGGCCTAAAGCAAAGATAATAGACCCTCCTAAAAAGACAGATCAAGCTTGTGTTAAACAGCAAGACACACTGTAAACAATGCTTTACAGTTAGTTCACTGTAAAGAAATGAGAAGGGTCAGAAAAGGGAAGACGCTTGCACAAGTGAAAAAGCTCCATGCCAGAGTCAATGGCAAAACCAGAATTGCTCTCACAGGTGATCCCACTGGAGGTACAGAGCCCATGCACTCAGGGGTGAAACCACAGTGTGTCCTTCCTCACAAGAGAAGGTGGCACTTACATAGCAAGCAATATGTAAAGACAGTGGAAAAAATAACTCAAAGCATTTCCTATTTAATCTCTTTGCACTTTCCTGGAGACTCAGATCCTGAATATCACTGCTCAGCAATGTTCTACCTAGCCCTCTCTGCACCATCAGCAGTATGATCCCTTCATAAAATATCCCTACAGTAGAAGAATCTTATTCTTTTTAGCCTGTAAGTACTTTCTTTTTTTCTTTTTTTCACGAAGGAAGAGGATAAAAATAATACAGCATTTTACACTAAGAGATTCCCCCTGAAGGGCTGCGTAGGCAGAAGTTTTCATTTCATTAAGTATATGCAACACAAATTTCGCACCTTTCTAATCCCAGGTGGTGTTTCCTTTACCCCAGAATTTTTTCTTTTAACAAAAAGGTAAAACTCTTACGGGCTAATTTGAAGTTTGAGAATGCACGTGATGCCAGCAAGCAGCGTAGCCTACTCCACAGGGCAAGGTGGATATAGTCCCCCCCAGCCCAGCCCCCTTCACTCACAGTTACCTCTTCACAAGCATATCTCTCCACAAGCATATCTCTCCACATCCCTCTGCTCTTGGGCCCTGAGCTGCATGCAGTCAGCAACCTTTTCCTTCTGACCAGCTTCAGAAATGGCACCTTCTTTGAGTCAAACTCCTGCTGTCTTACTTGTCAGCTCTCCCTCATTAGGGTAACGAGGTGCACAGCTCCCAGGTGTTCCCAGTGGCACAGCTCCCAGGCTCTCTTTACTACTTTCCTGCCAGTACTGGTAGGGAATCAGTTCCACTGTAGTTGTGGAAACAGAAAAAAACACAAAACCAAAAACAACTCTGAAAAGAAGTCACCTAGGAAGGAAAAATGAAGATGGTTTATCCTGTATATACTGAAAAAAAGCAATTATTTTCTTCCATTTCTCCCCCATAAAGAAAATGCTCTACAGAATGTCACTGATTTTATGAAGCCTTTTGATTTTGACAACAAACATCTTTGACTTCTTTGACAAACAGGCATTCAGGCAATATACTTCTGACTTGAGTTGCATAAACAAGATATTGTAGGTCCACAGGACAGCTAGGAAACCTGATGGTAAGTGAATATTACTGTAATGCTAGACCAGAATCCATTCACTTCTAGAAAGATGACAAAGAAAAAAATAAAGCTCATACTCATCTACAACAAAATATCTAAATAAAGACCCAGCTACTTTTAGCTACATTAGCCCTAAAAACAATTTCCTAAAAGATTATGATTCTAGGGCTGGACACAATGGGGAAGAGTGTCTGGACAAAGATAGAACGAGGATAGGGCAGCTGTCAAGAAAGAAACCCAAGTCAGAAAGTAGAAGACCTGTGGGAACCTGGCAGGGAGGTGATACTGAGCTAATGCCATCCCTGGGAACATGAAAATGTGTATGGATGGACTCCTGCAGTCAACTTTGCATCTTCCAGAAAGATTTCATTTAATTTGTGGAATAAAGTTGTAGATGGTATGTTTCTCTCCTTAGCAGTTAAGAGCTCTACTAAACGTCAAATTTATCTTTGACACAAAAAAATAATAAAAACAATCAAACTCTTTTAAAAAGTTCCTTTCAGTACCATATCTCCTTAAATCCTGACATCAGCAAGGTTTGCTGAAAGGGAACAATTTAAAACCCACATTTACCCTTAGGTAAATGGTCAAATACCACTGAAATGGTGATACTTGCAAATAAATTTGAAATTTAGCCTCTTGGATGCACAGCTGAGGCACATGTGCCCCTAACAGTGCCCTGTCAGTAGTTCAGAGTTACAGTGATGTACTGATTATTATAGAGAAGACTGCTTTAGCTATATACTACATATTATTTTCAAATTGTAGTACACAAAAAGAATGGCTTGAACTATAAACAAAACTTCATAATTAGAGCTTGACAAAAAATACTTTTGAAAGTCAAAGTTTTTTTTTATTTAAATGAGAATGGAATCTTTGGAAGACATGATGAGGAATGACCTTTCTAACTACTCAAATAATTTGCTCATTTGGCTGGTAATGGAAGAAACCAAAGCTCAATTTCTTGCTCTGGTAAAATATGCTGAAAGCCTGCATTGTTCGCATCCCAGCTGACTGCCTGGACCACCCAAGAACTGTTGAGTTTGGGCATATCTATACTGATGTTCCTTTTTAGACCTTTCACAAAATATGAGAGAAAATATCCATTGAATTTTGGTTTTCCATAAACCACTTCCAAGGGAAGGTGAACCTAAAAGTTAAGAATGAAGGAGGCATCATCTGGGAATGTACTCTCTTAACCAGTGCTGAGAGCTACAACCTTTCGGAAGAATCTGTTATCTGATTTGAATACCTCAGATTTCAACATGATAAGCACTAACTACTGAGCTACTATCTATTTAGTTGCAAAGGGGATCTTTTGCTGTCATTTTTGGTGGAAATTTCACCTTTAGTGAAATTGAGAAAAATCTGATAGGAGCCTATGTCACTGGAAGATTCCCCATCTGCTCCTCTGTGAGTGGCTGTTCTGCACAGAAAGTTATTCTGTTACACGGAGCTGATGAAAAAAAGTTGGTGTACAAGATAGTGTGTGGCAATTGCTTCTGTGATTGTTCTGCAGTAAGAGTAGCAAAGACAAGGCTATGACAGTGGGTCGCTATCATAAAGTTTTGTCCCAGTCACTGGCAAAAGTTCCAGATGAACAGTGTGCTCTGCATTTGCAAACACTTAAAAATGTTTCATTAACATCAGTAAGACACCCCAGAATTCAGCAAACTGACTTGTGTGGTTACATAGAATTTAAAACTCCTATTACTTTAAATAATCTAAGCAACTTGAACACTTACTGGATACACCCTGAGATAAAGAAGTTTTTTAAATATCTGAGCAGAAGGAAGGCTAAAAATGTAAGGTAAACTTACATAAACCCCTCCCAGTACATTACTGAGTAGCTGTCACTTTAAACTCTGTACCTTAGAGATCACTACCACAAAAGAAAGGTATTCCTTTGCTGGTTTGTTACTGTGTAGCTCTACAACCAGACTATCTAGGACTAAATCTGAAAACAGAATTTAGGCACACTGTAGCATTTAACGTTTAGAAAATACTTTGCAGTAGTATTTGTAGTATTTGTAATCCTATTATATTTGTAGTATTTGTAATCCTATTATATTAAATTCATCTGGTCAAATTCTCTTAGTTGAACTTCACATCCATCAACATAGAGTGTACAAGGCCTACATCAAGGCAGTGTTTAGCTCAGTATAGGAAGAGATTGGATATTTGAAATATATTTTATCTTTTGAGAGCCATACGTTTTTCCAATAATAAATGTTGAAACAAGGTTCCACAGGGTCATGCAATTTGTGTTCTTTCCCACTCAGCTAAAGATGGTATTAAGGAGCTAAAATAAAGAGAAATATTGTTATTTGGTTAGGTAGTGTAATAAGCTTGATACCACTCTTCTGACACTTCGGATGCTTTGTTTAACAAGGAAATCAACACGAGCACACTAGCAGCTGAGTACTTCCAGGCTGAGAGTTTGTGACAAGACTGGATTGTCAGCTCAAAGGCTGTGTGCGTGCCACCAAGCTGATAAACACACTCTCTGCAGCACAGCATGGGGAGAGAACTGGCTGCCTGGTGAATGTTAGACCTCGAGCAGCTGGAGAAACAGCAGCACTGCAGGCGGCTGCTGGCCTTATTTGGCAGAAAACAGCTGCAGACATCAAAGGGAATAAAAGAAGGTGGAAAGACTGAGGCAAAAAATGAATTCAATCTACACTGTTTCTGTGAAGTAGATGAGTTACTTTTCTAATGATACAAACATATTCTAATATTATCACTTTGCCTAACTTTTAAAGAAATATGTAAAATATTTGTAAACATACACATGGAACACTGATTCCTTAAGCATCCTAATGGAGTCCCAGAGGATTAATGCCATAAAAAAATACTGGGCTCTACTGAAAAAGATGCTCCAAAAATATCAGGTAAAATGTTAAAGTTATTTTTCTCAGGTAAGTAGAAACCACCAGAGCAGTAAACTTACTATGAACAGTATTTGCTGTCATCACAATGTCTTAGTTTTCTTATACTGGGTACAGGGAAACAGAAATCACAGCTGTGCAGAGTGCCCAAGATGAGAGAAGTCACCTTGACAGGTAACTTAACTTTTTCTTTGACACTTTTAGAGAAGTGAGACAAACCAGAAAGCATACTAATAAAATATGCTAATGTATGCCTGTAGTGTACACACCGTGTATGTTTTATTGTGGCATAAAATGCAGTAGGTTTTTCTGGCATTGTAACAGAGGGCACAAGTTACTAGTGATGTTATAACATACAATAAGAACTTACACTGAAAGATGTAATGAATGTAGGGTATCAGATTAGTGTTGAAATTCAGTTTTAAATTGGCAATAAATGGTGAAGCAGTGAAAAGTGTCCACCTTCCAAACTTATGCGCGAAAGACCCAAATTAAGCCTTTTGAACTGGCCGACTCTATGCATTATACAGAGAAATTCCAATCATTTTAGCTGAAACTCTTCAAAACATTCCAAAACTTTCTGTACAGAAAAAAAAATTCAGTATAGAAACAACAATGTGGGAACAACAAAACTAGATGCATTTCAACCTCTTGATCCTGAATGCCTGTAACTAAACTTTTTTATTATTATTATTTTAAATTTATTTAGCACCAAAACAGAACCTGATGAAGCATTTCACTGTCACTTATTATTGGAAGCAATTTTATTTTTCAAATGGTCCTGGAAAGTGGAGACAGATTTCCTTTAGAGATATTTAAAGTCAAATAGTTATCCACACAGCTAGCTACCTGTCCACTTAAATCACAGGTATTTGCACACCTGAACTTACTCTGAGCTTGCCTGTTTATTTAGCTCATTTAATTTTCATAGTTTTAAACAAAGACATTGTCCCTCAACAAACAAAGCAACTAAGCAAGCGTCTGAGCAAGTGGTAATTCCATTGAGGGCAACACAATCCTTCCCGTATACAAAGTTAGGGATATTATACTTTGGTCTTCTGAGGCCATTCAACAGCTCATAGGTTTAGCATTAGTTCGGCGTGTCCAATGTTATCAGTTGAAACATTGAGATGTAAATTTAAAGATTAAATTGCAAAGATTAAAATATTAGGCTAATTCTATCAGCTCTAATACTGGAGTGTGCATGCATAGAGCATTATATACAATGTCAGATTGAAACAGGCCATTAGAAAATGTCAGATGGCATATACAGTCCTTTGTTTCGTAACTTGATTCCCACAAGAACCTCAACCAAAATTCACCAGTCTTATTTTTTCCACATTGTACTTTTCTATTTCTAATTGTGTCCAATTTTTCATAGAAGCACTTTCGATTCAGCTATCCAATATAATATAGTATACATTATATTTTATAAGAGACAGCTTCTGCAACTGCCTTTATACCTTAGGCTTTGGGACTTGAAGTCATAATGCTCTTGATTTATTAAAAGATAAACCTTCTCCAGTTCTTTTTTTTTTTAAGTAGTGAACTGTAAATAACCAATCCAATATGAAAAATGCTAAATAGCTCCTATGAAATTCTAAGAGGGATTGTCTATGGCTATATCACCCACTGAACAATCTTTGTGTTGGTGCTTTACCAGCTTATGTGGAATGTATAAGAATTTAACCTGCATATGCGTGCATATTTATGTGTTGGTCTGCTAGAACACAGACATTTGGCTTGGGTGCAGCTAGAATGTTAAAGTTAGATTCCAAAACCTCAGAAAAGATTATTTTGCTATATTTGGGCTTACAGATTTTTACTTGACTATTCAATGACTTAGTTACTGTTAAGTACAATTCAACCCTAGTGGTCTTGGAGGTGTTGGGTAGAAGGTTGGACTTGATGATCTTTGAGGTCTTTACCAACCTTAACGATTCTGTGATTCACTAGTCTCCCTGTCTTTATTTTTACTGGCAAATATTTCATTCTTTCAATTCTGTAGCCTTGTTGGTTCAGGCTTCCCAGTTCCCAAATTATGACTGAAGAAACTTTGCTGCAAAGCTTAACTCCAGTCTGTCCTCATTTTCTGCCAGCAAGAGCACTTCTGCCTATGTTTACATTATATGGCATGTAAATATCACAGCATTCCTCAATGTCAGCAGCCAAGTCTGGATGGAGCTAGGACCTCTAGCTCTGACTTCATATGAAACTCAACTCCTAAGCTACCATACCTTTCTGATTACTCCACTGTTTTCTCTTGCTCCCTATAAGCTCCATCTCTAGTACATACTACTACTCGGCAAGCTCTGCTCCATCAGCCTTTACTCTATAAACTATCATCAAGGCTTGTGGAGCTCAGAAGTTCTTTTCTCCCTGACAGCCTTAACCAAATCTCTTTTCAAGGCTTGCCATCCCTCAGAACCCTGCCCAGTTTTGCTATCACCAGCCCAGCATTTCCAGAATGCAGTTAAAAGATAACTGCTTAGTAATGAAAACTTTAATTGCTAGAGATTAAACCTTTAACTGCTAAGTGGCTGGCAGAGTTCCAGTCCATAACAACCAAAATTCGCTAATATAATATTTTTAAATGCCCTTTGTATGAAAACTATTCTGTCCCCAAGTGTCTGAAAGCCTAAATGCAAGATGGTTGTTTTAAGGACTTCCTGAATTGAGAAGAAAATGTGGCTGAATTAGCAATGGCTAATTTGGGATTAAATAAAATCTCAGTGTTCATTCTAGAAATGTCTAAATTATTTAAAAAAACATTTCCACCCCTCCTTTCTTTCACCTGCCTGTGTTCTCAGGTAAATTGATCCCTCTTGAAAAATGTATGTCTCAAGAAAGATGCTCAGTTTCGTTCTGACCTAGTCTTCAGGATGGAGCCTCTCTTGTGTTCTCACATTGATAGGTTTACTATTGATTGACAAAGCTACTCTGTAACCTGAGGAACTTTTCTCACCTTCTAAACCAGTATTCTGATCTTGATTTTCACAACTGCAGGGCAAATACTGACAGAAACGAAGCAGCTAATTCCCTGCAGATTATATATTCTGCTCTTTTACTATGGGTGCTAATGGAGCTGAGTAGAGATGTCTAATGCAATGTTACTTGTGAAACACTGGATAATGAAAAGGAGATACAGGCAAACCTGATTCCTAGGGTACTGTTAACTACTCAACTAGAAATTGGATTGGACTGAATTCTTCAGTCTGCTTTCCAGTTTCTAGGAGTTGCAGTAGAGAGATCATCAAAATACGTAAGACAGAGCATCAGGTCTACATGCCTTAGCATTTTTTCTTTGTATTTAGTCCATGTTCAAAATTCCAACCCATTTCTTCAAGATCTTTTCCATGAGACAAGAGCTTTGCAGAGGGCTTGGATAGCATTCCCAAACACAGAACAAGCATAGTATCTCTTGCTTTTACCTTCAGAGCCACAACATGAGAAGCTCTGGCACTCTGATGCTCTGTCACTTTTTAATGCAAACTCTGGAAGTTCTCGGACACGACACTGCACAATCTGAAGAAGATAAATCACAGTTACTTCAAGCCAGCTGACAGCAGTTTAAGCAGCTGCAATCATCAACCACCAAGGGAGTTTCTTCTTTTATCTTACTAAATGCAAAAGTGTACCAGGAACTGGTAATACGACTGAACTATCAGAGTCCTGTTTTTACATAAATATCAGCAAGCGGTAAGTAAATTCTGTTGACGAAATGTAATAAAACAAAGACGGTTTCAAATATGACCATTCCCTGATGCATTCTGTAGCCCCGTCTTACTCACTTATTGCATGCTGCTGAGATTATAAGGTTTGCTTTTATCTGTCAGAAATCAATATTTCAAACATCGGATAAAAGAGGAAATTGAACTGGGAATAGGCTGAAGTGCTGTAAAAACTACAAAGCACAATTATCAAAAAGCACTTAAAGTACTTAATAGGACACACATATAAAAATGCTCAAATTAATGTCAGGGAACTATAATGAGAACTTTTTCTATGCTTTTTGATCCAAATGCAATGTAATTCGAGTGCAGCCTGGTCAGTCAATACAGTATTCAATTTATATGAAACCCCAAGGATTTCTAGCAATCATTTTGCTAGAACCAAACCATTACATATGATTGGTTAATATTTCAATTTATTGAAAATACATTATTTTGTGTAAAGTGTTTAAGTTGTTGAGGTTTAACCATTATAAACAGTTATGATAAAAATAGATCTTTGGGTAAACAAAGACCTTACAGTCAAGCTTTTAATAAACACTAGTATAACTAGAAAATTGGATTTTAAGGGGAATAGACATAATAAGGAAAAACTGCAGATATGGAGCAGTGAGATCAGAGGGAAATGTATAGATCTGATCTTCATCAGCACGCATTAAGCTGAGAAGGGACCTCTTTGTAAAATGTTGGAAACCATGGTTATTTTATGCAAAAAAGTTCACTATTAACTTTAGTACTTTCCCCTTAGATTTATATATTCATTTATCATCTTTAATGCTATTGAGCTGGAGGTCTTTACAAAACTATGCTAGATCAGAAATCACTGCAAATGAGTGTGTACATGTCTGTATGCACATACTAGCATCTAAAGAAAACAGATTGCATGTCCTTAGATAATTTGGTATGAGATATGAAGAGCTGCCACACACAGAGGAGTTATAGCTATGATTTGAGCAAACCAAGACCCACACTAACTAAATGGCTGTATCAAACTATCACTTTCTTTTCTAACTTACACCCCACATTTTTAATGATGAACAACAAAGGACTCTTGGGAAATATTTCTTTGTGGAAAGTTATTCTTAACACTTACACTTCACCTTTATACTTTAACCACGACACTCTTTTCATACGAGGAAACCCTACCTCAACCACAAGAAGTGCTTCTTATTGGAACTGCATCAAACGCCCTGAACTCTGGATCAGACTACAGTTCCTAGTAACAAACTCTCATTAGCCAACCATCTTCCCACCACCTCTCCTGACTACAGTTTTGGGCCTAATCTAGATATAAGTTAACATACCTACTTTGTCCATTCTTCCATTTTCAAGATGCAAAATGGAATTCCAGTCCCTAGGATCCTGATTTGGGGCATAATTCCCTGCTTTAAACTCACCTTCCCTATTCTTTACAGTTCTTCATATACCATTTTTCCACTTATCTCCTCATTAGTCTCTCCCTCATATCTATATTCATCAAACAATGTCACCCCAGCATGCCATACATTCTCCTTGCTTTCTACATGCCATTTCTGTTTTTTCACCTGATTATTTGATATGGCTTGACCTCCTATGGCAGTTTGGAAGTTTGTTACCTTTTTCAATCTCAGAGCTTTTCTGAATACTTGCTTTTATGTCAAAGTCTGTAAGAAATTCCATCAGCTACAAGGATTAAGTGGTGATGTAAATAAAAAAAAATAATATTTCACACAGAATATTATTTCTATCTTTTGTTTAACAGTATATTAAATACCTAACCAATGAACGAAGTATGCAGATTTCATGCAAAGATAACATATTTGCATACACAAAAATGAAACTGAACAAAAAGCCAGAAATGTATCCATGAGTATATGATCTGAAAGATAATATACGGTTTAATATCTGCCAGTGTGCCCTTTCACAGTTACACATTATATAAATCATGTAACTGATGGCTACTCATGAAGCTGGATAAAGCCAGAACAACATGGGCCAAACTGAGAATCCAAACTCTGACTGGCAACACAGAAGTTCTGCTTGGATAATAGAAAAATAAACTGGAAGTTAGGACAAGTATAACTGTATAATTCCAGACAGATGTTGGGTAACCTGTTCTCCAAAGACAAAGACTTAAAAATTTCCCAGGCAATATATTTTAGTCATTTATTGTCTTACTATTATAAAAGTTGGGTCATTTTGATTTTCTTTTAAAGTATAATCTGAATCTTTGTTACTGTTATTTAAGTCCTTCTCCTTGGCCTATTCTATGTGATAGAGGTTATAGTATTCCCTCTTACAACACGTTTGGCTGTGTAAACAGAGTCATCACAATTTCATTCCAATGCCTTTCTTACTTCCTGTCCTCATACATCTCATGTTTTCCCCAAAAGTACTCCCAGATCTGGAATAGCATTAGAGACTAGAAGAAGAATGGCTTAGGGTGTTGACACTGAGTGAAGATTGCTGTTGCTGTCCAAAGTTTTCTGCAACTTCAAAGGAATCAAACCCTCATTCTGTTAAATGGGTATAAAGCTGCTGCTGCTTCAGGTTGTGCACTTTGAGGTCCTTTTTACAACATACAGCTTCTTTCAAGGACACAGATTGTGTGAATAGTACAATCAGGCTCAGATCTAGACAGCTAATGTCTTATGCAATTCACCATGTAAGAAAAGTGTCAAGAATCTCTTTAAAATTAAGCTGCACAATACATAGCCAAAATCTGTTTTCTAATAATTCTGTTCTTGTGTACATTAAGCAAAATGTAACATGAGGTAACTAGGAAAGAAATCCTCTAAAACCAAGGGTTTCACACGTAAAAACAAATCCAACAAAGACTAAAAATAAATAGATCACTTCAGCTGGATACCATAGTCACTTGAACAGTGTCTTAAGTTTTCAGATTTCCTGAATCAACACACAGAACATACAACCTTTTCCAAATAGTACATATTTCCAAATAACAAAGTAATAAAGAAATATTTTGTTTCAAAAACCAGTTTGAGTGGAAAACATAATATGATCTGGTAAGGCAATTGTAGTTATGGCAGTCGTAATTGCATAATGCATTTCACAGAAGCTTCTTCTATTGCACCTTATTGTATTTTTTCCTTCAATTATTAAATTTAGAGGCTTAACCTCAAAAGCAAATGCACTTGTCTTTACATGCACTTGAATTGTTGCTGCCATTTAAAACTAATCAATGTTTTCTTTAGTACCATAATAGCTTATTTGCAAAGCACCTCTTTTAGAAAAATTTACATGGTATTCTTGAAGGAAACGTTTCACATTCTAAGAAAAACTCCCAGTAAAGGGAAAGAGGCCTTGATTCTTATCTCAAAGTTTAGCACAGATAAACTGACTTAAAGAGCTTAAAATCTGTGCACAAAGGGTGTCGCTACTAGACCAGTGTGTTCATACATAATACAAGGAAAAGCTATGCATTTCACACTAGTCTCACATCCCCAGAGAAGTCCAGGAAATTAATTTGGAAGGGCTCAGCATATAAATATATGCTTTCATGAATGTTAACAGGGAAAGAAATGGTTAAAAGCTTTATATTAACCAGTGTTAAAATACACATTCCTTGGAAATACTATACCACTCCTGACTTGGATATTCAACTGCATGAAACTCATAGGATACCAAGGTCCCAATGAGTGGTGGAAAGCCCAAGGTACTCCAGTAAAGTCAACATATGCACTCGGAGTGCAGTTTGACACAAACAGGAATGTTCACACCACTTTCTTCTAGGAAAGTGAGGGAGGTTTCTAAATTAGTCTCCGTAGACTCCTTCAGAAGGAGATCAGAGAAACAAAGTTAAGCAATGTGAGTACTCCTCATATCTCAAGTTCTGCAACTATTCAACAAACAGAAGTCTTAATGAAGGAAAACCAAAGTTTGCACAAAACACGATCAGGCCTTTTACATTTCCAGATGTTAACATCTACTGCTTTAATAAGCAGATCAGCTCTAGTTGAAGCTATGCCTGTACTTAAATACCCTAAGTAGGGTAGCAAGTCTATCACTAGGATGAAAGGTATAAAAAGAAGTTAACAGGGGTTATAATAATTGAACATTTGTAAATAGAAAAGCTCTTACAATGCCTATGATCAGAACTGAGCATTTGATACAGTTTGCCCCATGCATCTTGTTTAGCTTCACAGTGATACTTGTTTGTTGTAGCTCTGCAAAGTATTTGATTCGTTCTATTTGGAACATGGCCTTTGCCAGAATAACAGTTCTGTCACATGTAACACTTTCTGCTAACAATTCCCAAGTCTCTATTCTTACCTTAATCTATACATTGTTCTCAGTTGAATGCTACTAATAGCGGTAGCAGGTGATTTGCTTTCCAATATTAGCCACGCAGAAGATACAGTGTGGACCTGCTCTTAAAAAGCTTTGTAGCTGTGCAGATGTGTTAAAATCACACAAGGAGCCGAGTGCCTCCACTAGCATAGCTGCAGTGTAAACTGGGTAACTGCATGCATGGATAAGTACAATTAGCAGTTGAGGAAGTTAAAGGCCTTGTAGGCAAACAATTGCCTGTTTAACATATACCTAGCAGAGGACTATGATTCTGTATTCCCTTCCCTCTTCGTACAATATATGTTTAAAAATATGACTCTGTTACAAATATAACGAGCAAAATCAACAAATTTAAAAGTAAGGATGCAGCCTTTGAAAGACAAGGACAAGAACTTATTCACCTCACCAGGCAGTTCATTGGCGTGAGGTTCAAAAATATGTGTATTTCAAGATAAGCCTAGAAAGAAGAAACAGAGATTAAAAAATTAATAAAAAACCTCAAAAGTTTTAGTTAACAAAATAAACTGTGTTGAGGAATACAAAGTGCCAAGCTTCACCAAAGAGAAGAAATAAAATTGTGATTCAAAACATTGGACAGAATGACTGTTCACAAAGTAATGCAACAGCCTATGCCAAAGCATTTGCTACCAATTTGCTTGCTGCTGAAGACTGAATAGACTGAAGTCTGCTCCTCTGCTAAATTACATGTTTCAGAATTCATCCTCTTGCCTGCAGCAGGTAGCAGATGCTTTATAGGGGCACTTAGACCAGGCAGTCACCTATTATTGCTCATTATTTAATAGCACTGCTTTAACTCTACTGTGATTGTCTTCACTGTTGGATAGGTTCTCTAACAGGCTCACCTTTTCACAGTTCTTTTCCAGGGTTTCATACCTGCTTCCAGAGTATTACACTGACTCCAGTTGACCCAGTGTACAGCAAGCAGCCGTTGGTAGAAATTTCCTGGACGATTTGCTTAGATGGACTCTACTAAAAACATGCATTTCTTTTCTTATCAACTCATTATCATGAGATCCCAGCTAACAAATTTGTGTATGTGTTTTCAATAACTGTCAGTTGTGTGCAGTACAAAAGGAAAATATGCAGCTTACCACCAAAAAAGCTGTCAGAGTCTGTGATATAACTCATAATTATGTGACAAAATTCTGTTTGCAAGGTGAAAACACATAAAAGTTGCAATGTAGGGCAAAATTTAACAGGGGCTAGCAGAAAGGACAGAGATGGCAAATTTTCTATGTATTTGCTTATCAAGAAATTGCAGAGAAATTGCCACATCAGTGATCCAACAAATCTGAGGCATATTCATGCAATTAGAATTTACTTAATTTTTGCTGAGCTTAATTTCTTCTTTAATAAGATGAGAATGGTTTTCTTTTTCAGCGATTCTCTATTTCTGTGACTATGATTTTAATTTGGTTCATCTCTGTGTTTTTAGAGAAATACACAGAGAATGGCCATGGGAAAGCTTCTGTTTAGCATATTCAAGGAATTCCACTGAATTCAGTCAAGTTATTCCAGATTTTTTCATTCTAACTGGCAACAGATTTTGGTTCAGATTCTTCTACAGCATCAAAAATCTGCTCAGGTAACATTTGCCATGATTATTTCCTGAACAAATTTTAAATAATATTTTTCTGTATGTTTATATTGATGAATTTCAAATCTATTTTTTCATCTAAAATGCACAGTCAATATTTTGCATTTGCCATCTTGAAAACAGTTTAATAGCAGGCAGTAGAATAGTTTCGTATTTCATCAGTTTACTGTATCTGAGTGGTGGTGGTATGTGGCATCCATTGCATATTGCATTTACTCTTATGTTCTAGAAATTGGTTCATCCCGATTTCCTTTTATTAACCCAGATTATCTTTCCAGCTGGTCTTTAATTAAACATTTTATTAAGAATCATTAAGGAATTATATATAAACTCCTCAGAGTTCTCATTGTTAATCATAAGGATTTAATTCAGAAGTGGCTATAAATATGAATTTTGCCTCCCAGTTTTAATACAAACACTTTTTAGAATAGGCATCGGAAAAACAAAGCAAACAAAACAACCCAATCAAACCGAACAAACAAAACCCTCCCAACAAAAACAACAAAAAGACACAACAAAACTGCCTGCATTTCCAAATGAGAGTTTTCCAAATATATTCATTTAAAATAATCAAGAATTTACTTGGAGGCTTTAAATAAGGTGAATCCCCGGATTTTTCCATTCTTCTTCATTTTATCTAAAATAAATGTAGCTCAAAAATACTTCCTCTCTTTAAGCATAGTAGGAGGTGGTGAGACAGTGCTGGGTAAATGCACTGGGGTAATGGATTATGCAGATTTTTCTCTCCTGGGTCACTGTTATGATCCAAGACAGCAATGACGACATGTCAGTGTCATTTTATGGCTTTCAGCATGAAATCCTGACCCTATGAGGTCAATGGCAAAGTATCGCTGATGTCAGGATTTTCACCTTTTGAGTCTCTAGTGTGCTAAACCAATTAAAGACCAATTCAGCATCCATTGACTTTAATGGGAGCCATACGAAGTTCAGGGTCTGGATTTTTAAGAGTCCTTAGGTGTCACTTTGTTCATGCTTTGAGCATAAAGAGCTGTATCCTTCAGATGATTCAAACACTTAAAACTGTTAAAACTATAAACTTTTACCCTCAAAGTGAAATGTTTGGATGGGCAAGATAATATACTGATAATAAACACGCAGTATCTAAACAACATCCACATGCTGACAGTGTGTTCTGCCATGGCTCCTGTGGCCCATACCTAGGCTTAGTGCAACAGCACTTCTAACCCACACCTCACTTCCAACCAATTGTCTTTTTCTTCAAAGATGTGAAAGAAGATCTGAGTCCTGAAGCCTCTACATGTATGCTACACATATGCAGGAACCACTGGCCACGTACTTTCTGCTCCGGACAGAGAAATGCCAAGAGGGCATTCTCAGAGGGCTGTAATTGGGAAACAGTCCTACAGCGAGGTGTTAAATGGTATGGCCCACCCAGAGTGTACGTCATACAAGGTCCAGTGCACAGGGAGATATAAGCACTAGTGAGGGGATTCACAGAAGCTGCCTGCTGACTCAGACAGTGTAAGCAAAGGTCCAAACATTGCTGCCTAAAGCACATCAGAGAAGAAACACTGAGGAAACAAGCCTTTAAATCAAGTCATTTTCAGCAGCAGAAAAGACTCATCCATGTGGAAGCCACAGTATGAGGTATTTTCATGAACAGAAGCCTATGCCTTTTTCATAACCGAGCAGAGCTGTGACTGGATAATTTGTTGGCAGGTACCCTACAAATATGATGCGAAGCTATCTTTTTATCTAGTGATTATATTGGCCAGAGGAAGCATGAGACATTGACTCATTTGCCCTCCTGTATCAGATGACACATACACCCTTGCTCCGCTGTCTGGAACACCCTGCTCCTCTAGGCTAAGCACTGTACAAGGACTGCTTATGCCACATTTATTCACTTCTGCTTATTCCTCTGAAAGCAAGCACTTGTCCCAGGTGACAGGAGGTTCAAAACCTCTTGGACTACCATGTTTGGGGCCCGCAAGAAATTTAGCATAGATTGTGGTTTCTACTCTGCATTTTGTCTAGCCTGACTTATGGTCAATTCCCAGAAAGTTCATTACTACATAATGTGAAGTGTCTGTAGTTTAGGAATAGTAATCCTTTGTGTCAAAATGACTAAACTAACAAAACAGAAGACGTCATCAAACATCCTTTCTCGAGTATCCGTTCCCTGAAAGCAGGCAGAAGTGGGTTGTTAATTTATTTTGTTCGGTTTGGAAGTGGCTGTTTTGTAGAAAGGATATTACAAGGATACTATTAAGAAAGCAGTTGCAGGACCCTAACTCTCAAGTCTTGCAATTTTGCAAGCTTGAAATGGTTTGATCCTGAAAAGGAAATCAGAATATAATCCAAATGAGCTGTCAGATTTTGAGTGTTTATCCAAAACAGAAAAAAATTCCCAATATTAAATGATTTACTCACACCCTCCAAAAATACTAAGGTACACAAATATAAAAATTATGTCTTATTATAACATATGCTTTCCAGACATATTTCACTTGCACAAATGCACAGTTCAGGCATGTGTTCCTAAAAGTATTTAGCTATGCTGAAAACCACCCAGGAATTAAAGTGGATGAAAGCATGCTGAAGAAGTTGTTGGAGGTTTAATTACCTTTTCCTTTTTTTCTCTTTAGTGGGAGTTCTGAATTCTGGAGGAGTAAAACTCCAGTCTCTACTGTATTGAAATGATATTTTTTTAGCACTCCAATCATTGTCTCTACTTGACTAAGACATTTCTGTGCTAAAGCAGGTGCATTTACTTTTCAAGTATTATTTTACTAATCAATTGAAAAATTACCTCCATGAATGACAGAAGTGCAGACCTTTGGAGTATTTCATTAAAAGGAGCAAACATTAATTACAAATCCAGCCCAACCTTTGCAGACATAAATTATGGGACGGATCTATTTTCTCCATGCTTAATTGCAAGCAGTGACTAGCTCTTTAAATTATTATCTCCAAGGCATGAATGAAATTAGAATGGATTTGATGATATTCTCAAGGCTTATTTGTACCTAAATAACTTTGCCATGTAGTATCTGATGATATAAGGAAAATTAGGTGAAACACCTCTGAGGATCTAAACAGTGGCTAACTTATCATGAAAAAATTGGGCACTGCAAAATAGAATTTGAACCTTAAAGTCTTTGCAGACAGGGAAGTGTGGTTGCAGTTTTAACAAGAGGATAGTTAATATTGTCCAAGTATTTTTCTTCTAATCTAAATTCTAAAAAATGTAGGTGTTTTTAACATTATGAAGCATTCACATTTCAGGCAGAATTTTCCAGATAGAATCTTTCCTGAAAGGTAATGTTTACACTTCAAGAAAAATAATTATTTTTCTAGTGAAGTAAAACACCTTTCTCACAGAATTAAGAAGGTTAAAAATTTTGATTCCATAATAGTTACAGCGCTGACATGTTTGTGATGAAACTGAAATCTGGCAGGAAAACAGATGAGTAAAATGCCTTTGATTGGTCCATTGAAAACCAAGTTTGAATTAACCATTTTTGTTGATACAAAAAAATTTCAAAGGCATTCAACAATGGCCAGGTTTTAAAGAGATCTTTTCTCCCAACTAATACATGCTTTTACAGCATATTCTCTACTTGCCTTTTTGTCTTTTTTTTTTAAAATCAAAAATCAGCAATTTTTTTTCTTTGTGTTAGCATACTCCTAAAGCTCAAATGAACAAGTAGGCTGTTTTTCCAAGGCCTTTGTCAGTAGTTTAAGTTGGAAACACCAGAAGCTGATTTTCCAAATTTTAAAACAAGCTTTACTTAGTCTCTCTTTCTACTGAGTTCTAATTTACCTATACCACTTTTATAGCACCATCTATTTTTCAAGATAGAAATATTTAATAGTTATTGTTTATGATGGCATGACAAATTATTATCATATCAAAAAAATCCCTTTCAATTTCTAAAAAATCTTTGTTCAATATACGACAAAGAACAACATTAAAATTTGAACATACATAAACCTCAAATAAATACAAAACTACCTAATGAGCCTCAGTGTGAGATAAATCTAATATTGAAGCTTATGAGAACTTAAGATACAGAGGACTTCCAGTTCTCCTCTGTTTAAAATAATATAAAAATTAATTCCCCCAGGAAATAAATAGCATTACATACATGTAGATAACAGAAGGTGCAGTTTACTGTGACAAGCAAGGAATAGCTGTAGAATGCAAGGATTATTTTTTACTTAATACAGTGACAAAAACAGAAATTTGGGTTTTGTTTAATTATTTAGATTTTGCACTGGAAACAGAAAGCCCTCTTCTATAAGATCTATGACCTTTATATACCACACAGAGTGTGGATGAAGGAATCTGAACAAAGACTCTCAATGGGCACTGCCTGCCCCATGTTTTTACTATCCTTCTACCAAAGAAATTAATAATTTGTCATTACATACTTAAAAAAAAAAATTAAAAAATAGATAATGACTTGCTTGGAGTTCAATTTACTTGTATCATGATACAATAAATACCAAGCTGAGTTCTCACAGTATTAATCATTAACCTAGGAAGGGGGCATTAGCTTAAAATGCATACCTTCAACTTTGATATGTTTCATGAATACATTTTATTCATGTCAACAGACGTTTTAACAGCAATTTCAAATGTGCTGAAGACATAAACAAGTCCCAGTTCCCCCCAAAGCCAAACTCTTTTTCACCTTTTAACTTTTGGATATAAAGTCACCATCCCTCTCTGCTGCCAGAACAGCCTCTGAAAGCAGAGCAACAAAAGCTCTGCCAAGTTGGATTCTGGAAGGTACAGAGGAAGCATAGCTCAGATTCAGAGAACTTATTTGTACAAGATACTGTGCAAAGAAGAGGGTGGGGGCACCTATAAAAGGCAAAATATTCTTATATGTGCTGCTTTTTTTCCAAATTTTCTATGTGACAGGCTTCTCAGGTCCACAGCAAAATGTTTCTAGTACTGGGTTGAAGGCTCTGCAACAACATTACAAGGTTATTTGAAGAAAAAAATATATTCTGCTGGAAAGTTAGAGATTGGTTCAAAAAATATAGAAATAGTTGTTCCAGCACAGAGAAGATTTCATAGGTTTCATAATTGTAAGTGTCTTGTTTAGGAGAGGGAAGAGTAAGAAATCCCATTTACTTGGATTTTGGAAGTATTTATGTTCCTCTTTTTTCTCCATGGTATTTCATCCTAATTTAAAAGTGAAGGGTTAAAGATTGATCTGGAGGTTGGGAAAAGCAGTCAAGCAGAGGACCACTGGGGACAGGGTGAACCCTTTAACCATATTGCTTGAAAAGGGCAGTGGTTGGCAATATATTCCTGGGAATGATAATATCATAGGTAACCTATTTGCTCTGGAATCTAAACCCGAGCACCACATTTAAATCATCTGCATCTAAAATGAAGGTAAATTTGTTACAGGGATCTTCTCACTTACATAGGCCTCAGCGGAATGTACAATTTTCAACAGACTTGGGCAAATTCCTCAGTCTTAACAGAAAACCATTCAATTCAGAAGTATATTTGGTGACTTTTATATTTTTTTTCTCCCTAAAACCACCCAATCCTAAAATTTCATTTATATCTAGTCATTGAATATCATGTCCTCTCTATTTCTTTAGAAAGGAAAACACAACTAACAATTACTGGTTTTAACACCTCACAGATAATAGATTCTCATGTAAGGAAGGAACACCATAAGCACTGAATGAATCTAACACCAATATAATTTATAAAATGTAAAAAGGTGACAAGTGTACAAAGCTGACAAGGGTGTGAATGGCCATCACATTGGGGGCTGCAAAACACAACAGTACCTTCCTGTAAGTAATGTGCATAGTTCTCATTTTACACTTCTCTCTTCTTTTCCTTGGTCCAGAGAATTCTGAAATAACAAGGAAGAGTAGCATCAATACTAGCTCCACTCAAATAAGAGAACAAATGTGTATGGAACAGGGAAATGCATCTGTTCAGTGATTTTTTTAAAATTAGTTGACTCCTGGCTGTGTCACCAGTCCGCCTTATCTTCCTTCAGCCTAGTTTGTTCTTGTGTTTTTAGCTGAAATCTGACATGGGGGAATAAATTATTATTATTGTATCTATTTGAGCTATCCCAACCATTTAAATACATCACCTGTAAATTGTGAACAACCTCGTTGCACATTGTGTAATCACTGTGGATTGAACTCTTGAAGGATAAAGGTCCAGAATGGTTCAAATAATATTTCTTGGTCTGTCTTTCTCTGACAGCCAAATATGAACAATTTATTTTGGCCAAAGCAACCAGTTCCAGGTGAATTTATGTCCTTCATGGGAGATTTGCCATGACAAACAAGAAGAGGATGTAGCTCTATGATTCAGTACACTCTAGTCAAAAGTGGAGTATTGTAAATCAAAAGTTTCAGTAGGCTTAAAGGTTGCTGCTAAGCCCTTCTATTAAATCTTTGTAATAATGTGACAAGCTAGAATTCATGTCTTCTACTTTAACAAGAAGGCAGACAGTAGGATAAAATAACGTTGAGAAATAAAATTTACCTTGGATTAGTTTCACGTAAACATAAAAAAAATCAGCTTCTCAGAACTCACATGAAAAACATAATGTAGTTAATATTAAATACAATGATTATGCAACCTATTACTTTTACAGTTTGTGATCCTGTGTCCTTGATTTGGGCCCTGTTTTACTTATGATTAATGAATGACTCACCTTCAGTACTCTCTCATTTATTTCATACCTCATTATGAATTTAAAAAGGTCAATATGTTAATTGAAAACAGCAAAACATACATGGAAGTTTAACAGTGTTCATAAATGCAAATGACATTTTTATAAATAAATAGATATTGCCCAGTATTAGATCTCATTTTAATAGTTTACATTTTCCAACTGCTTTTGATACAATCTTGAAGAGTATACATAACTTATTCCCATAGAATAACAGGTGAAATTTCTGCATGTGTTTTGTGTGAACATCAGGCACAAACTGTACAGTCACACTCACATAAAAATCCCAGAGTGGCACTCAATGTACTTAACTTCTCCTTCGTATTGCTTAGAATTATTTTACCAGGGTTTGGTACTTTATGGTGCTATGCAATTAGACTGTTAGCATTCAAGCAGAGACAAAATCTCAGCTAGTAAAATTGATGGAAGTTTTAGGTATATTAAGCTCATAATTGTTAAAGCAAACCCACTAACTTATTTATACTAAAAACAAAGTCTCATACCAACAGTTCACAGTACTACATTTGTTTTTGTATCTTTTTTCTGTTTTGATAATTACTTTCAACTACAGAAAAAAAAAAAAGTTGTAAAACACTCTCTTGTGCAGAAAAAAAATTGGCTTGGGTGACATCAGTGCTAAATCACATTCTGTGGAGCACTCAAAGGCATAAAGAAAAAAAAAATCCATCTTTTCTCTCAATTTACTGGAGGTGAATTCTTAAATCACTTGGGCATCACTGTCAGAAGATGAAAGTTACCTACTATAAGAAAACCCCTGTGATAAAGTGATAGCTTGAGGAGTAGATTATGGTATCTAAAGAAGCTCAGGGTAACTCCATTCAATGGAGTCACTACCATAGCTGGCAAGTTGCCCTGGGGAACTTGGTAGTGGCACAGAAATCTCCTTTTGGACATAAGGCAATTAATGCTATTCACAGTGTTCACCTCTATGACTGTGCAAAACCAGGACCTGTGCTGTCTACAGAGCAATGGCCTGTGAGGCTGTTTATGGCTTGGGCTACACTCCAGACTGCATAGACATGCCCAGGCTAACTTTAGTCTGGACAGTTTGGTGATTTCTGGCACTGTAGCTGGAGCTGCACATACTTAAGCACGGACTAACCCCTCCCCTCCGAAGACTGTGCGGTCTGCTCTTGTCTCATCACTTTGACAACCTTGTGCACGTGAACAAGTGGAGTTTAAAGTTCTGCAACAGAGACTTCACTGTGTAAAGGCAATACCTCTAAAAATACGCAGTGACGGCTGCACCCAGCTCCTTCTGCAGGAGATAATCTGTCTTTATTCCTTACCCTTTTCGGTTTCTGGCTCATAATGTCTAAGTAGCAGCACCTGCACCTACTATTTTTGCCCTGTCTTATTTACAGCTGGATTATGTCTGTGAGGTTTATTCAGGTGAGGTTTATTCCAGTTGGATGCTGAGGCTACATTTGACTGAGAGCAGATCAGAGTCCATGGACTTTATAAACAGAAATGTAAAAACCAACCCCAACCAACTGCATACTTCTTCACTCCGTACAATATGCATGGCTGTGTGTGGTGCCAAGTTCAATAGCTTAAATGTTGTGACATCACTGAAAATAATGTAACTGAGCATGGTTAGCAACTGCAGACTGACCTTCAGCCTTGGCTTTGCTTAATATTGTATCTTTATGTTTTTTTCCCCCAATTTGTTCAGAACTCTTTGTACCATGGATTATTAATCTATAACTAGATGTTGTCCTTGATGTTCATCTCAATGACAATACTTGGAACCAATGCAGATCTACTTTTCTTTGAATTTTGTAATCATGTTCATTACAGACCTTTACTCTTACTACAATTTCAGTGAAAACTGTATGAGAAAAAACCTAATTGTGTATTCAGAATCGCTGTTTTACATCTACAATACACTTTAAGATTAGAGAACAGATTGTCCTTAAAATTAACAAAATCAAATACCCATCTCAACACTGTATGCTTATATCTGCCAAGTTCTGTATTAGTTTTCAGTGTGAATGAAGAAGAGAGCATCTTTTCACATGGGCAAATGTAAGAATCACATATCATTAAGGGTTAGAAAGGACCCTGAAAGATCATAATAAATGGTAAATTTGACATGAGGTAGGAAGTATGTGAAAAAAAAAAATAAAAATCAGTGAAAACTGTGCAATCCCTCCCCCAACTATAAGAAAAATGGACTTTGTGATGGGCATAGCAGAAATCAGATGAAACTATACAAAGCAGGTCTGAATATATTACTACAATGTTTCAATATTGTCCTCCATATAGAATGATCAAAACGAAAACATACATACTATGGAAAAACTGAAGTTATGTAATGATGGTTTACCTCTAAGGACTTAATCTTTAATAAGTGGCTTCCTATTTAAGCAATGAGAGCAATTAGTCTCCTCACTTCACTGAGAGTCTACTTCTCAAGGCACTAAAAGAGATAACTAAAACCAGTCTGAAACTCTACAAGTATTACTTCTGCTACTTGAAGTGAAACTATTTCAAAATATCTTTTTTTTTTTTAATCTAAAAATATCAAGAAATATCTTCAGGAACTACCCAGGCTTCATTTTGACTCAAAAGAATCTATATGGCTTAACTAGATGTTTATGCTAGGATATTTGTAAAGGCTTTTAAATCAGAGTCTGTGGTGACTCATTAGAATAGCCTAGCATTTCTACACAGAATTTTGAGTTAGCCACTCTCCAACGTGGCTGTGGAAAGCAGACAGAAGCAGGTCATTTCTGTTTGCAAATCCCAAGAGAATGAAAACAAGTCTCGTCAGACTATCAAGAGCTCAACATGTTTTTGCTTTACTGGTAATGTAACAAATATGATTTTCTCAAAGCATTCTTAAAACAAAAATAAAAACAAATCTTCTATTTCCTTTGCTGAAAAAAAAAAATAATATAAAACCGGTGAAAAGGGAATGATTGGGTTTTTTTCAAGTGATAAAATCACACAGTAATGATATGACACTGGATTACTGGAATGTTTCTTCCAAACTGCACTAACTATGGCACCACAAAACAGAGGACATAAAGAAAGTAGCATTTAAAAAAAAATAAATAATAAATTATCCACTTATCAACATCTGGAAGCATGAAATGCAAAACAAAGACCAAAAGAATCCTCACGCCTTGCCTTTTCTTTATCTCTGCTACGGACCATGACTCACATGTGCAGATAACATGCCAGAAAGCCTCTATCACTTATGGTCCCTGTTTGGAGCCCTAGGAAAATGCACATAAGCTCTTTTAACACAAATCCCAGAATTTATGAGCTACTCAAGGGAGATGTATGACAATATTCTCACTCCTGTATTTTTTTCATGGTTGCCGAACAGATTAATTTCATGACTGCTTCCTACAGGAGCTGGGCACAAGCACAGAAATTGACTTTTAGGAAATATATTTCTATGCATTTCAGAAACCAACAGTGATTTTTATACCCAGGTGGCTGACATAGCTAGTTACTCAAGAAATATCCAAATACATGAATTTGAAGAGGGAGGGGAACGGGGAATCTTAGCTCACAATATTCAGAAATCTCGAGTGAGTGTTTACCTTTGGATTGATGTTGTTTAGACAACCAGGCCTGCATCTCTCCCAGCTCTACTGTAAGATCACATTCACATGTTGCTAATTCTGATGAGAACAACTTAAGTAATGCTTGTCTTGGGGACAAAGTGACCCTTGTTAGATTCTCTACCATATACACATTTAACACCTACCATGCACCCAGGGTATAAGAGCAGCCCAAGCAGTTCACTGCATAGACTTGGAGGGTGAAATTATGTAAGTCACAAACACCAAAACTGCAAACTGCAAGAAATGATAGAAGGCCAGATTCTGCCCTAAAGCTATATGGAGGCAAATTCAGCAGCACTGTGACTTCAGGCCCAACCTCAAATCTGAATGTGTAAATTATGTCTCTGGCACTCTCAACTACAGACACCTGCAAACCTGTGGGAGCTGAAGCTACTGTTCAGATGCTTGGCTTCACTTGCATTGCTTTTTGAAGACTGACTCACAACAAGTGAGGATGCAGAGTACATGCGGCATTTGAATAGGAGGTCTTGGGGGAAGGCAAACTACTTAAATGTTCGGCATGTTTTATAGGTAGGTCTGGAATATGGATGTGGATGTTGTGAGAGGCAAACAATGAGGTGGCTGGCAGCAAAGAACTCTGTGAAGGTAAAACAGAACCGAAAGAGTGAACCATCTGCTTTCTAATGAAAACAGCTCTACTTGTCAGCAACATCCAGAAAAAATGATTTTGTAGTTAGAGTGTATAACCGAGGGAAGTAGCTTTTTTGCTATATGAGGTAATACACTCAAATGATATATGACTTAGAGAATAGTGTGGGTTAATGATCTTCAGCTGGATCAGGGAGTAAAACAAAGTAATTTCATAATACAGAACATGATGGATTAAATCATGTTAATACTGGGTATATACATTAAAGAAAATGATCTCTCTGGCATACTAAATGGCAAAATAAAAAGCACTTTTAGTAAGTTATATGATTAATTAGTCTGCCCTTTTATTTATGTACCATGATAAAGTAAAATGTGCTTCTTCTGGTTACCTCCCAGGCAATTATTCTAAAAGTTATATTGAATACACCAGCTTCATTGTATTGCACCAGTCCATCAGGAACTGCAAAGTAGGTCCCTGTCTTCAAGTCAGGGGTTTTCTTTTTTCTCTCCCTTTCCTGTCCTCCTTTCTAGAGGTTATTGGGTTTCTGTTTTGTATGTTTTTTGATGTTGTTGATATATCAAAATAATATAAACATTGCTCTGTCTGGAGTACTGTTAATTAGGGAGAATGCAAAAAAAAAAAATAAATACAATGAATTAAAAGCTATAGCTCAGATATAATTCAGGCAAATATTTAAACATGTGAATGCAGATGCTGCAGAGTCCATCCCAATGCTGAGCTTTTTCATTTCCTGCTTTCACAACTTAGCTGTGTATCTTGCAAATTTCCAGCAAAGGTTCAATCACATCCAGAATGTTTTAGAAAGAAGCTGGAAATGGATTTTCAAAGATTTCAAATTAAAATTGAAAGTCTCAAATTTTGGAAATAATGGTACCTACAGAAGGAGGAATATTATTTTTGAGTTTCATTTTACATCCTTTTCAGAAATTATGCCAATGAGATAAGTCACAGAATTTACCCAGAAGAAAGAAAAGCTATTGTTAGCTTTGAATTTTCCTCCTCCTTGACATCTTATGAGTGTGTAGAAATTGATAAAATGCAGGAGTTAATGCAAAGTTCATTTCCATGATCTTTAAAAGGGGGGTAAGGGAGAGGAGATTTAGCAAGCTGGGGGTACTTCTATACTCTATTAGGGATTCACATATTTCCTTAGACAGATGTACTGGACAACACAGAATATCTAAAAGACCAGATCTGAACAGTTTTCTAATACTAAATTAAAAAATCAGGAGGGAAATGTCTTTGACAGAGAGAAACAAGGGGCTGAGCACTGACGTGGACTTACTCTGTTCCGCAGACTTACATGGAAAGGTGAGCCTTGATTCTAAAACACTAGGCTGAAGGAAATGACTTTTAGAAAAAAACAGCTAAGAACAACTACTTGTTGTTTGGTTTTTTTTTTTTTAAGCTAGTGACAGATATTCACCTACTATAGCAAGTGCTTTGAATTTCTACATCAAATCCTCCTGATGTTCTAATTCTGGATTGTCTCACACAGAGTCCACCTGCTGATACAGAGTCAGTATTTGCTGACTAATCTTTCGTTTGCAACATCACTAATGCTTTCTTCCAACTGGAGTTTTTGCCTTCTCCACTGCAATATTAAATCTATCTTTACTGGGAATTAATTAAATCATGGTAAATATAAATCCAGATGTTTTTCATTATTTATTCCATCTGTGTATTTTGTGTTTATGTGCTAGTAAAGGAAACGCTCTATCATCAAGCTCTATAAAGGCACTTTCTGTATCACTGTGTTTAGTGTCTGTGAGTGCAGTAAGGGTGTTCTTTCCTCCTATACTTCTGTCCTATATTTCATTCTCATCACCATTCAAGGTGCACTGTGCAGTTTGCAGGCCTCTCAAATCTCTGTTTAGTTTGGAAAAAGGCACATGAATTTTCCTCTTGTCAAAGGCATCTTATTAATACCATCTTTTTCTATGACAGCACTCCCCTTGTTATTCCAAACTATGTACTGAAGTTCATAAAGAGAAAGAATCTGACCATCTATTTACAACTAGTAAATAAACTTTTAAATGTTTGGGTTTTTTTAGGCATGTGAATTATTAATTGCTGCTGAGACAGCTGTGAGAATATAGAAAATGGGTGAAATGTATCACAGAAAAACAGTGTATAAGCACAGCAGCACAGCTTCTTCAAAGTGTTGGTTTAAAATAGCTTTCAATTATTGCTACATTTTAAACTTTGTAGGATGTAACACCACGTAGAAGTGTGATATTAAATTAGTGTTTGCTAGTGCTTGTGATGTAGGTGAAGGGTTTTAGCAAGCAGCAGGTTTTAAACCTAAAATTGCATTAATTTATTTGCTGCAATAAAATTAGGTAAATTGGTTATTGTTCAAACTGATTTGTTACACAAAAGAACAGCTTTTATATTACAAAAAAAAAAAAAAAAAGAAAATCTGAGAGAAGCGTTTGTGCTCTCGTAGTCCATTACTGTTGGCAAGACACAACTACAAATGCAAGATATGTATAAAAAGTAATTTTGTCTCATTAAATGACAACACTAGTGGTTCCTCTTCATCTTCTTAATTCATTTCTTATAGTTTTTCTTGTCACATCTACTTGTTTTATGGCTTACTAACTTGCAAGTTATGGTTGTAATTTATGGTCAAAATTGAGTGGTAGCAAATCACAGAATATTTTCATTGATTACCCTAAATTGTCTAATCTCCTGTATGTTTTTAGGACTTGATTGGGTGGTATTACTGATTGCCTTCATCTAATTTAAAAATCAATCAATAGCAACAATGAGAGGTGGTGGATAAATCGAGTCTAATGCAGCATAACTGCAGCAAATATCCATCAAAGGCTTATTCTCAATCAAATTTGTGGGAAGTTTTAATACATAAACCAAAATGTCTAAAAGCTTTACTTCTAGAACACATCATTTTCAAATTGTGCTTTGCAATGTGACATCTTATTGCTCTTACATTGTCTATTTAGGGCCGTTTTCCACTGCTAAAATGAACATATTTCACTACAATAAAACTGTAGCAAACAAGGAAAAAAAAAAATGTCATCAGCTTTGGTTTAAAGGCACTTTGTTCCATCTTCCTCAATATTATCTGTATATAATAATGGGAATTAACACAACACCAGCTTTTCTTATAAACTGTGTGCATTTTCTCCAAGATAAACATTCTAATAAGTGTCTTGATGGGAAATGTGCTTTCTACATTGAGAAATCAATTAATTAAAGTTGTTTCTTAAATTGTTCTTTTTTTGTAAGCATAATTTATTTCCCAAGGTTTTGGATAGCAAATATGAAAGAAACTGTTTGGAAGGCAGTATTCTGAACTCTTGATGCTATCAGAGCAAAGACACCTCATGCAGCAAAGGAGAGAGAGTAAATGTAAACCTCCCTTTCTTTTCCAAATGATGCCAGTACAAATGTAAAATGTTTCTAATTTGTCACGAGAAAGCATGATGCAATAAAGCATTTACTTTTTAACTAAATGTGGACCTGCAGTTTACATGAACTCAAAGTAAGCTTTCTACAGGGACAGAGACATAAACAGTTACATAAACTGAGGTCAGAACTATGCCGTCATATACAGCGGGATAAGGAGGTTGTTCAATAGCCTGGAAAAACAAGTTAAAACTGGCCTCTATTCTTGAAAGAATTTTAACCCATACACAGAAATAGGTATTTAGTATAATTTACTCAGTAAATATTCAATGTAGATACATAAGGAGATTCAGTTTTTGTTTCTTGACAACATGGGACATATATACTTGAACAATAGGAGGTCCTGTCTTGGGCCTCCAGATGTTAATACATGACCAGCGAAGGAGAGAAATTTGAAGGTTTGGGCTTTGCAATTTTGCAGTTATTTGATTTTAATTTGCGTCAAGGGTGCTTATTAGTAGACAGACATTCTTTTATACTGTATTTAAATTCAAGCACATATAATAATCAGTACAGTCAAGGAACAAACTGAAGCGTTACATAAGAAGACAACTGGATTTCACCAAAGAGATCCATTAAGCAGAAATCTGAACACGAAAGCACATAACCTTTCCTAAATATTAAAAAAGGACAAAGGTTCTTGATTAATCAGAAGCCAAATGCTGAAGCTGCTTCTTTCAAGTGTTAAACATGTCTCATATTTGTAAGGATTGTTCTTATTAGTGTTATTTTCATTCCCTTCTCCTATTTTGCACGGGATTAGAAGAACGGGACAGCACAGAGGTATTAAAGCAGGAGCTTTTCTCTCAAGTCTGCTACACTTTCTAACCAAAAGAAGGAAGAGCAAGCCATCTTATGAAGTCATTTTCTCCCTTGAGAAAACAAGGTGCAAGAGCTTTGCATGGTTCTGAATTCATTCAGATGAAAATTCCATGTTTTAGTACTCACATAAAGAAAGTACAAGTTACATGGCTACAGTCCACCACTACGATAAGCAAATCTATGGCTACGTACCAGACTGGGCAAACACCACCACTCTGGAAAAGAATTATTCCGTTCTAATCAATTAAAAAATATCCTTTGTTGCTAAACACTCTTGAAAAATCTCTGACCCAAGCAACAGATCACAGCACACATTACAAATATAAAAGACAAGCACCAAAGAGAACCCTACCAGCAGTCCGCTGTTTATTAAAATTCTGACATTCTGACAGATCTTCTTGCCAAGGGCCCTCTTACAATGACATCTGTACACTTGTCATTACATCGCAGTTCACATTACTTACATAAACATGCCACAGGGAAACCATGACTGATATAATTTTTATAAGATTGAAAGGTAGCCATTGTGATCATTAAAACAAACCTGAGAGAGCCTTCCTGATGATGGAATAGATTCAGTTACTTCTTCCTTCTTTATGGGTCATTAGTTAAAAAGTGGAAGGTGGGGGAGGAGGGAGAGAAGGCCATATACTGCAGGTGTTTTATCCTTTGTAAGGAGACTGCAGTGAGACAAATGATTTTAGCTGGCATTTTGTACACACCGGAGATTGCTTATCGATCCAGATCAGAATATTCAGGCTGGCCCCGGGGAAAAGGCAGAGTATTTTCTGAGGGAGTTAATAACCTGGCAGCTGAGCTGTCTTGTCCAATTCACTGAACCCAGGGCTCTAATCAGGCCAGAGTTTTTATTTTGAGAAATCTTGCCATATGTGTCTGCTAGCTGCCTTCCACTCTATTGGACCAGTGACAGTGATTGAAATGACAGCCTATAGATAGAGCCTAATCAAATTGTTTATTATCAGCCTAAATCAATATGTATAGATTGTTGAAACATCACTGTCATGCCATGGAAAAGTCATACTAGTACTACATGCTGCAGGTGTAATTCTAAAATGTATTTTTCCATCCTAAATTACATCTGAATTTAACAGAGTAAAAGAAATTGTAACAGTGTATGAGACAGTGAAAAATATACATGTTTACACATTTCAATAAAATAACATTAAGGATTAATGTTAAAATGTCATGTTGTGCACCGCTTAAATACATTATGTTCTCTGTACAGAAGAGAGGCAACAAAGGTGTGGGAAAGGAAAAAGGGATTGAAAAGAATGTTTTGCTTTTTGCATAGAAAGGGAAAAAATAAATCTCACATCGAGGCCTGTGTAAGCACGTTCTCCAGCATGAATCAAATACTAACACACCTAAAAAGCAAATTTTGAGGCATTGAGCTTGCAGAGATGAAATATACAGTAACGTGAATTCCTTTGGTACTACACAAGTATTCCTCCCAAAAGCCTTCCAAAAAGCTCTCTGGAAGTCTAATGATTTGATAAGGATGCTAGCAGGGCAAAAAACTTGCATTCTGAACTTAGAAAAGAGAGACTAATTGCAAGCACCTAAAATATAAGCCAAGAGTTGGTGTAATAAGAAAAAAGCTGTATCTTCTGAAGACTCTTGGATACTCCTTTTGCACAAAAAAGATATGAAGTGAATCAGATCCTACAGGCTCAATCAACATCTCAGGCAGAGCTGTTCAAACACTAAAAAATTAGATGAAGACGGGATATTCCTGAGGGCATGGCACTAGATGGAAGTCTCTCATATTTGGGAGAGGACCAGTAATCTTTCTTTTCCTGTGAAGCTCATCTGAGCAGTATGCATGTGAAATTCTTCTTTAGACTATTTGATGTGAAATGGATAATCACTGGAGTGCTTGTGGCCCAACAAGAGTCAACTGCAGTTTTTAACTTTTGAAGTAGGTCTGCTGGCAGAATTTTGCACTTCCTACTATGTCCTGGGGAATAATTTATTGCCTTGCTCTTCAAAAGAGAATTTTGAAGTACTCTGGCAAGGTAAAGGGGCTATAAACTTAGAGTAAATTATACTTTTTGCCCTGAAGAATGGTATAAGTAACCTTCAGGTCAATTAATTTTTGAATGCAATACACTCCTGTCTGAATATAATTTACATTGTGTGATTACTGGGTTGAGTCAAACATATAACAAACATTACAACATATGTGTTAATAAAAATAATATTGCCTTGTATGTTGATTGACTTGTAGGTACTGATATAGAGGGGTATGTTTTTCTTCGGATAAAATGTAAATTTCTTTGTGTGTGTGTGTGTGTGTGTGTGTGTTCGTGTTCAGAGCTTTCCAAGCAGCAATTATCTTTGGCTGACTGATTCTAGGAATTTTCCTATTACATTCAAAATAAGAATTTCTCCACTGCCATTTTAAGAAATAAAGGTACTTATTCAGCATAAAACTTTAGCATATAAGTCTCTCTGAGTATATGCTTAAGTCCCTCATGAGCCAAGAAAGAGGTTAAGCAGATGCATAGCCTTAAGTTCTAAATTATTTCAGTGGGACTATCCCTTGTCTTAAGTTCTGAATATACTTGCAGCATTCTCATGGCTAAGCACACAACATCAATACAGGTGGCTGAGCTTGGCCCACAGCTGGCACAAAATCAAAATTTAACATTACTTTTCAAGTGTTTTGACTAAAATCCAGCAAAATACTTAAGTCTACACACAGTGCTGATTTATCTGTCTCAGTTTATAGTTACACTGGTGCGATTTTCTAGCATGGATACAGTTTTCCTAGCATTTATCTTGGCATAACTTAGCAAGACACATTTGCAGAAATGAATGCCCCTGAAAGTCATGGAAGGGTAGGGCAAACCTTCAGCAGGGAATACCAAAACTGAATAAACTGAAAGTGCAACAGCTGGAGCACAAGAAATGGAATATATCTATTGAATGAAAATATTCTGACAGTTTTATTCAAATGGACAATGATGCATTCTGGAATTTTAAAGTCACATATTCTCTCCCCAAGGGTCTGCCCTGTTCCCTAAAGATGGAACACCTCCTTGGTGATGTATTTCATTTACACAGTAAGAAGAGCATCACTAGGTCCTCTGCCCTTTGACATGGAAGTTAGAACTCCTGCAGTGAATGAAGCCAGAAAAATCTCATGATTTTCAGCATGGTGGTTCAGCCATTGTAGTTGAACAATATTTTTGAAAACTGTGTTTTCCTCCTTCAGCAAAAATCTTTTATAAAACTGGAAGATTGTTATTCCTCCCCCCCCCCCCATATATCAGCAACGGAAAGGCAGAGTCCTGCTAAATACAATTTTACCAAAAAAATTACTCTCTAATCATGTACTCTTTTCTGGACCTGTGACTTCAGACTGCAGAGTCTGCTACTGAGAAGCAGCACTGGGCCATTATTAGGGGCTTAAGTGAAATGATACACAATTTAAATAGAGAGAATGCTAAAACACATGCAAAATCAGAACTTCAGGGTTTTTTTGAATGGGGAATTTCCTGTAAAATACATATTATATTTTTGACCGGTACTCATTTCAAGACAAAGACAACTGTGGCATTAATTTACACATGCAATCTTTGTCAGTCCATCAGAACCTTTAACAGACCAATGGTGGCATTTCTCATCACACTTTTGCCAATGCATTTGTTGCTTTTTTCCACCTTGCATTGTACAAACAGCAAATGTCTTAAGCTGCACAGCACACTAAGCTGTCATGCCAAAGAACACAATTCTTCCAAATTTGATTCTTCAGGACACAGAAAACGACAGTATTAAAGTCACCAGTGAAACCTTAACCTGTTCCGTTCCTCATAAACTTTCCAAGTGTCAGCCTGTGGCCATCTTTCATGAAATACATCACTATCTATCAGTATATGGACATACTAAATGATTTAACATTAAGTTCTAAATACTTACTTTCTAACTGTACTTGATAGTACAAAATACAAATATTCTATTTAGTATTTTCAGTGATCTCTACTATGACTTAAGTAATTGCCATAATTTTCTATACAAAATAATACCACCAAAAATAAGAATAGAAGAAATTTAGCCTCCAGGAATACTTCAGCAATATTCATGGATATCAGAGAATTTAACAACTTTCCTTTCTGTCAGATGAACCATACAGCCAGCAACTCATAAGTTTAAGTAGCTTTCTCCACCATCTCCAAACAAAGCCTTGTGTTGACCTATTTCTGTTGGTTTTTTCAGTTGCATTGTGATGTGCTCATGCTCAGAAACTTTGCAACCTAAACATCAGAACTAAAAAAATTACTATTCTGATAAAAAGGGAAAATATAGTACAATATAGCCCCATGCCCACAAAACCTCTACACATACTACTGTCTCACTTCAGATGCACAAATAATTGATGCACTGTACAAATCAGGCCTGCAAGTGGGTTTGCCTTCCAAACTGTGCTTCAAACCTCATTACATTTAATAGTTCCATACCAATATGCCAAGTCCCTCAACAAAAACTCAGGCTAGATTTACCTACTTAAAAAAAACCCAAAACTACTGAAACAGAGAAACACAGAAAAGTGTAACATTAGAAAGTTCCAAATTCAGACTACACTTCAGTAGTATAAAGAGGGATTAATCAGGAACTGTGATGGTGAACTTCTAGAAGAAAGAGTTTAAGAAGTGACATCCATTTCAACAGTGTCATGTCACGCTGCTTTAACACAAGATAGAGTTGTAGTGACCATGATGATCTGTTAGGGTAGATCTGTAGAAGTACAAATCAGTCCTAAATTAGTATCAATATATTTTTATTCTGTACCAGAAGGAGGTGAGTACAACTTAAAAATACCCACCAAAAAACAAACAAACAAAAAAAATCAAACACAAGAAAAGCAAACACTTCTGAAATACTTTATGAAGCTTACCTTGATAAGCACCAAGGAGAAATCCAGGGATTTTGTCTAGAGAGAAAATTGTCTAAATTGTCTGAAAAAACTCACTGACCCAGTCAGATTGTGTGAAGCTTGTAATCAAATACAGCCCCAGGCTCTCCTGCCTCATGCACTTGTGCATCTTGCTCAGAACACATAGCTTAATAAAAAATACCCACAATTTTACTCTGATAAACACTACAATAGAATGGTGTTTGCACAAGCATTTGTGAGTTGATCTTCTTTGGGTAGCTTGGAAACATCACATTCAAGGTTTGTTAGATGTAAATTTATAGACACCGTATGTAACAAATTTTAAGGTTTCATTATTTGATTATTTTTAAGTAGAACAATGAGTACATCAATGCTACAACAATACAAATTAATCATACAAGGAAAAGTAAAGTAATTAAAGCTGAGCAGTGAGACTGATAAATTTACAGGTAGAGAAAACTTCTGCAATGCATATTCAAGAGCCAGAGTAATTAAGTGTAGCTGTGGAAAGGTTGTTAATGTGTCCTTTATTGTATACCCATGAAACCTACTTCACTGAGAAATCAAGTACATTGGTTTTGTGGCTCACTTTGGACAACTACAAAAAATTAGGGAGAAAAGATGGTCCTGTGATTTAGAGCATAGAACAGGAGGAGACTGGAAGCACCTTGAGTCTTATGACTTCCTATGTAGCTTTAGGCAAGTAACTTAATTTCCCATCTGTACAATAGACTGACAATTCTTCTGTGAGCTTATGTGGACTAGGAGGGCATGTACGTTAAGAATGTTCAGATGGAGAACCCAGAAATGAGTAATAGTATCATTCCAACTCCGCAATTACAGAACTCACCATACCACAACTGTTCCATATAATCAAAGCTCTGTCTGTACTACCATAAATATGTGTGTTTGCAAAAACCCTGCATATGCTTCCATGCCATCACTAGGCAGAAACTTGTAATGTCACCAGGAATTCTCAGATGGTCTCATCTGTGGAAGCCCAGCTAAAGCCTCCTCTCAGCTCTGCCAAGTCCTGAGTATTGTCAGTGCAGGTTCTACATGAGAGAATCTGAATTTCTGCAGTACCTCTGAATATGAGACAAAGGAAGTCTAACCTTGTGAAGTTAGTACCTCCTCCAGACAATCTTTCAAATCATCTAGTTCAGGTCTCCATTCTGAACGGTTTCATCAGCCCTCAAATTTGCTCCTTTTCTATGTTGACTATAGCAAAGCTGGGATCTCCAATCATAAATTACTCTTTTTGAATACTCCCAAGTCACATCCAAAAATTGGCATCTAAATTCATACTAGCATAACTTCCAAAACCAAGAGATTAACAAAATTAATCTGATGAAACTGTATTCCTTAAGTCATGATAACTTGTTTTCTTTCAAAACCAGATTCCTGGTTAGGTTTGGTAGCAAATAATTTCTGGATTATCTGAAATAATTCCAAATAAATAATTTAGTAATCAGGGTGTTACTCCCACAAGTAAGACTTAGTGAGCCCACAGCAATTCTCAGATGAGTCATATATAACTATAAGATGCATTTGCAATTCTCCTGCAGGATCCAGGTAAAGTAAGCAAATATTTTAAATACAAGTCAGTTTCAACTGTTTATCCTAAAGTAGCACTGCAATTACGAATGATCTTCACTTATGACATTCTGACCAAATATAAGCCCATGTCAGTCCTCCTTTGGAACAAATGGGCTAAGTGATTCAGAGCAGATGAACAGCAGTGGATCACTGTGCTAGCATAGATGTGAGAGAATATGGCAAAGATTTTATACAGATCCATTTTGCAAATCCTTCACATTTTTACATTATCTTATTTTAAGGTGATGAGGACACATCTATAGGACTGATATATAAAGTAGTTGAATCATATTGAATAAATTTTGTTGAAATTCTTTGGAACAGACAGGCAATGACAATATCAACAACGTGAGATTAGCAATAATGTTGATCATACAAGGAAGTCTGTGTAATAATCTTATCCTGTGAATTCAAATAACATTTAAAAAAAACCCAAGAAAAAGCCACCTTGTCTGCCTTGACAATAGTATAATAAATTATTAGTTTGACATAACAACAGAATGGAGGAAAAGAGTCCAGAATATGACGAATCAAAACACTGGTGAGGCAACCTATTTAAATTGATCTAATTCTTTATGTCTGAAAATATTTAGTGCTCCTCCTCCCTCAGGCTTTGTTTCTCTGCAATGATTACAATTGCTTTCAGATGGAGATGCAGTCATGTCTACTCTCACCCTGACCTGATGCTTAATACTTGGAAGTTTTAAAAATATTTTGCTCAATAAAGCAGTGATCAAAGCTTCTTACTCTATCTAAAACATTTAATCAGGGTTTCATAATGGTAAGTTGTATAAGATCCTTACCTGAATGCATGTGAATTTGACTAGAACTTTCTCTCAGATCCTCTGAGGTGTCACTGTGTGGATGGAAGAGCAGTTTCACGTTTCTCCTTGTTTCTCTGAAACCACCAGCGAGCCTGTGAAATGGGGAGCATGTCACATAATTAGAAAATTATCCACTGCCAACTTTCTATTACACTATGCCTTTTCTAAAAGTAACAAAGTGTATGCCATACTGACAGTACTTCAGACAGCTAATACAAGAAGCTCTCAAGAGTTTTCAGCAGTCTTCAACTTAAATAACACTAGATAGTTTATAATGCTGTAGCTAAAGCTAAGCCCTTTAAGGAGCACATAACCTTTGAGTACTTAGTATACAGCTCTAACAGTGAAAATCATAGTAGAACACTTGTTTCTTAAGCTGAAGAATTTTCTCTTTAGGCTGAAGCCCCGCCAGGTTCCAATTCCATAAACTAGGGCTTCAAGTCTTCATAGAAAGTTGTGTTTTCTGTAACAAGCATATTAACAAGAGATACTTGTGCCTCCAGGCTCTCATTGTTAGATTAGTCTTTATATTAGATTGTCAGAGAAAAGACTTTTTACAAAGTAAAAGACCTGAAAGATAATATCAGTGGAAATGATGGTTTGTGACCGATAGGAATTCAGGAGAAAATCCACAGGATATCATTTAGGGAAAACAGTGATGTTTTGTAAAAAAACTCTTCAATCTGAAAAGAAGATTCTCCTTATAAGAACCAAAGGATCTTTTTCCTGCTTGAAATACTCAAGTCATTAATATTAAGTATTGTTTCTGTACCTCTTTGAGGAATTTCAGTGTCATGCAGGTGCTATTTCAACACACCGTAAGAAAGTTACTATGATGACTCTGTCTTTCAGATAGGTAAGTCACTGAGGGCCATATACTCCTGAGTGCTGCTCCCAAGGGTGCAGTGCAGCACCCTGATAACCAGTGCAGATAGGACTGAAAGGTGCATCCTTTTCCAATCCCTGGCCATAGCCCTGTACTAGGTGGTGAGGCAGTGCTGAGACTGCAGCCAGGTTTTCTGAAAATGATGGTATAGTTTCCATTCTAAACACAATTCAAGAATTATACAATGAAACTCATACTACTGTAAATAAAATTTTGGCCAAAGGTCAGGAAAAAGTCTGTTGAGAACACTGTAAAAGGAACTTAAAATATATGTCTCCATGTGAGAAGGAAAAATCCTGTTTCTAGCCAAGGACTGTGCGTACAAAATACATAACAGACTTGTGCCTCACTTAATGCTGTATTCCTGTGACAGACTATCTTCTAGTACATTCATGCATGTGTTTTCCAGTTGCATCACTAAGGAAGTATTCACTGTATCTACAAACAAAAAAGACTGCATACATTCTGCCAGACTCCAGGCAAATTATCTAGTATATTCCTAAACAAGCTCTTAATAGCTATGGATACAAAAAGCAGGACTACACAATAATTATTTGCTGTTGGATTCCCCTTACCACTCTCTGTTTATTTAGTTATGTAAGGTTTAGCTTATCAGGTAAATTAAAAACAGTTATCTACTTTCTACTAGAATTGTTAACATGTCTCAGAAAGTACTAAAATCACATCAGTTTTCTAATATTCTTCAGCCCCATGGCAGTTAATGCATTTTCTAATACAGTGTTTTCTTTTAAACACACCAAGCTATCGTGGCTCAGCTTTAGAGCTTCAATTTGGACTGCAAAATTTTGCTTCCTAACCCTTACAATCTTCACTGTTGATGCCAAGCCACATAGCTCGTCAGGTCACATCCTACAAACATCTATAACAAACATGGGAAGTGCTTTGTGTCCTGTCCCTGACACTGTGTGATGCTTATACTCAGTCCTTCCAGTCTGGAAGCCACTAGATGACACAGCATAAGGTATTTTGTTGATGGTTGGCTACTGATAGTGAAGTTCTGTTATGTTTTTGTATATCCCTCCTAAGGTGTTTTCTGATGTTGCTACTTACAGTATGTCAGGTATTTTTTTCAGAAGCCCTGACATACTTTTTACTGGAAGTCAAATTTTACAAACCCCAAAACTTTCTGAACCTTTACTTTTTTTGATGCTTGCTAACTAAATAAGGAGGGCTACTATGGAGTACATATCCTATGTCACAATAAGAAAATTAATTTCACTCTGTTCTTAGAAATGCATAACTACTATGGGGAAGAATAACACCAAAACTGTGAACACTGAACTGTGGGATTCTGAAAAGGAGATTAGAAAAAAGGACTCACAACAGAAAGAAAAAAAAATAATTAAAAACTCCTTCCATCTGGTATTAACATAGTCTAGGAAAATAATAATGCACATTCTTAACTGAAGTTTGACAGAGATTTACTTTGCAGTATTCCATATAACTATACACATTCACACCGTGTTTCTTAAAAATAAACACGTGAAAAGTAAGAAATGCAGCTGTCAAAAGAAGGTTATTTATGTTCAAACTGTACTGGAGAAACTAGTCAAGAGTAATTCACACATGTGAAAGTATGATTTCTAACATTGCCAAGGTCGATAAGACCTTAGGGAGTAAATGCTAACCAAAAATAAATTAAAAAATAAAATAAATAAAAAAAATTATACCCACATAAGTATTTGATTCTCTCTCCAACCTGAAAACTGAATAAAGATGCCACCAGTCTAAATGAATCCAAACTGCCAAATCAGTTTGGCTGCAAAAATATTTTAATATAAAGACAATTTCAGTGACCAGGGTATGTTTCCAGGAACATTCCATCCTTCCCCAAGATCTTTGAACATAAATTCATTTTATCAGAAAATGCATACTTGATACTGATTTTCTATTTTATTTTATTTTTACATGTTCCCATAGTAGATGAGCAAAAAGCAAGTGCCTTTTGGTTTTGCTACCTCCAAAAATTGAAAATTGACAATTTTTCATTTTAAGCCCAGACCCTGAACTACGACAGCACTTCTGACTAGCTGGCTCCAGACATTCCTTTGTTTGCTGCTGTTGTAATTTCTAAACCTCTCTTAAATTTCAGGTTGTATTTTCAAAATATTAGGTAAATTAGAATATACACATTTCCCACACAGCTCAGATTATCTGAGATAGACATCTAGTCAAAGATATGTGAAATCAAAGTGATTCTTAAAACAACTTTTTGAGGCAACTCAATGTGAGTCATTAAAAATAACAGGAATTACTAAAAGGATACATTTGTTTCTGAGTCAGATCCTCCAAAATCTAAATAAAAATGAATTCAGAATAGAGCTGACAACTAGAGCTCACTGTGCATTTATTCATTCCTGTTAACAATTAATAGTAGGTTTTGGAATGTTCCTGTATTGTGCTATTATCTCACATATTAGAAAATATGATCCATGATAAAATCCTGATTTTATTGTTGAGGAAATTCAACCCATTTTTTATGTTGTTTCTGTGTAGGTAAACAAATTTCCACAGTCCCTTTTATCACAAACACTTCACTTTTTCACACTCCTATTAAAAATTGCCGTGACTCTTCCAGTCTACTCCTTCTCTTCTTGGTCATTGTTTTTTAATAGCTCTGCAATCTTAATACTGGAAAAAACCCAGTCTGACTAGATATGCAGATTTCTCAGATTCAGGGATAGGGTAATTAATCAGGTATAATCAGAAACTTGGCCTAAGCAAGTAGCAAGAGTCAGAGTAATGAGAAAATGAAGATGTTGTGGAGAGCAAACAAAAGTAGGTACTTATGGACCAGTTGAATACAGACAGACAACTGTAACCAGAAGGCATGCAGCCAATCTGTTGGAAAAGGGTTCAGGATGAAAAGAGGGCAGGCAAAGAGAGAAACCATCAGCCAAACATTCAAACCTGCTACATTCTACTTCACACAGTTATGACTCCAGGCAGAAATTGGGTAGAAACTGAGCAGATGACTGTGGAGTGTTTATATCTGAGAGGCAGGAGGGCAAGTCTCACTGTTAATCTTGAGGTCAGAGACATGAATTACTGCATGAATCCTTGCTGCCTTTTTGGCCTTTTAAACTTTCTCTGTTTAATTAATTTCTCCCTTATTCCTCGGTCTCAGGGCCACTCCCAAGTCAGACATCAGAAAATGTGATTCAAATTTCCAAAAGAGTGAAAGAATATTTGATCACACATAAGCATTAGCAAAGGTGGTAGCCATCAGAAAGTACGTGTTATAGCCCCCTACTTTTGTTTTCCTACAGAGATGTGCACTGACTCCTATAAAACAATGCACTGAATTTAACAAAGAGGAGGTTTCACAATCCTCTTGCTCTGGAGAGAGTAAGAGCACTGCGTAAACTGCATGGGAAATACAGATGGAAAATACAGTAAGATCCCATTACACTTATTACATTATCCTGGCAAATAGCCCACTGAAGAACACACGAAAAGTCGAGGATCACAGCTGTCCAAGACTTCTTGGGGTCTTGAGACTAGACCTGTACACGTTTAATTCCTCACAGAAAATTTCTCCTCTCCTCACTGCAGAGGTGGTAAAGAATCTAAAAGATGGGTCCTCATCCTCTAGATGAGTTGATAAAAATCAAATATTATTTGCATGAGGTTTCCAGTGAAGTTTTGCCAGAGGACAAAGGGTTGTATAGGCCAAGACAAACCAGAAGCTCTACAAGTAGCTAATTTGAAGTGTTTCAGAGTAACTAGGACAAATTCAGGACTAACACAGGAAGAAAGAACAAGAAAAAATGTAATAGCCTGTACCTTGCTTTCTTACGTGATACCAAAATGTCATAAAATATTTTATATAAATAAGGAGTAATAAAACCAAAGGGGCATGACCAATTAAAATGCACATTATTTTAAGAGGCGAGAGGCAGATCAATTAAGATGGTTTCAACCCATCTATGATAGTTTATATTAGCTGAGGATCTGTCCCTAAATATTAAAACAGTAGTCTTGACACCTCCCAACCCCATCCCAACTCTACACTTTAAAGACACTGCAGTTCAATGGTACAGGTTAAAAGAAAGTCTACTGCATGCTGCTTCTGGCTGATAACACAGCTGTCATCTGCACCAAAATCACTACACAATTGTTTGGGTTTTCTAAAAGATGGAGTGAGGAATAACTACCTAACTATATGTACAAAGGTAATTTTAGCTAAGTAAAACACAACTACACTAGCTAGAATTTCTTTTGGACATGATTAGTAACAATTGTCCCTTGTCCTATGAAAATATGCCAGGAAATTTTAATTGACTGTAAGTATCCAAGGTTAACACATCATCTGAAAGATGAACTTATTGGACCCACACTTAACTACCATGTAACCTGTATTATGGTTTACAAGATAGAATTATTTTGTTTTACATGACAGTTATTGGGCCTAGTTCTACTTACAGTTATGCCAGTGAAAATTTTGGAACAAGTCCATTAAAGTCAACGGCTCTATAAAATCAGGGTAAAATTAGACTCAGGCTCACTATGCAATTTAATAAAAATTGGTATTACAAACTAGGCCAGTCTTCTGCTTTTCCAGTTGGTAGCAAGCAGAACCAAGCCCCAGATATCACATACATTTAAGGTAAAAGATGCCTACATTAAGCCTTGGCCCTTCCACAGAGACCCAGGCTCATATACATTGTCTGATATGATAGACAATGTGCTGAGACCACTGTGTGCATGTATGTTCTTCTAGCACCTTGGGAGGGCCCTACCATAAGAATGCAGAAAAGTGGGCAATTCAGGAAGAGATTTTCTACTGTAATAACATTTACCTTCAAATCACTTAAGATTCTTTTTGTTAACATCAAACATTTCGAGCCGCTTTTGCTTACGTGGTTTAAGCTTACCTTGTGAGTACAAGGTTTTGCACAGCTTTAGATCAGTCAGAACTTTGTCTTCTGTTTCCTGACAAGATTATCATGCTATACAGAATGGCTTTTCTCCTAGTACAGGCTTCTGCTTTTTTTTACTCTTTCTTCAAATTCAAAAGCTCCAGACATTCCTGGGATCAGCAGTACAGGTCCAAGCTTCAGAAAGTAGGTCTGCCTCTGGGGTGCTTCCAAAAGGGATGTCCTAACTCGCAGTCCTCACTTCTCTGCAGTACAACATCCTTGTAGAGTTCCCTGAAATGGAGCAACAGAGCATACACCTCACGAAAAGAAAGGGCAGGTACGGGCAGATTAGCATGTGTTTTAGGACAAAATGACAAATATTATCCACTTCCCACAAACAGTTTTCATGCTCTCCAAATACCAAATAATACACACAATAAGTAGCACTCAGGTGCTCTACCTGATAGGAGCTTCCTTTTTATATCAATTGTTGACATGTATATCTGTCATTCATATCTTGCAAGACTCAAGTCAGAAGCCCAAATATCTAAGAGGACTATAAAAATTCTAGTAAGTGAAGTTTAAATTCAGCATCCAGTGAAGGTATGATCTAAGAGTATAACCCAACAGGTGGAGGGGTTTTGTTGTTGTTTTCTTTTTAACTGCTGTTCTAAAACCAGTAATTTTTATATATACTCAGTTTGAATGGGAGCCTTTGAATAGAATGTGATATACTGTGTTATTCATAATCTGTCCTGTACAAATTGAGCCAAGCCTTAGGTCACTGCATATGCCACTCTACTTCAGTCCAGCTCTAAGCCAGAGACAGTAGAAGTAGAAAGTAAGCAGAATGGAAATTTGATGCTGTATGAAGATAGAACCACAGGGATTTGCTCCCATGCTTAAGAAATGAGCTAAATTATTATTACTTTTCCAGAAAATTCACACTCTGAAGTAAACAAACAGCTTAATGACTCTTGTTCTCTGCCTTGTATGGTTGGTGTTGCATTACCAAATACTGCTCATTGCTTGAGGTTTTAGGTTCTAAATTGTTGTTAACTAACAGCTTTACAAGGATCACAAGTGTATGAAGGACAGTTTTTCCTTTCCAAGTTCACTGATAACTGGCTGACTTGAAAAAGTATGATTCTATTACAGCACAGGTACAGGTTGATAGCTTTCAAATAATCCCATTTATGTTAGAAAGGGTAAAAGTATATTCTATTATTTAATTGAAAATAAAAGGTATTGAGACATTTCACATTGTTTTTAATTTTCCTCTGTTTCAATGTTCTTTTAGCTTTGATTTGTGACATCTAATAACTAAAAGATATCCAAAATAATTGTTGTATATTACATCCATTACATTAAAGATGATCTGTGTTTATGAGCCAAGAGTGTTTTATGAATAAAATACACCAAGAAGATATAGCTCTCTTAACAGCAATTTTGTCAGTTAAAAATACAGTGATATAGCTTGAAATTCTATACGTCAGTGCATCTCATCAGGGAGTGAAAGGCTTATTAGATGGTAACATGCTTTTTTCTCCAAATCTTCTTTTATATGCCTATTTTAAGTATTTGCTTATCACCTGGCTAAAAATAGGTGCTTTTTCAGTCAAAGAAGAGACTAGAGAAGGTAGCATAAACTGTAGCACATAAATGCTCACTGACTGCCATTGAAAATGTTTAGTTAGTACTGTGTGACAATCTTACACTAATGTCTGCAGCCACTGTTTCATTTAAGAGCAATTAAAGCTGTGGGGATCAGGAAAATCCCACTCAGAGAGCTTCATATCCCACTTCATAACCCTGCTCAGCATAGCTCACTTGCTGTTTTTCCTTCTGCTCCTTCACCTTGGTCACCACAGTAACCACACAGAGACAGGTTTTGGCTGCACCCTACATTGAACATGCACAGAACTGCATCTGAATTGAATCCAGAAGGAGCCATGGAGGCTGGTAGCCAAAAACTATTTCTGAGGCTGTGTTATGGAGGAGGATCTTGAGAGCATGACAGTTTGGTGAAACAGAGCAGTGAGGGGTTTCTAAGCCAACCATAAACGGATCGGCATGTTTCAGACGCAAGTAGACTGAGAAAACCCAGAAGCTGCCCAGAGAACAGCAAGATATAAAGGAACTGAAGCAAGAAGGTACTCTTGGATTCTCATGATTTTGTTTCAGTATTTTCAGAGATGACATTAAAGGGAAAGATAAATGGATAACCCCAATTTTGAATTGTAAAAATAGTATGTGGCTCATCCCCTAGCCTCCAAAGATCTTAACGAAGTGATTGGAGATGAACCTGTGCAACACAAATAGGAAGCATTTCAACTACTCTTCTTCCTCTCTAGTGTCAACAAATACCTCAGAGCTAGACTGGAAGCAACACCAGCTGGTCTCAGTGAGAAAGACTACATAGGGTGTTGTGGGACAGAAGAAAATGTCTCTACTTTTATGAGTGCAAACTCACAGGCTTGTCACACATGTTCAAGAGGATGTTAATTTTCTGAAAAACTACAGGTGCTCAAACCATCCTGCCCCATGGCTTCCTACCCCCCTGTCAGAACACTCACAAATCACTGCAGGCAATTTTGCAATGAGCCAATTGAGTTATCCAACCTTTTAACACTTAGAGAAGCCTTTTTAACCAGCAACAATGTAACAGGGAAGGTGCCAACAGATCCAAATGGGCTCAGGAACGATTTATTCATCCTAGGCTTCTAAGCCCCTTTTCCTCAGTATTAATACTAAGATTGATTGTGTCCCATCAGCGTGCTGCCAACAGGAACTTTAATAAAAGCGAGAACAACTAGTTGGCTCAGCTTACTTTATACTTAAGGTTAGACATCACAAAAAACAGTAGCCTACAAAGGTTATGCCTATAATTTACTTATTACTTTACAGAATGAAAGTAATTTCATTTAATTTAATGAAAATACACAGATTATAAGTACATCACTGCCTAAAGACATTCATTAGCCAATTTATAAAAGGATAAATGTAATATATTTGCATATTTTTAAATGGTGCATATGCATCTTAAAACTTTTTTAAAACTTAGTGTAGATAGATGGATTTGACTATAATCAACAACACCTACAATACTTAGGAAGGATGCCAGATTCATAAAGACAATGAATGAAAGCCATAGAGCAAATGACAGATGGGATTTCCCTAGGAACTAACATTAAAGAGTTGGTTAGATGTGTAGGAATACTTGTTTATGTAAGTATCCTCAATCCTGCGTCCCTGCATCCCTTTCAAGTCTGTTTATCCACATCTATTGCCATGGACAATACAAATGTCCCACACTGATGGCTCAGCAGTGTGGACACTCACCCTTTACTTCACATATGCCATTAAATTCTTAAACTGACAATGGATCACAGCCATCTGGGCTATGTTTTGCCCAGGATGACCTCGTGTTTAACAACTCCTTTCCTTCACTAACCCTTCAGCTACTCAGTTTTTACACCCTTGATCCTCAAAAGTATTCAATTTCAAAATTCAAACTCATCAACATCTGTCCAGAAGAGTTTGAAGAATGCACCTAATGCATGCTATTTGAAAGTATAACAGAAAAAAATCCCAACCAAAAATTCTGTGCCCAGAGTGGATGAGACAGTTTAGTGATATTCTAACAAACAGCAGCATGACAAAATCACCTAAAAGTACTGTGAAAGATACTGCAGACTGCACGCTGCATATTTGAATGCACAAAGTGTACCCACTTGGCACGTAACTGCAGAGCTGCCTGAGCCATTTACAAGCAAGCTTTCTAATTCATTCCTGATCACATTGCTATACTACAAAATATACCCTTTTCTACCTGAGAGATGTTTCAAGTTCTTTTTCTTATGGTCACCAATCTTCCTGCCTCCTTTTGTGGAAAAAGTATGCATGTATGCTCACATACTTCTCTTTTCTTTCTTCCCTTCCCCTGTACCAATTGTTCACCTAGTTCATGCACAGAAACTACAGAATTACTGGGTGGTGGTGATGGGTGAGTGGAGCAGAAACTCCATTTCCCCCTAAAAGGCAGAGGTCGCTCAGCTGAAAGAACAGAAAGGCCTTTTATTCCTATAAAGAAAAGAAGGGGGAAAAGCTCTTCACAGTGAAGATGAAAAATATTGTATTTGAATCATGGGAAGAACTTGTTCTTTCTACACTTGAGAATAGACTATTCACAGCACAATTCAAATAGCCATTAGCTTTTCAAATATCTGCAATGGGAAAAAAAAATAATATGCTCCTGCTTACATTTATTTTTATTTCTAGAAATTATTTTATGATCGCAGTATGTATATCAGACTAAGACATTTCATGCTATTCCATTCAAATGAGGAAGCTAAAATTTCCTAATCATCTTGGGCACTTAGATTTGAAACTTCGCTTATTTGGCAGACAATATAATAATAATAATGATAAGACAGGGTAGGCTTGCCTTTTTTTTTTTTCTTTCTTTTTTTTTGTTGCCTCAGATTTTTAAAGATTACTTGTGTACTGCTACGAAAGTAGGACTTTCAACTGGCAAGAAAAATCCCCTGGGAACACAGCTTACACCCCAAGGTCTGAATGAACGTATAAAGCTCACAAATTCATAATAATATAGTATTCAGTGAACCCTGCTTTTTTGTTTTCTGAAACATCCCATTTTCTTTCCATACCATCTTCACTCCTCCATTTTACTACTGCATTTCCTATCTCATGCTGCATTTGAATAGCGACTGAACACTGACGACTGGTTGAATACCCTAGATTTTGAAAAAGTCTGAATATGGATCCAAAGGTTTGTAATGGGCCAAAAGAAATCACCACTGTAAAACCCCTGAAGTATGCAACAATCCAAGCTGAAGCGCTTTGCGGTGTGAGCCTACTTGATCTTGAGACTTGAGAGCAGAATGGCGTTGGCACCAATAGGATTATTTCATTTTTGGAGGGCAGATCATGCAGGGATCTACCCAGGGTAAGGGGGAGCCCTACAGAGAGGTTTTTCCAAACTAGTTAAACCATCTCTAATTAATTATGATGGTTTCAGCTAAACCTTTCCAGATGAGCAGTTCAAACCGGACTCAACACTGAACAATCATTGTGTTACTGAAATGCTCTCATGTATTCAGAGTTCTAAGTTTCTGATTCAATGCAAGTACCAAAAAATTAGCAGCATATGTTATCTCACTACAGGAGATTTATAAAACTCAGATATCTTGAGATTGTGTTGCTGCTTTAGCAGGATAAAAATTCTTTTTCACCTCTTCACTTCTGCAAAATTCCCCTCTAGCTCTGTCTTAAAAATGTCAAAGATACTTTACTGTTTCCAAATAAACACATCATTTTTGGCAGAATTAGTAGTTAAGAAAGGTAGGGGCACTGTTGTTACAGGAGTTCATATAAAAAGCAAATTTTAATGTTTCAAAATTTAAGTTGATTAATTTCCTAAAGTTTTAAAATACATCCGCCCTGACTCCATCTGTATTATTGTCAAAAGCATTATGAAGTGTCCCTTTGGAAAAGTAAATCTGATTAATTAGCATCAGTCTCCATTGTAGAATTCAACAGCTATATAAACAGCCATAGACTTTTCTTAACAAGTGTTCTAGTATTGTTTTCAGCATTGTTAAAATCTAAAAGGCTTTAACTGTTTAACCATTGTGTTGTGTGCATTGTTTGCAAAGTTTGTCAAGTGAAAAGAATTTTTCCTACAGTGTTCTAGAATGATACTGAAACACACTTTTTTCTTTAGAATTGCTCTAACAGCATACAAAAGCAGGATTGCTTTTAAGTAGCAATTCTGCATATAAAGGGAAAGAAAGCAGAAAAACTGGAGACAACTGAGAACGTGAAAATGCCAGAAAAGAGACAGTTTCCACTGCAGTACTCTATTTCAATAGAAAGCTTATGTCATTAGTGATATCAATGAGATAAAAAATCCTGCTTCCATAGTTGACTAGCAAGAACATGGTGATTTCAGCTGCAGTTCTCCAGAAAAAAAAAAACCAAACAAACTACCACCACTACATGGTAACAGTGCTTGGATATTGACTCTGTCATGGTGGTTTAGCATTTGTGCAAGAGCATAAGTACATAGGGGCCATTGCCCACAGAAATCCCCACATCTCACAGAAATTGCTGCTTCGAAGGCACTACTGCCCCATATCCCTGATGATCTCTGTCCACAGACAGATAAAGCAGGGCTACAGCTCTCAGCCTGCAGCAAGAGAGCCTCTCCAGAAAGGGACTCACATCCTCAGCTCCTCCTGGTGCCAGCTGACTATGGGCCAGTGAGGAGTAGCTTGTACTGCCTGCACCACACTAGCTGGAATTGCAAAGGCTTCAGATTTTAGCTCTGGCAATCTAACACCTTTCTTTAATGTTCACTTCATACGAACAATTTCAGAAGTCCCCTGGCACTCTGCACAAATTCAGCTAACACATAGTTCCATTAAAAATTAAGAGAGCAAAAATAGTATGTGTTTACTTCCATATTAACACCCACAGAAATTCTTCAACTATGAAATGTAAATGTAAATATAATTTGGGGGGGGTGGGGGAACAGCAAAAAAGCACCCCCTTTCAATGCTTACTTGCTTCTAACACAAAACCCAGGATTTCGACATTCACCAGAGCAACCATAAATAATATGGCCACCTTTAATTTGGCTTCCAATATCTGACCAACCTTGATTTATCCACAGACAAACCCAAGCATCTCTAATTTGCTAACCAATCACCACAATTCTTTTCTTACCAACCAATAATTCTGCCATCTCTAATTTACCAATAAATAATTCTGCACTCTCAAATTTACTAACCGATAATGTGACCAATTTGCTGACCAATGATTGTGTCAACTGGCAATAGTGCCCCCAGCAAACAGTAATTTGCCAAGCAATATTTGGACCTTCCCGCCCCCCCCAGCAATAAAGAACTTTCATGGTCTTTGAGTCAGTATCTACTACATTAAGCAGTTTCAGAGCAACGTGCATAGTGAGGTTTTTTACAAAGTATTTGCTTTCTGTGAGAATGTTTACATTGACTGCTTAGAAATTGCACAGGTCTCTCTTAAATGTCCATGAACTAGAATAATCTTTCCCCTTTTAGCAATATTAGGGAACATTAGCTCTTGACAGAAGCCCATTTTTTCTGTTACCAGTGTTCCTCTGCATATAGCTAAATCCTCTGTTCGTACTGTTGTCATCATGCTGGGATCTGGCGACAATTCCCCAGTGCTCGGACAGTGTGCACTGGTAAAGCAGAGATACCACTAGCCAGCTCTGTCACCCTGCTGACCTTACCACCCACGTTGATCCTGACTGGGCAGAGATTTGAGCAGAAAGAGTTCATATATAAAGCCATGTGATTGATTTGTTTTTTCTAATTTCTATGTCCCTTGGCTTGAGTGAAAAATAGGTCTTGAATTATTGGTTTCCTTAAACAATAATAACAGCATTTTGAAGTCATGTACTAACTTCTGCTATCAATTTTACCTCCACGAAATCTTACCATTTTTGTGTAACTTTATTATCTCATATTAAAGCCATTAGCTAACACAACATTAGCTCGGTGAGCAACCACAATAACACCCATTTCACAGGGAAAGTCTACACAGAATAAGGGCATAGCAGGAGTGACCATCAGTTCTGAAATTAGTAAAGAATTTCCAAGCTCGAAGATGCTGACTCAGCTACAGAAAATAAAATATCTATAGGTTGTGGGTGAAATTGCTGCAAAATTGCACAACAGAATATATACAAAGAAAGAGACTGGGAGTTCAGGCACAGATCTATGCAAAAGACAATACCTGCAGCAGCTCACCATATAGTGCTCCTTGTAACCAACCTCCTAATACAATTTACTAATTAATTTATTGCAAATTCCAGGAAATGACTCAAAGCAACATTAATTAAAAAAAAAGAGAACAAAACAGAGATTTCTAACTTTTAAAGGAAAAAAAAAGACACTTGTATTTTAAGTTCATATAAAATTATGACTTTGTTCTTAAAATTTCATCCTGGAAGTATATTCTAAAACTGCATTGCAGGCCTCCTTTTCTACCTTTTTCTTTCCCATCTTGTGGGATAAGCCCAGCCTAAGCAGCACTATTGCTTCTTCCTTTTTTTCTTTCTGAAGTCTCCTGGGATTCTTGAAAGAGGAGACAGAAATGCCATTCTGGGTGGCTGTTCCTTTAGAGGAGGTTGTGAATAAGGAAAGTTAGCCAAGAAGGAAAGGAGTTGGCCAAGAAGGCAGGAATTCCCAGAAGATCAGAGGTTTGGTATGTTTAATGTTCTCCTGGTTCTGGAGGTACAAGCATAAAACAACTGAATCTGTACTAAAGCTTGTTTCCTGAACCTAGTTCTATGACAAAAGTAAAATATAAAAACTCAGTATCTGATTTTTAAGGATAAGCAACAATTCTGATGCTACCTTCAGTAGCATTTCTGGTAAAGGTTTCAAATAGCCATAACATTGATTCTTCTTTCGCACCACCAACGTTACAAAACAACCCAATGCAAACAAAACCACTAATCCACAACCGCACCAAGTAGCCTAACAACCTACGTCCTACACGACCACACCTTCACATTGCA